>JAFEMH010002685.1:0-320413 GCA_022495995.1 Adenophora triphylla var. japonica
TCTAAACAATTTTATTTGTTTTTTTCTTTGTTTATTTGGAATTTTCTTCAGAATTTTGTACAGGGTGGTTTTGCTTCTAAATGTTTGGGTGGTTGTTTTGAAGATATTAATCATTATTTTAGTTAGTTATCAATTTCTTGGGTGGGGGAGATATATTTAAAATTATGTGACTGTGTTTGCTTTGAAGGTTGATGTTGCCCACTCATGTGAGTGTGTCTCTTTTTTGGTTGAAAAATATTTTAACGTTGCACGAGAGGTTTATGTTGTCACTAGCGGGGATATGGCATTTTTTGATTTTTTTTTGTTAAGTATGGCTAAGCTGTTTTTAAAGATCATCACGTTGGTATTTTGTGAAGAAATCAGTAGCTTAAGGGAGATTGTAAATGTTAAGAGCATGTGTTTAGCATGTGTGTTTGTCCCTAGTGTTGCAAACCGGTGTTGCACTTTGGTGTTGCCATTTAGATTTAGCAACACCATAATAAGTTCTTCTTTATTTTTCACAAACAATAATGTGTAAATTAATGTTTAAATATCGATTATTCATTATGCTACCCATGAGCTTGAATAGGTCAACGAGAAAGTGCCGGGCGTGAGGATTACGAGAAGAGATAAGAAATTAACATATAAACATGTTGTTTATATGATTAATTAATGACCAAGTAAAAGAGCTATTGTTGACTATTCGAGGAGATTACTGATAAGGGTACAAGGTATCTACAACATAGGTGTACCGAACAAGAGAAGCCATGAAGACCTAAGTCTTCTCACAAATGAAGCGCGAGAAAGAAGCTAAAAGGTGAAAACAAATTCAAGGCCATTTGTAGCTGATCCATTTTGAGTAGGCTTCAAGTTTTGGAGGCCTATCGTAATAGTGCGATCGATATACATTTGAGATCATCCATTTCAGAAGACCACAGAATCTGCACAAGAGAGCATTCTATTCTTCAAGTGTCAGCCATTCAAAGGTGTTGGCGACACTTGATCCAACAGCTTTCGAGAGTTCTCACTCTATATTTTGTATTTTCGTGAGGGTTTTGGAGTGTTGAGTATTCGAGAGAGTTCTTTATTAGTTGTTCCTTGAGTTGATGATTATTTATCATTAAAGGGAACTTCTTTGACCTTGTATTGAATTCATATTATATATAGGAAAGGTCTTGCCCTTCTTGGCACCCATCAAGTTATATATTTATATAACTTGATAAAAATATATTTCTTGTGTATTGTTATTTACTTCCGCTGCAAATTAAATTTATTTCTATTTATTTGTTGTTTTCGTAATTGGTGTGTGTTGTTGTTAGTGTTGCCAATACTAGAGGACAACTACCTTGTGAGTTTCGTCTCACTTTGCTAAGCCCATAGAGCAATTTCAAATGAGTTGTATTGATGAAATTTATATAAAGGCGGGCTCTTAGATCGGCTTCTCAATATGATTTGGAAGTCATTTATAGATATCCTCATACTTTTGATCACGTGATTGGTAGAGTACTTTCCTTTCCAGTATTGAAGATGATGCGTGTATGGATATAATGTTCGATCATTTAGCTAAATTTGGGGGGGGGATGGGTAATTTGCGGTTGTATGTGGTTGTAGAAATTGATTGAAAAATCGAGCGTCTATTCCGAGTTTGAAACACCGCACACGAGACCATTTATGGGTATTCACCAAGTTGTACTTACCGTGATGCAGGGGTTGGTCCAAGTACCCAAACGCTTGTATCAACCCAAACACCAAATTATGATGATGATAGGGCATGCCAAAATGATCCCTGTTAATATGACGATAATTCTAAAGATGATGTAGATTATGAAAGAAGAAGAAAAAGACACTGATGTAGATACAATGCTAGACGATGATGATTATGAAGATATCATGAGGGTAGTAGTGATTACTGAATGTCGATTTGGGAGAGGGTGATAATGGGCCGATTGATGATGACGTGGAAACATATTTGTGGTTCATTTATGAAGCGCCCGAAAAAATTGAAAGAAGTATAGAGAGGAAGTAGATTAGTCTTTTAATACATTGATATTGGTTGTTACGCCTTGTACAAGAAGAAGGCTTCATTGATTATTAAAATGTACCTAGTTTTCCGGTTTGGGATTGAATAATCATGAAATGTGCTAAAGGGGTGCGCTTTTCTAGCACAAAGAACGATGCGCTTTGATATAAAAAGGTATCATATTCGCACGAAGCGCCGGTTCAGGAAGGTAAGAAAAGAGCCTGCAACTCACACATGGGTAATTAAATTTCTATTGTGAAAAGAATTTCCATGTAATATCTATGTTCGTGTGAGTAGGAGGAAGTTTGGCTATTAGGAAGTGACCAATTATAAGGCTCCCTCATTGCGCGTTATCTATTGGCAGAAAGTCGAGATCACCCCAACCTAGATGCAAAGTTTATTGGTCGGCAAGTAGTTAGTCTTATTAAGGCCGATTCAGATGTCAAGGTTGGAGCTATTATTTCACAAATCAGTGGTATGTTTGGAAAGGAAATTACGTATAAGAAAGCATGATGTGAAAAGCAGAAGAGCATTGTAGAGGTTTTTGGAAATTGGGAGGAATCTTATATAAGGTTACCCCGCGTACTAGCAGCCATCCAAAAATACAACCCCAGAATAATTGTTGAGTATTGATAAGTGACTATTATATAGTCATTTATCCTAAGTTTTTATATACTTTTACTTAGTTAAAATACCATTTTCATCTCATTTTTGTATATTTTTAGTTCCTTTTTCATATTTATTAGATTTTACGCTTTCTTGGTACACTCTATGCATTTTAGACAGGTTTTGGAGTCTATTTTATGATCAAAGAATGCTTGGACACTTTTGGTGCAAAGGCATAGAGGAGTAACAAACAAATCAAACACACAAGCCAAAATTCAGAGAGAGCGGCCGTGCGGCCAACGTGGAGCGGCCGTGCACTTGCCCATTTTCGAGGCCATTTTTGGCCCCCAAACGCCTTGAGTGGCCGTGTCTTGAAAAGTGATCGGCCGTGTTATCCTTCGGGCGGCCGTGCGGCGAAGTGGAGCGACCGTGCACTTGGCCTGTTCAAAAATCCAAAATTGGCGCCAAGGAGCACGGCCGTGCAAAATCCTTGACTCGGCCGTGCAAGTCGCGTCTGCAATTAAAGGCACCTTTTGAAGGCACCTTCTTGAAGAGTTTCCTCCCAATTATAAAGACCCCTTGTACTCAGTCTTCAATACCGAATTTTCATAGAATATTCATCAGAAATTGTTAGAGATTAGATATAAATACTTATTGCATTGATTTCCAAAGATCCTTTGAAGATTCAAGTCTACATTTGTTCTTGAAGTTCCTTTGGAAAAGAAGCAATAAAGTGAAGCATTATTCCAGCCATTCATCTCTTATTTTCATCATAAGTTTCTCTTATCTATTCTTATTATTATTGCTTATCTGTTTTACATGGCTAGTGAGTAATCCCCCTTATTCTTGGGGTTGGAAACTCAAAGCATAAACCGTTCATCATCTTAAATTATGAAAGTCTTGTCTTCTATCTTCATCTAAACAATTTCTTTATATCAATCTCTAAATGACTTACATTTTGGAGACGTCCAACTTGTATGATTCAGTCAATTGAGAGAAGGACCTAGCGGAGAATCTCGATTGACGGAACCATATAATGAAACTGGATTCCATTGATCACGAAAGTAGTTTAACGGCCTAGGGATGTTCCTTCAATGGAAAGTATGTTGACTCTCGTTCTTAATGGATTCTTACTAATTATGGTCAACTAGAGATAAGCCGAAATGCCCGTTTGTGACAGGGCGGGAGTACCATAAACGAAAATCTCAAACAATTAGGGCATAATTAGTGAAGAATACAAACGCTACTGTCTTAACCCGAAGTAGTGTAGGCCTAACATACCATCCTTGATTTTTATGAAAACCTTTATTTCCTAAGACAATAACTATTTGGTGAACAAATTATGTGTATGATTTCCAATTCCGAGAATGCTTGGTTTTATAAAGTTTTATTTAAAGTATTTTCTGTATATGTTTCTTTCTGTTTTCAAAACCAATCTTTATCTCCCCCAATCTTTTTGTTGGGTATGCATATTTTAACCCTCCTATTTTGTATTAGATTTGATTGATACCATAACCTCTTATTTATTTTAAGGACTTTAGGACCCTATGCAATGAAGCTTAGACTTCAATTTTTTATCTAAGTCCATTTTATAGAATAGATTAAATTTAGGCTTGAAGACTGGCACAAGACTCATTGGAGTTGAGGATTGCAGTTCAAAAAGTTTCAAAACCGCTCTATAAGCAACCGCATGTGCTGAACCGCCTTGAGGAATCCCTTATTTGAAACTACCTTTGAACAAACTACAGTGCAACCGCCTTATGAAGAACCGCAGAAAGCTGTTTTACTGATTCCTTCTCTTGAACCGCACTGTGTAGTTGAAGACCTAAACCGCACTCTGCAACTTCACTGGTGTTACCAACCGCACTTGTCAAACCGCATGTACACCAGGACCACTTCCAATGATTGAAGACTTGAAGTGAACCACTTTTTACCGTTGTAATCCATATCAGCAATATCAAAAGTCAACCATCATATCTTGTCACGTGATTCAATGTCAGAGAAGATCTGAAAGGGTCTTGAAAAGGTGACAGGTGTCCAAACCTCATTGCTTGCAGCTGAAGCCTGATCAACTTTATCTGCAACTGCTGTACCAAAGGACAAAAGTGGTTGTTGTGGACCAATGGGAAAGCATCAAGTAGTGTCCTTACAACGAATTTGTGTCAGCGGTTATATCTTGGATGCTTGGGTATAAATACCCCCAATCTTCACCATTTGAAGATTGCTTGAGAAATCTGATTTCTCTTGTGAGTTCATAAGAAGGGGCTGAAGCTACGCCGTGAGAAATTCATAAGTCCTTTGAATCTTCATATTCATACTTCAAAAATATTCCCAGGCCCGGAAATCGAAGCCTTAACACCATCAAGAATCATTTGTGCTCTACATCTCGAAGATTTAAAGAGCCTTGATCTTGTTCTCACACCTGTAGCACGCACCTCGCTTATTTAATCACATAAGATTATTCATTTTGAGATACTGGCGCTTGGATTTGCATAGTCTAGGATTTGATCTTCATACAGAATAGATTTTAGATTTGAGTATCAATCTTTGTAACTTGTAATCACTCATACTCGATAGTAAAATCAATCTTGAAAATCCAAGACTAACCATCTTGATAGTGGACGTAGATCGTTTATCGATTGAACCACTCCAAATCACGTGTTCTTATATTTCTGCATTTATATTTCTTGTGATTACTAATTATTTATCTCTATCTCTGTTTGATCTTATTTGTAGTTATCCATTATTAAGAATTGTGTTTGGAGTTAACATTGTCAAAACTACACCTGTTTGTAAACTGCACTTACCAATTGCTCCACCAAAACCACTTTACAAACCGCCTCTCCCAAAATTGCTTTGTATCTCTATTATTCCGCTGTGCATTTTACAACTCTACTTGCAGTCTATTCTCAACTGCAAGCGATTTTGTAAGCTTAGATGTTTAGTTTTTAAAAGAGGGCGAAAAATTGTATATGACTATTCACCCCCCCTTGTATTTTCACCCTTGTTGCCACCTTTGGTACCAGCAAGTGGTATCGAAACATACACATTTATAAAATCAACATGTTTTCCGGCTTAACAACTTATGTGCCGATTCAATATGGCAAACTCAAAGACAATGACAATGTTAACTATTCGCACATTCCAATTTTGGCGAAGACCACTTTGACATCTGGAAGTGCCGAATGCTTATTCATTTGGAAACAATTGATGAGATCTTTGTGGAGTGCGTAATCAATGGCCGTTTGTTCCATGAAGGCCAACAGCGATGCAACCACCAATACGAAACTTGAAGTCAAAAACCCAAAGATGAGTGGTCGGATGAAGAAGAGATTAGCTGCATTGGACAGCAAGGCTAGGCACATCATTTCTGGAACCCTTCCCGTTTCAACTCTTCAAAAAGTGATGTAACTCAAAACCGCAAAGCAGATGTGGGATGCCATAGAGAGCTACCTCGAAGGTGATGATGAATGCATGGAAAGCAAATTATATGCTGTTGAAAGATCTCTGACAACTTCCAATAGAAAATCCAACGAAACCTTGCAAATCAGGACCTCGGCCAGCTATGTTGAGGTAGTTAATGCTTGTAGATCTCTTGTGCAAAACTTTAAGCGATAAGGAAATCCAATATATGACTTTCCTAGTTGCTTTAGGTTCTAGATGGGTTAATAAGGCTACCTCTCTAGAAGACTCCAAAGTTTTAAATACTTGGTCGTTAAGTAACTTGTATGCAAATCTTAGAGTCTATGAGCTTAAATTAAATCATATTGAAGAGATTGAAGGGAAAACCAAATCGGCTTTCCATGTCAGAAGTAGTGGAACATGAGGAGAAACCATCTACATCCAATCAAACCGCTTGAGATCCTTCCATATCAACCTCATCACTCCATCGAGATGGATTGATGATGATTTTGCCAAATGTTTGTGAAAATATTTCAAAAATTTAGAAAATCCCTCGAAAGCCTTTCACAAAAACATTTTCAAAAGGCAAACCTCCTGCAGCCAGCATTTTCACAAAAAGAATTTGGAGATACAAAGAAAAAGAGTGATCTAGTTTGCTACGACAGCGTAAGAAAACCTGGTCACTTTGCATGCAGTGTCCACAACCTAAATATGAATACATGAAAAAGAAAACCTCTCTCTGCGAAATTTTATCGTCGCTTGAGGAGATGGTTGCTAAGGATGAAGAATTCGAGGAATTAGCAACTTGGATCGAAACGAGTTCGATGATGGAAGTGATGATGAAACCGAAGAGGGTTAATCTGCAGCAATTGCGGATGCTTCCGATGAGTCGGATGCGAGTCAATCGAGTTGCAAGATATGGAGGAAGAAGAGGTTTTTACAAAACTTTCAAATTTTAAGTTGGATGAAAATGTCAAACTTACTCCTAGCATTAAGATAGAAAATTGTTCGTATTCACGTCCCATTTTTCCTCTCTACAAATGCTCCACCTTCAAAAGCTCAATTCCAAGAAAATTTTGAAAAAGGTGGTGGAAGAGGTTTTCTCCCGTGGAACATGAAAGGATGTTCAGGAAGCGCGAAATGATGATCCGTAAGTTCTTTCCGAAATGTTAAGAAATCCTTAAGGCTTAGATCATGATGAAACTTACTCGATCACAAGATGGGGAAAAGCTTTGTGATGAGGTCTGCAAATTTCAAATCTTAAAGGACCAAATCAAAAGCATGACTCCTCTTGTTGACCAAAACCGCATCCTTGAAACTAAGGTTGCTTTGCACTTCAACTCCGAAATGATGACCTTGTTGCCCGAAACTTCGATCTCGAAGGATCATTGATGGGTGGACAAAGTCAAAAGTCACCATGGATCAAATTATAGATTCTCAAGTACCAAGTGGAATTAAAGATGGTCTTGGATTTGGATCCGGTGAAGAGGAGAAGTGTGCATCCTGCTGTTAAAAGGATGAGGAAATTTTAAGACTAACTAAAGAAATTCCTAAGGGGAAGCATGCTAATGCTAAGGGTAAAGGACAACAAAATTTTAATTATGTCTACCCGAAGAAGCAATATTGGAAGAACTCTCAGATGAAGGCAAAGGATTCTGAGAGTGTAGCTTCAGAGGAAATGGCTTATGGAGTTGGCCGTATCCACTGCTCCAACAGCTACAGTGGAACAGGTGGTCTTTAGGCTACCGCAAGGCTGACCGCGCCTCTTCTTCGACCGCTCCTCCTGCCTTCAAAAGCAAGAAGAGCGTTCCTAGAAAATATGTGGTCAAACCAAAGCCAGTTCCCTTTATTAACGCTGAAATTGCGCCTCCCAAACTGCATGCAACTCTTAAGAAGAGTAAGGAGTTAGTAAAACCTCATGATGCTTATAGCTTTTATAAATGCTCTGTGTGTGATGGTTTAGGTCACAAGGCTGCAGAATGCCTTTTTTGATTCACATTCAATGCCAGGAAGAGTAAAACTCCTTCTGTCAAACAGGTGTGGGTCGTGAAGGGTTGCTAACTTCAGGACCCAAGGAATAAAGGGGGACCTCGTTCTTAATGTTTACATTTCAGGTCCTCTACTTAATGGTTGGTCACTCCAAGGATAATGAATGGTATCTTGACAGTGGCTGCTCAAGACATATGACCGAAGATAGATCATTACTCGAAGATGTCATTGAAGCAAGTGGTCCGTCTGTAACCTTTGGTGACAACAACAAAGGCAAGACCATTGGGTATGGTGTAATAAGGAGAGGAAACCTAACCATTGAGAAGGTTTCTCTTATTGAAGGACTCAAGCACAACCTCCTTTCAATTTCTCTATTCTGCGACAAAGGAATGCTTTGCAACTTCACGTCATCAAACTAATTTATCAAAGATAGCATTTCTAGAGTCACCCTACTCACAGAGATTCGTAAGAGTAATATTTACATTATTGATCTAGATTCTGCATGTAGTATTACTAATCTCTGTTTTGTAGCTAAAAATGTGAGCGAAAATAGTTGGCTATGGCATAAGAGGTTGAGCCACTTGAAATACAAGTATCTAGCAAAGATTGGTAGTGAAAACCTCGTTCGTGGTTTACCTAAAGTGGCTGACCACCATCCTGAGAAATGCAGTGCATGCCGACTTAGTAAACAATACGCGTAGTCTTTCTGACAAGACCGGCTTCGTCAACTTCAAGATGCTTACAAGCGCTTCACATAGATTTGTTTGGACCCGTAACCCTTTGCCGGCGTGGAGGAAGTAGATATACTTTAGTGGTGGTGGATGATTATTCAAGATATACGTGGGTTGAGATGATGATTTCCAAAGATGATTGCTATGAAATTCTCACCGCACTTTTTAGACGGCTCCAAACTCGGAAAGAGAGAGCTGACATCGTTAGTATTCGATCGAGATAATGGAACGAGAATTTAAGAACAACGGTGTTGCTCGAGTATTGTGATGACCATAGGATTGATCACAATTTCTCAAGGCTGATGGTGTTCCCACAACAAAATGGGGTTGTTGAAAGGAAGAACATGGCGTTGATTGGTGGAAAGACAATGATATGCGAAGCCAAAAGGTGCCTCGGTATTTGCGGGGCACAGCAATCAACACGGCATGCTTCACTCCCGGAAGCCAGGAGCAAGCTCCTGCATCAACAAAACCTATAACAAGACTCCATATGAGCTTTGGCGAGGAAAGAACCCCCAACATTGCTTTGCTTCGAGATCTTCGAGAGTGCAAATGTTTTATCCTCTGCAACGAAAGAGAAAATAGAGGTAAATTCGGAGCCAAGGCCGACAAAGGTATTTTATTTGGGTATGCTAAACATTCAAAAGCTTTTGTGTTTTCAATAAAACTAGTTTAAAAATAGTTGAGTATGTCCTGTTACATTCGATGAGCATTCTCTCCTTGAGCCACATTTGGCTCGAATGTTCTGCTTGATGATTTTCTTGAGCATAATGAAACAGGTGAATCCTCTAGAACCGCACCTGAACCTCAACCGCAAAATCCAGCAC
Organism: Adenophora triphylla var. japonica; assembly: GCA_022495995.1. Classification (NCBI taxonomy): domain Eukaryota; kingdom Viridiplantae; phylum Streptophyta; class Magnoliopsida; order Asterales; family Campanulaceae; genus Adenophora; species Adenophora triphylla. Next base: position 9,555 of record JAFEMH010002685.1, read on the forward strand.
CCTTAACTGACATTCCCTCAAATCGCACGTTTGAAACTGCACCTGAAATTCCCATTCCAGATGCAACTCCTAGGGAAGAAGATGTTGAAAATTTCCCCATCCAGCTTATTGAACCTCTTCGTCAACTTACCTTCCATGACTTCGCTGAAGGATCTAACGATGTTCCAATTGAAGATCTTCAGCAAACCTCAGTCCAACCAGACTTACCCCTGGAGGTTCGTGAAGTCAGCAGTCACCCTCTCTCTAATGTGATTGGTGATCTATTTTCCGGTGTTCAAACAAGGAGATCGAACTATGATGAGCATACTTCCCTATTATCTCAAGTTGAACCCAAGAAGATTGATGAAGCACTCCAAGATTCCAGTTGGGTAGTTGCTATGCAAGAAGAACTCAACCAATTTGAAAGATGCAAGGTCTGGACTTTGGTGCCTAGACCTCAGGATCAAGGAGTGATAGGAACTAAGTGGGTCTTTAGGAATAAGATGGACGAGAATGAAAGCATCACTAGGAGTAAAGCAAGGTTGGTTGCACAAAGATATAGGCAAGAAGAAGGAATCGATTATGATGAAACCTTTCCTCCAGTTGAAAGATTGGAAGCTATCAGAATCTTCTTAGCCTACGCCTCTTTCAAGCATTTCAAGTTATATCAAATGGATGTGAAGAGTGCTTTCCAAGTTGAAAGATTGGAAGCTATCAGAATCTTCTTAGCCTACGCGTCTTTAGAGCATTTCAAGTTATATCAAATGGATGTGAAGAGTGCTTTCCTCAATGGTGAACTTCAAGAGACTGTATATGTTGCCCAACCGCCTGGATTTGAAGACTCCAAATTTCCAAATCATGTCTACAAACTCCAGAAAGCTTTGTATGGACTTAAGCAAGCTCCAAGGGCATGGTATGAGACTCTTTCTAAATTTTTACTAGAAAAATGATTTAAACGCGGTAAAATCGATACAACTCTTTTTATTGCCAAATACAATGATCATACTTTACTTGTTCAAATATATGTTGATGATATCATTTTTGGTTCTACTAATGAGTTACTTTGTAAGCGTTTCGAAAAGCTAATGAAAAGCAAGTTTGAGATGAGCATGATGGGAGAATTAACATTCTTCCTCGGGCTTCAAATCAAGCAATGCGAAGAAGGTATTTTCCTCAGCCAAGCCAAATACACCAAGGAGTTAATAAAGAAGTTTGGATTAGAAAATGCTAAAGCATATGATACTCCAATGGCCACCGGCAATAAGCTAGATAAAGATTTAAAAGGTAAGAAGGTTGATCAAACCCTATATCGAGGTATGATTGGCTCATTACTTTATTTAACTACTAGTAGGCCCGATATCATGTTTAGTGTCTGTGTATGTGCACGCTATCAAGCAGATCCTAGAGAAGCACATTTGATTGCAGTCAAGCGTATAATCTGCTATTTATCTGGAACCACTAATCTTGGACTTTGGTACTCCAAAGATTCGAACTTCGATCTTGTAGGTTATTCAGATGCAGATTATGCAGCTTGTACTATTGACAGGAAAAGCACTAGTGGTACTTGTCATTTCCTCGGGAATAGACTAGTTGCTTGGGCCAGCAAGAAGAAAGCATCAGTTTCAGTGTCAACCACAGAGGCTGAGTATATTCTTCTTGAAAGTTGTTCTTTGTCAAATCCTCTGGATGAAGCAGCAGTTGGTGGACTATGAAATTGAAGAAGGAAATTACCCTATCATGTGTGATAACACTTCAACAATTTCAGTCTCCAACAACCCTGTCATGCATTCCAAGACCAAGCATATAGATATCAAGTATCATTTCCTCAAAGACCATGTGGAGAAGAGGAATATCCATTTAGAGTACGTGGGGACAGACAACCAAATTGCTGATATCCTCACCAAAGCTCTTGACTCCAAGAGGTTTTCATTTCTTAGAGGAGAAATGGGTATGCTTGAACTTAAATGATTCCATACTTTTTATTTGCTAACTTGTGTGTTAAGTATAGGTTGAAATTCATGTTGAGGTTTCAAACCTCCCATTGTTGAACCGCGTGTATCCAAACCGCAAGTGGTCAACCGCCTTTGCAGCCAACCGCGTAGTTCTAACCGCATGCTGCATTCTGACCGCTTACTTATCAACCACGTTCAATACTTGGTATTTTTCAAAACTGTTTTATATCTTTCTTAGCTTTAAAGAAGCTATGCGGTTTGGAATTCTTAAACCGCTCTGCCACATGGACTCCAGGTAAGCTCTCTTATTTTCATTCCAGTCCACATTTTGACATAAGGGTATTTTTGCAAATGTTTTCCCACGTTATTTCAAAATTTAAATGCATTTAATGCAAAGGGAACATTAGCATTAAAAGCTCTCTTGACAGCCGTCATTGGCAAAGGTGAAGAAGATGAAAAGGTGCAACAGAGGAAATGATTTCTTTTATGGGATAATCAAACTGTCTTTTTATGAGTACCCCAATCCAAATCGCGACCCAATAAAAGTTCCTTTTACTCAATAAAAGTGTGCTTGGGAGCATTTTGGTAAATCTCCGGTTCATTCCGAGACTTTCGAGAGCTTTTTATAAGTTTCTCGCTAAGGAAGGACCCAGAAAGATTTATACAGTTTGGACCTTTAAGAAATTACTCAGGAAGGGTCCAGATTCCGCCACCTGGCACATTTCTAGAAGGAAGGCGGTTATCCTTGGTTGGTCGTGCGACATAATAATTCCATTTCTAAATTTCCAAAGCATCGTTAAATAAGCAATTTATTTCATTTGAAAAGGAGGCCCCTCACTCTCTTGGTCTCTCTCTCTCCTCTCTCTCTCCTCTCTCTCTCTCTATACGCAATAACAGAGGAGGCCTCACCACGGTTGCTCGCTCAATCATCTTCTTCGACCTTCCTCAACCAATCCTCCCTCTCCGGCCAAGCCCAAACACCAATCCTCACCATTACAATCGCCCTAAACCATCTTCCTCACCGGCCCTCTCCGCTCCAACCCATACACCGGTGACCCAATCCCCCTTGGATCCCCTTCCTCACCAATTCTCTCTACCACAAAAACCCAGTCCAACCTCAATCTCCTCACCGTCTCCCTCACTCCCCCAAAACCAATCGCCTACCACCGTCCCTCCAACAACGACAATCACGGTCATCGCCCTTTCCCTCATTCCCAGTCTTCCCAAAACCTTCTATGCCATTTCCCCTATTCCAGACCTTAATTCCATTCACCACCACCACTTCACCAACTATCTCCGTCCGACCCCTGTTCAGAGTCTTGGTATTACGCTGTCAATTTCAGTCCGGCCTTGAAGCGTCAACAGCGAGCTCGAACTCTCTCTCTCTCTCTCTCTCCTGGAGCCGAATTGAAGCTCCTTATACCTAACTTGGTATAAGGATCGTGGACACTACGAGGGTAATCCTTAAATCTCAATCTTCGTCTCTCTGTTGCTTAATCATCTCACGCTATTCCCTGTTCTTCATGTGCAATATGTGAATCTGCAATTAGACTTCTCTGCCTTGGTGTATATTTGTGATAATCACGTTCTGATTCATATGCCTTATCTATACAATGGGTTGATCTCTCCTCGTTGATTCATGGATTTTGCGGTGTTTGATATTGTTCTCAGTTGTTCAAGGGTTTTTTGCCGTAGTTGGTGTTGGTCATCAGGTTCAGGCTAGAACCTGATTTATTTGAATGGTTTTGTTATAATATCATGTTGTTCCCAGCATAGTTGATATGTGTGCTTGGGCTTTATTTGATAGCTTGGGGCTTTGTTTGATATTGGTTGATCTAGACACCAAATAGAGGATGAATTCGTCATATTCATTCTTTCTCACGTGTTTATCCACATCTAGGTGATGATATTGTCTCGTTGCAATTTGATATTTCCATCTTTGCAATCTCATTATTGTTGTTAGTTCCTTTTTTGGTTAACCTCCTTGTTGCTATTGGTTTGTTTCCATTAAATCCATTTGTTAACCTCGATGTTGATATTGGCTTGTTCCATTAATTAATCTCGTTGTTGCTGATTAATTCCATCTCTGTTACTTGTTGTTGATATTGGCTTGTTCCATTAATTAATCTCGTTGTTGTCGTTAATTTCATTCTGTTTACCTCGTTGTTGATATTGGCTTATTCCTGTAATCAAATCAGTTGTAAACCTCTGCATAGGTCATAGTATGTCCCGCGACACCTCGGGCCAAGTGTGTCTTGTGTCACGTGACATACTAAGTCACACTGCAGATGGTCTGTTTTCATTTGTAATTCGTTTGCCTCGTTGTAATCGGGCGTGGCCCCTAATATAAGTGGCTCACAAGTTGTATACCTCGCAGTTTATCAATAAAGCATTTTTATACATATCTTGTCATACACACTTCGCACACACATGTGAATGTTTTGGATGTTGAACAATAGAAAGACTCATCTACGGACGAGGCGTGTTGGGTGAACTCTCGGTTCTTCCCAAAACGTAACTAACTTCCGACCCCGAACCCATTTTCTCTTTAAAAGGTTTTCAATGTTTCCTTAAAAATGGCGTGGCGACTCCTATTTTTTTTTCGGCGGCGTTCATTCGGTGGCGACTCCGTGAGGACATTTGAAACTTGTTTTCAAAAAGTGGGTCAAACTTTCGTTCTCGTTCAACGTCCATTTCATTCATTTGTGTGTGCTTTGTTGTGTGACATTTTATGTGCTTAAATGCATTTTATATGCTTTGTTGTCTTTGTCCTCCTTGTATGCTTATGTTGCTCTCTGTGAGGCTTGGTTTGGGTGACTTGCTTGGAGGCTGGGGCTGGTGCTTGTTGCGTGAGATTCTGGAAATCTGGCTGATGTTGTCACGTGACAGAACATGCCCTCTCAGTTATGTGTCACGCGACAACATTAGCCACTCTGCAGGTTTTGGTTTCCAGCCCAGGTTGTGATTGTGGGGCAGTCCCCCATGATCAAATTGTGATCATTTTGATTATTGTGCTCTGTGGGGTTTAGTGTGTGTGTGTTGTTTTTCATTTCTCATCCTTTTTCAAATAACATAAAAAAAATAAAAAAAATTATTATTTTCATAAATAAAGGAATCTAGTCATCCTGCACACTACATCACGTAGATTTAGAACCCTTGGGTGCGATTGACGGCATCACGGACGGTGATAATATTCGCCTATGTTTGAGCACCTAATGTCAAACCTATCCCCCTAGCGCGTTACAGGTGGAGCCACACTAAAAACCTTACCCAAAACGGTTGGTTTTGACACGCCATTTTCGAAATATACTAAAATGACTTGTTTCAAAAAAAATTAATAGGCCTTCGTACCTACCCCAAAACCTAGCACGTGTGGGCATGTTGCCAACGCAACATGGTTTCACGTAGGGACATGTCTCTCTCACGACATGTTCCGACGAGAGATCATGTCACTTTGTCAACGTGCACCGACGAGAGGTCATGCCGGATTTTTCCTTGAATTTCTTCAGGAATACTCGTTATGCTGCCCAAATTTCTCCAGAAATTGGGATTGCTCGTCTGTCCCATAAATGCTTTGGTTTTATTTAGGAATTATTGCCTATTATTAATTTTTGACCAATACATTTGGTGTATTTTTGGATGATGTGTCCATAGGTTCCCCCGAGGTCTAGATTGCGTGAAATAAATGATTAGCCTTTCCCAACCGTTCATAGGACTTAAAAGACACCGATTTCTACTTGAAGATTAATAAAGTGTTGCACGAGTCGCGAGTCTCGCTTTCCACGCTCTTCCCTCTCCCGTACCGTACTCAAGTTCTCTACCCTCAGTCTATACATTGCTCTTACCTCTTTTACCTCCGCATGCCTACGACAAGTTGGGTGCGTACTCTCAGGTCCCGAGCGCTCATTTGGTCCATTTTCCCTAGGCGAAGCGGCTTTCAAGTATCCAAGCGGTTGTTTATCCCCGATTCGAGAATCTGGATGCACAGTGCCGAGAGAATGTGTTGGATAGCCGATGTCTGGAGTTTCGATTGCTAAGGTCAGCCAGATTGATCCCCGAATGATTTATCTATTGAAGAGTTGCGGGTTACCGCTTGAAGCCCCGCTCTTGCTCGTGAGCGTGAGGCCCCAGATCCTTTTCTGCAACAACGGTTCAAATGGCCAAAAGTAGCACTTTAAACAATCCCGGGAAAGCATCAAGGTTCTCCCATACAAGGTTGAAGAAGTCGATCGGCTATCTTTGAGATGCTAGGATCTAGAATATTCCCAATCTTTACGGGCATTCGAAGCCAAGTCAGTCAGCATCGGCCAAATTAAATATACGGCGAAAACAAAAAAAAAGGGTCGAGGAAACTTGAAATTCTAGGTTCTCGCACTCTCGATAGGTAACCTTGGCGCCTTTTGGGCCAAAGCCCAAATAAACATAACAGTTTGTGTGTGGGTGGAATTATATTGATTTATTTCTAGTTCTACCTACTTCCTTTAATCCGTTCTTAGTTTTTTGCCTTTCTCTTCCAGTTTAGTTCATTAACTCACAGTCAATACTCACTCCGTCCCCAAACTATCTTTCTGATGAAGATCAAGATACGAATTAGTTTAGTTTAATGTAATTTTCGGAATTTTATTTAATTAGGTGATAATATCATGTTTAGAATTAGATTTAGTCAATGTTTTAATGTTTTAGAGGTTTATTTGGTTACTATATAGATTAGAGTTAAATTTAGAAGTATTTGACTTGTTTTTTCAAGTCGTAGGAGTCCTATAAAATTATGTTTATGTGTAATTCCGAATTTAAGTTGAATGATATTGAATTTTGAGTGTTTACTCTATTAAATCAGTTTTCTCGAGCGAAAATTGACGGTTGATCCTGAATTTCTCGAGCGAAATTCTGTGATTAATCTTTACCAATTTTCGGTATTCATTGAATCAACGACAATTGATGCCCAAGCCTCGGTAGGTTACACCTCAACGAGTTTTGGAAGATCGACGTGCGGTAGTTCGTGAGCGAACTCAACGAACGTTGGTATCTATCGTAACTAAGCTTTCGCTGCATCATTTAGTATCAGAGCCAAAACCAGGGATTCTCGTTTCGGTTGAGGTATCCGTTTATCAATTTTTGTTCTCCTTATATTCTCAAAAAAAAAAATCCAAAAAAAAAAATGTTTGATTTTTCGTGGCCTTTCATTGAATCTACGACTATTGATCTTCTCATCGATTGATCGAAACCTCCAATTTATGATAAGTGTTCTTGCGAAATCTGTCAATCTGACAATGTTTTGCCTTTAGCCAATACAGCTACTACACAACCTCTATTTTATTTCTTTTGGCCGATCTATGATGAAAAAATTGGTACCCATCAATTTAATGATCCATTTGATATTCCTCAATCGAAGACATTTTTTTCTAGCTATATAAAAAATTTGCTACTCCATGAATTCATTCGATTGTTTTGGGCTGATTGGATGGATGTTATCACCCAAGTAAACAAATTTAAGGTTCGCCAAAGATTTGAGATTTGTCATATTCTGATATCAAATCCGATTGAAAGGAAGATGGTGTTACATGTTCTTTATGCACGGCTACAAATTCGAGGACGAGCAAATCCAAATTCGAGGACGAATTTTTCGAAGCCGAGGAGAATGATGAAGATCAAGATACGAATTAGTTTAGTTTAATGTAATTTTCGAAATTTTATTTAATTAGGTGATAATATCATGTTTAGAATTAGATTTAGTCAATGTTTTAATGTTTTAGAGGTTTATTTGGTTACTATATAGATTAGGGTTAAATTTAGAAGTATTTGTCTTGTTTTTCAAGTCGTAGGAGTCCTATAAAATTAGGTTTATGTGTAATTCCGAATTTAAGTTGAATGATATTGAATTTTGAGTGTTTACTCTATTAGATCAGTTTTCTCGAGCGAAAATTGACGGTTGATCCTGAATTTCTCGAGCGAAATTCTGTGATTAATCTTTACCAATTTCCGGTATTCATTGAATCAACGGCAATTGATGCCCAAGCCTCGGTAGGTTACACCTCAACGAGTTTTGGAAGATCGACGTGCGGTAGTTCGTGAGCGAACTCAACGAACGTTGGTATCTATCGTAACTAAGCTTTCGCTGCATCACTTTCTTACTTTTTTTTTTCGTTAATTCTTTAGCAATAATTTTAAGTTGATTTAATATTCCTAATAAATATCTAAAAATTGTTAATCGTTAGTATTTATAATAGTGTATCAAAATTATTGTTCAAAGTATCTTCGCCTCGCGAAAAAAAAATTGGGAAGATCATTTCGGGTTAGAGAGATTAAATTTTAACAAAAAGTTCACTTAGATCAATTCATTTATTGTAGCACCTTTTGAAATTGAACTGCGTATCAAACGTGGACATTAATTTTAGGCAGATTTCTAAACTGATATGCTTCCTCCATTTCACTTGAAAACCCCTAATTCCCTTTTGAAAAAATGTTCCCTTGAATTTTTGAAAGAGTCTTAGACCGTTTTGGGTAGTAATCTTACAAACTGCAACTGTCATAATGTTCTAACTTTACCCCTCATATGTACAATACAGTTTGATATTGCAAACCGTTTATTTAGTTTTTGTTCTAGTGGATATCTTGAACACTGATTCATGCATATCGTTCTTTTCAAGTGATTCGAGTCAGAATGGCGTGGATTTCTCATTATGAATCACCTCGACCAACCACTCACATAATGCTTTCGTTCGATACAAATGTGGATTTCTTATGGTTTTTATTCTCTTGTAATATACCAATCATCTCTGACTTGCTTAAGCAATTTCAAAAGTTGAGGCACGTATATGCCATTTATTACCTGATTTGAAACTCTAGCTAGTTATGTATGGTCTGTGCTTACATGCAACTTAATGCTCGCGTAATTGATAAATGTTTCGGGTGCCTTTGCTTGGTGGCGCTTTTTGTGCATGCTCATGGCATTTCTTTTACAATAATGCTAATCACTTCGCGTAAATTCAACTTGGTCTTCCGGTGAAAAACAAGAAGTTACTTATTACTCCCTCCCTCCCTCCATAATAAATGTCCAGTGTCAAGAAAATTATGTCCCTAATTGAATGTCAAATTTCTAATAATTTTTGGCCCTAAATTAATTCTTGTCTTCTCACATATCATATGGTATTTCATTGTATTTTACAAAACTAAAAGTTTAGAAAGTTGATGAGGATATCCATACTTTTTTGATACTAAATTCCGTCAAATGTCAACCTTTTCAGAATGTTCCCTTAAATGAAAAATGACATTCATTTAAGGATGGAGGGAGTAGACGAGTAGTACAATATGATATTCCGAAGTTTAAGTTTGCTGTAAGAATAGTTATGTATGTGCTGATCATGTCCTCATCTTGTTTTCGCTTGATCCGCCTTTGAGTCTAAGAAGTCAATAAAACCAACTGGACTTCCATTACTCAGAAACTGCATAATTTGCTAAACTGAGCCAGCTCGAGCTTGGTTTGTTTGATTAATTTATCCCACTTGCTCTTTCTTTTTCATCCTTTTCTAGGCTATAATCTCTTTCCTGTTAAACCAACCCAGTTTTGCTCGCCTTTCCAAACAAACACCTGAGAAAAAAGCACCGAATTTGTTTGACAATGTCAAGCAATTTGGTGCTGATATCACATGATGGGAATGGAATGGGGATTAGAATGAGAATATGAAAGAGAGAAGGAGAAAACCTCTTCTCGCAAGGAATTGGCAGAACCATGCGCAAGCTTACGTCTTTGGTTACATCTGTTATTTTGTAGTCTATGCTACCAAGAAAATACTCTTACTATTGAACAACCCAACTCATAAAATTACATCAATGCTAATCTAAAGCCAATAGAACTTACCGAGTTACTGGACTGCAAATGACCTTTAGGCCTGGGCTTGCAAAGCCTGTCATATTTGTTCATGCAGCTACTGTATGCTGCATCATTTATCTTTTTAAGCAAGATATTTTCAATGAAAAGGATCTAAAAGGAAAGTGATTAGGTAGTATCATAACCTCATCTTCAAAGGCTGATCAACATCATTTTTTATATATTTATTTTTTTGGACAGGAAGAGTAATTAGGTGACATGGATGATATAATTGTCCTGAGATGGTCGGAAAGAGTAGGACGGTCCAATAATCAAACGCCAGATGGGTAAATGTGGTTTTTATATTTGAGAAATTCTTGCTGTATTCTGGCTACTGGTGAGCAGTTTGTCAAGGGCGCGGATTGAACTTAACCTCTCTAGGTACATTTTATATAATTATCGTGTTCTCGGAAGTACCTCCTAGAAAAAAAATGCGGCAAGGTCAATGCTTTGGGATGCTCTTCTCTAAAATACCTTTAAATTAATTCAACCATATTATTTTTTTTTCATTTTGTTGCCTCACCTCACGTGTTAAGAACCTTCACATTCCCAACCATTAGTGGCTCGAGGAGAGTTAGTGTTGACATATTTAGATATACTCTAGCTTTGTTGTTTCAGATGGTACAAGTATTTTAGCACATATGAGCCGTGAGGTTATCTTGTCATATTTTTTATATTTGTACATTGCTTTACAGAAATTAAACTCTCTTGTAGGTCTCTTCTCAACTTGAGGTGGGTTTGGGGGGGGGGGGGGTTGAACGTAGAATAGAACATAGTACACCTTAGATGAAGGCAAACCTAGACTTGAATAAAAGAAAACAATACTTATGTACTCCCTCCATCCCAAAACGAATGACCAAATTTTGCTTTGATCTGTTGTGATTGCAAGTTAGAGTTGTGGATCAGTTTTCCTAACAACTACGGACAAGTTGTAACGAAACATCTTAACTTTGAAAGAACTACATCTTGATTTCATTCTTCACATGGCTTAAAAACATCCAAAAAAGAGGGGATAAAAGAAAAACTAGTAGCAAATTAAGCAATAATCAAATTAAACTAATTAGGGAATTTCTTCAGGAATTCAGATAACAAAGCAAGATTCTCTTGGTGAAGAAGGGCGGCTTTCTTCCTCAACTTTTCATTCTCTTTCAAAATACTCATGTTCTCCATATACAGCTTCAAGTTCTTTAACTCCAACTCTTGTTCCATCCTTTCTTTCTCGCATTTGTTCATCCTGCCAAACAAAATCCACCGTAATCTCAACTCAAATATGCCTTTCGTCGGAAGTACCCTTATGGAAAACGCATAGGTAAATAAAAAGAATCATTTTGAGATAAGAATATAGTAGTATAAATCTGTACCTGTTGAGTTTGTGGATTCGAATGCGAAACCGCTTTGATCTTGGTTTTGGCATAGGAAAATGGAGGGCGGGTGATGATCCACTCTGTGTATTACTGATCATACACATTTCTCTTTGTTTAGTAAAAAGAAGAAGAAGATGAAGGAAAAGGGAGGAGAGGGTTGTTTAGACTTGAGAAAAGGTTGGGTTGATAGATCCTATAAATAGTTGGCTTTGCCTTTGTTTATATAAGGGCTGGCTGTGCATTACTATATGCTATATACATGCACCCATATGGTGATATATATTCTCTCTAGGAAGAGAGAGAGAGAGAGAGGGAGAGAGAGAGAGAGAGAGAGAGAGAGAGAGAGAGAGAGAGAGAGAGAGAGAGAGAGAGAGAGTAATTTCAAGAATGCTAATGATGAGAAGGGGAGTGATGATTACAGAGGAAGAGAGCAGCAGCAAACCCAATCTATATCAATGAAGAAAAAAGGCAAAGAAAGCCTTAGAAGAAGGAAAGGCGGTGGATCTTCCTATGTAGCTCCTTAATTAATCTTTTTCTTTATTTGCTTAAACATACTACATTTTTTAGCATGCTTAATTAGTTTCTCTTGTATTTATGTGTTCTTAGGGAAAATAGAGAAATTATCAATATTCTCTATATACTTTTCTATGGGAAATGATGAGGACTTTTGTTCTTGTGGGATGATATTTCCTTCTTCGTCCGTCCCAAAATGAACGTACCTTTTTTATTCTTGATAAAAAACAAAAAGGAACATTCATTTTGATACGAAGGTATACTATATTTAATTTTCTTGTGCACAGTTGGCAATCTGAGTACCCTTTCTTCTTCAGTTTCACCTTGTGTAGTAGTACAAAATATGAAATGTTACTATCTTCTTCCCGAAACTTGATGTTTACAAGTCAGATGGTGGGCTATATATTTCCATTATCATCCCTCAGAGCTTGTTCCTACTATTAAGCTATGCCACACCTTTTTCATCTGCTTTTTTTTTTTTTTTTTAAATTTTTTGTACACAACAAGAAAATTATTGATTAATGAAGCTACGAAAGGCTATAAAAGCCCGAAATGACACACATAACAAGAAGCTCAATGAATACACATAAAAGGTTAATGTAAAGTTACCACTTGATTAAAAGCTTAAGTTTTCAAATCGTAGCTTAACAATGTATATTAAAATTTCATATTCCCTCTCACGTGTGACCCGATAGCATACGTGGAGATTACAAACATGCCACATTTGCGAGCATGTCAAATTTCAAACATGCCGCATTTTTTAGTATACCAACATAATGCAATTTTTGTACAAATAAATTTGGATAATACTGCAAGTGGGTGAAATTGAACTCGGGATAGCTCTGATACCATGTAAAATTATCACTTGATCTTAAAGTTTAAACTTACGGATCAAAGCTTAACAATGTACATCAAACTTTTACGGTTAAGATATAATAAAAGTGCTTTCATAATAAGAGTGGAGGGATCCATTTAAAGATATAATAAGAGTGGAGGGACTTATATCTGAATTTATTTAAAGTTTGAATTTAACATTCAAAAAATTATTTGAATAATCTTAATGAGTGTATAATAAAATAAAGTCTTCAACATATACATCACTATTATTATATTTAAATTATATTTTATAATATTTAAATATTTTTTATTAGTACTTTCTTTGACCCATAATAAAATTTATCTTGTTAATTTTTTTGATAAATTTGTCTAAACTTTGACAAAAAATAATAAAAAAAATTAATTATGATATCCTATTAAAATATTATTAATATCAATAGTTTAGTATAAATAAAATTACATTTTAATACTAGATCAAATATAATTTATATGAAAAGTTAAATTATTTCAGTAAAAGAAAGTATCATTTAATATATAAATAAAATAGTTAATGGATGGATTTGAACGCATTCCATTTAACACTTTCTTTCTCCCTCTTAATTGCTTAAGCTACTCATTTTCAACTTAAAATTTATAGTCTTTTTTAAGACAATCTTAATTAATTAAGTGATTGCAATTTGCCTTACCAAACATGCTTAACTTTTTAATCTCTTAAAGTGTTTCAAATTAATAGTTTAATTGGGTTATCAAGCCCATAGAGATGCTACACAATGTCGATATCTTACTTTTTAATACATTTTAATTATTTTAATTAGGAAAAGTTTAAGAGAGGTCTCTCTCTCTCTCTCTCTCTCTCTCTCTCTCTCTCTCTCTCTCTCTCTCTCTCTCTCTCTCTCTCTCTCTCTCTCTCTCTCTCTCTCTCAGATTTGGTAATTATGGAGCTTTAGAATGAAAGGTGACCCCACTGTTATCCCAAGTTATTCCTCATTATAATACGTTTGAACACAAAATATATAAGGATAAAACCTTATAATGGTTAAGGGAGGGCCTTTGTAAACCCTTCTTTAAGTCTTCACAATTTTGTTAGCACATCATCATTCCCTACACTATAAATACTAAATAACGGAGTCGTCAATTTGGGTTGAATCCGTTGAGTCAGCCCGCTCCCTCATACAATAAAGGTGGGTTGGATTTTAAAATTAATAGCCCAAATAAAAGTGGGCCAATTCGGGCCAATCCATACTGGTGCGAACCAAAACGGGTTCGAGGCAGACCAGCAATGTTTTTCATCCTTCGTATATGCTAACTGAGAAAATGATTAATTTAGATCTTCTTGACTCTAACTATTGTAATAGTGTCTGGATAAGTATTCCCACAATGTCAAATTTGGTGCTTTAATTTCAAATATGTTAATAAATGCATTTTCCCTTGATGAATGTAATCGTGAACAGGCTTTTAGTAGCTATGCATTTGTTAATATTTGGAGATTGTATCCTTCATAAAACTTAATTTTGCTTGCTCTTTTTGTTTTAGTGACTTGTGATTGTGATGACTTCTTTCTTGGTATAGAAGTAACTTTATGCGCACTTACTTGTACATGGTTGTTACTTTTTGCAGCTTGAAATGGCATTTAGAAATGAGTTCGGTGAGATCATTAGCACCTCAATTGATGAGGTATGTTGCTATACTGTTCTTACCAACTTCTTATCCCTGTGTTTGCGTGGACTATATAGCTGTAATGGATGGAATAGTATATAGCTGTAATGGATGGAATAGTTTAAAGTATGCCCCTGCCAATTAATTTATGATCTCAACTGAAAATTTGCCAGATTAGTACCAGTACAACTCATATAGTTTATTTTTTGGTTTTATATTCAGCTTGTTCACTCCGAAGATAAAATTGTTTCGTTTATCATCATCATTCCTTGTCTAACATGCTATATCTAATCATGGTAGATTGGAAATAATGTTTAGAAAGTGAACTATAGTGTCTTATATCTTAGTTTTTTTTTTCGCAAGTTTCAATGATTAACTATGACACACTATTATGATTTTGTGAAGATCGAGGGAGCGTGATGGAGGAATGATATTAGCAACAATGTTTTGGGAGAGCACGTTTCACGTATGTAGTATGCAATATGGATGATTTGACTTACTTAGAGAATAGTTTTAGATCAAATTATTTTAAAAGGAATATTGAACCCTTTTATTTCATCTACCTTAATTATTAGGTAACAGTTATCTTTTTATTTAGATGATGTGGTTGATTAAATTTAGTTAATACATTACTTTCTTATTGTCAGGTCCATTTGATATATTTACAATTATAATTTATATATTTACAAGTATAATGTATGCATGTGTGGTTGTGTATATATATAATTAGTAGAAGATTAGTAGTGTATAATAATTAATGGTAAATATTCACATTTTGACACCAAATTTTATTTGGGTCGTCTATATCCGACCTTATTACTTTCCCACAAAATATGTGATTTTGGCGCAAAAATATATTTGGGTCGGGCGACATGGTCCCTAATAATATCCCTCCAAAAAAATGTTTGGCGCCAATTATTATTTGGGTCGGCAACCTCGTCCCTAACAATCGGTACCAAAAAATATTTGGCTCCAAAAAATTTTCGCAAAAAAAAATAATTATTTTTTATTAGGGTCGGCAAAATCCAGACCTAAATATGGTATTTGAGACGGTGACGGGGGTCCTAAAACTTTTAGAGTTGCATGTTATTTAGGACCCTTGTTTCCCGACCTAAATACTATTAAGGACGGGAAAATATTTTTTAGGACGACAAACGTCCGACCCTAATAGTACTGTTTTTTGTAGTGGGTACTCCTTATCCTATAGCTCACAATATAAATTGTGACAGTTTTTCTGTGAAATATTGTAACTTCCTTGCAGCTATTACCTTGGCTAAAGAGCCTATGACTTTTCGTGAGGCAATGACACATGATGAGTGGAAGAAATCTATGCTGGCTGAGATTCGTGCCTTGAAAGATAATGACACATGGACTATGGTTCCTCTACCTCCTGGTTAGCGTGCTCTGGGTAGCCAGTGGGTTTATCGAATTAAGTATAAGTCTGATGGTACTGTTGAACGGCTTAAATCTCGTTTGGTGGTTCTTGGCAATCATCAGAAAGAAGGGATTGATTACACGGAAACTTTTGCTCCTGTGGCCAAAATGGTCACCGTTCGAGCCTTTCTTGCCATTGCTGCCTTAAAGAATTGGGAACTGCATCAAATGGATGTGCATACCGCTTTCCTGCATGGTGATCTTCAGGAAGAGCTCTACATGAAACCTCCTCCGGACTTTCATTCCAATCAGCCTAATATGGTTTGTCGCCTTCGAAAATCTCTTTATGGTCTGAAATAGGCCATGCGTTGTTGGTTCGCGGAGGGTTGGTGTCTGAGACCTCGCTTTTCGGGAAGGAAGAGGAGTCACCACGCGATTTTTGTATTTTGAGCCCAAACGTTGAGAAACGGCTATTGTGAAAATGGTGTTGTTTTTATTGGTAGCAAAAACTTAGGAAAAGGCTTTGAAAACGGGGGTCATTTTTATTGGTAGCAAAAACGAGTAAAAAGCTATTTTGAGTACCAGAGATTGTTAGGTTCGGAGGTCATGTTACATTTCGGGAAGAGTATTATGAGATCACCCGAAATGCCTCGTATGACGAGTCTTTCTACCTTTCTTAAAAACGTGTGCGTGTGCGTGTGTGTTTGCATTTTGAAATGGGGGCTTGAATGACAAGCTTAATCTTGGTTTGAATGTCAAACGTTGATTAGGTGACTTTGTTTGAAAAGACGAGCGTTTGAATGACAAACGTCGGATTTGAGTTTTTTGAAAGAGAGTTCGAAGGTCGAACTCCGGTTTTGAACCGGGTGAGTCATTGTTAACGGTTTTTATGGGAAAAAACGTATTAAATAATTTTGAATGTCAAAAGTCGGCTTTTAGTTTGGAGATGAGCGTTTGGATGCCAAACGTCATCTCGCGCATTTTGAAAGAGAGTTCGAAGGTCGAACTCCGGTTTTGAACCGGACATTACATTGTTAACGATTTTTATGGGAAAAGGCGTATTAAATGATATGCAATCAACGAATCGGGTTGCGACTTGGAATTTGAAAAGTAAATACTATCACGATCCAAACGGGTCGGACTTTATAAATGACAGTATTTAAAGCGGTATCAACGGAATCAAACGATCCGGAATCGTAAATGACGATCGACGAGCCAAACGGCTCGGAATTGTAAATGACGATCGACGAGCCAAAACGGCTCGGAGTTGTAAATGACGTTCAACGGATCAAACGGTCCGGAATGGTAAATGACAGGAATTTAAATGACGATCGACGGATCGATCGATCCGGAATTGTAAATGACAGAAATTTAAACGGAACGGGGTCGGAACGCCGTTTTAACCCGTGATTACTTCTCTTACGGGAAGAGAAGAGGATCGAGGGGCTAAAACGTATCGGATCCCGTTAGACGGAGGCGTCTACATTTCAACGGTGTTCGTCCGAAACGGTTATAGCGACTGGCGCGTAAATCGAGACGGAACGAGAGATTAGAGAGAGGGAGTTATACTTATGGCTAGGGTCGACTCCTTTGGCTCGGGGGTGTATACGGGATGCGGAAAGTGGTTTGGAACAGTGTTTCGAGGTGTTTTGGTTCGTGTTTGGTTAAAATGCGGAGTTTTCACGCAAATCGAGGCAAAACGGGAGCTCGGGAGAGGGAGGATTTGGTTTGGGCCGTGGCTGTGGTGAAAATGGAGAGTAAATTTGTTGTTATAAATGGCTTTGACAGCCCTTCTATTTATAGGTGAAATTTCAGCATGAGTCCGGCCGGACTTAGCCTGAAATCCAGGGGGTTTTGTGAAACTTTGGAAATTTGAGGGACTTGCTGGCAATTTCTGAGAGTCTGCAAAGGAGTCCGGCCGGACTTGGACTGCATACCAGGGGTATTTTAGTCTTTTCACTCTGAAATTGATTGAAAGGTGACTAGAGGGAGGTGTCATGCAAGCCACGTGTCCCAATGAGTCATCAGCCATGTGGGAGTTCGTTCTCGGGTCCCGGTTTTGTCCCTTTTTTAAATAACAGTCCGAAACGCTCCCGAAAAGTGCCGAAAAGTGCATTTTTCAGGGAAAGCCGTACTTTTACGTGCGATGACGTGTGTTAAGTACACTTGAACGTCGGGATGCACGGAGCAGTCCCGGGATGTCTCGTTGGCATGGCAACGGGGAGCTTAACGGGTTCCGGTTAACCTGAAGCGGGCCAGTTAACGGATTCCGGTTAAGTTTCTAACGGATTTTGACGATCTGGATTTGGGTACTTACAGCACTATGGATTCTTGCAGTCTTATTCTAATAATTCCCTATTCACGTTCACAAAATGTACGATTCATATGAATATACTTGTGTATGTTGACGATCTTATTATAGCTGGGAACGATTCCGCTGCCTTACAGTATTTCAAAAAGTATCTGAGTGAATGTTTCAAGATGAAGGACCTTGGCTCCTTGAAGTATTTCTTGGGCATTGAAGTTTCCCGTAGCTCCTCTGGTCTATTTCTGTGCCAACGCAAGTATACCTTGGACATTATATCCGAGGTTGGGCTATTGGGTGCAAAGCCATCTGGCTTTCCTATTGAACCGAATCATAAACTTAGTCTTGCAACATGTGATCTTCTAGATGACCCAGAATGCTATACGTTATCTCAATTTATATCCGAGGGTCCTTTACTTAGAAGTTACCTAACCAGATTTGGCTTATTCTTTTCATATTCTGTCCCAATTTATGAAGGACCCTCGAAAGGAACATTGGAATGCGGCCTTACGGGTTATACGTTATCTCAAAAGCACACATGGTCAGGGTATTCTTCTTCGTGCTGATAGTGATCTCACGCTACAAGGATGGTGTGATTCGGATTGGGCTGCTTTCCCTATTACTCGACGCTCTCTTTCTGGATGACTTGTGTTTCTTGGTCATTCCCCTATATCTTGGAAGACGAAGAAACAAACCACTGTGTTTCGTTCGTATGCCTCGAGGAAGTTGACTTCTTGTGAGCAGAACTACCCGACTCATGATATGGAGCTTGCAACTATCGTCTTTGCCTTGCACAAATGGAAGCATTACCTTTACGGACCGAAGTTTGAGATCTTCACGGATCATAAAATCTTGAAGTACCTTTTCTCGCAAAAGGAGTTGAACAATAGGCAGCGGAGATGGATGGAACTTTTGAAGGATTATGATTGTTTAATTTCCTATCATCCGGGCAAAGCAAATGTGGTGGCAGATGCTATTAGTAGGAAGTTTTATGTCGCTTCATTGATGGTTCGGGAATGGAAGATGTTAGAGGATGCTCGAGATTGGTGTCCCCGAGAGTCGAGGCATGGAGCTATCTTTGCTAATGTTAGTGCCTTACCAAGCTTGATTCAACAAATAAAAGAGGGTCAAAAGGGTGATTTAGAGTTGAAGAAAATTTTGGATAAGATCGTGGATGGAAACTTCAAGGAGTTCTCCCTTAGTCCCGATGGAGTATTGACATTTGGAGGCCAATTGTGTGTGCCAAATCTTGATGAGGTGAAGATTCAAGTTCTAGATGAAGGCCATAAGTCCAAGTATACCATTCACCCCGGGAGTACCAAAATGTACCAGAATTTGAAGCAACAATTTTGGTGGAATGATATGAAGAGAGAAATAGCGGATTATGTGTCCAAGTGTTTGACGTGTCAACAAGTTAAAGCAGAGCATTAAAGACCCGCCGGGTTGCTTCAGCCGTTAGAGATTTCGGAATGGAAGTGGGAGCATATAACCATGGATTTTGTCACGGGATTGCCTCGTATGAGTTGGAAGCATGACGCCTTTTGGGTGATTGTGGATAGATTGATGAAGTTCGCTCATTTCCTACCTATTGACATTAGCTATTCGATGGAGAGGCTCGCGAAGTTATATATTCATGAGATAGTAAGATTGCATGGGGTTCCGATTAGCATTGTGTCAGATCGTGATTCTAGATTTACTTCCAGATTTTGGCAGGCGTTACAAAAAGCTTTGGGTTCAGAATTGAGGTTTAGCACAGCGTTTCATCCCCAGATTGATGGCCAATCCGAGAGAACCATTCAGATTCTTGAAGATATGTTGCGAGCTTGCTCATTTGACTTCTCGGATTCTTGGGACGTTCATTTGCCTCTTGTTGAGTTTTCTTACAACAATAGCTATCAGTCGAGTATTGAGATGGCCCCTTACGAAGCCTTGTATGGGAGGAAGTGTAGATCTCCAATTTTTTGGGATGAAGTCGAGGAAGCCAAGCTTTGGGGTATTGATATGGTTCGGGATTCAGTTGATAAAGTCAAGATTATTCGGAACCGATTGATTACGGCCCAGAGTAGACAGAAAAGCTATGCGGATCATAGGAGGAGAGACCTTGAGTTTCAAAAGGGAGACCTTGTGTTCTTGAGAGTGTCACCTAAAGTGGGGATTAAGAGGTATGGTAAGAAGGGTAAGTTAGCTCCGAGGTTCGTAGGTCCTTTTGAGATTTTGGAAAGGGTTGGAAATATTGCCTATCGTCTTGCTTTACCTTCATATCTTAGGAAATTGCATAGTGTGTTCCATGTTTCCATGCTTCGGAAGTATGTATATGATCCTTCTTATGTGTTGTCGAGGATTCCCGAGGATATAGAGCCGGATATATCTTACGTGGAGCAGCCGGTTCAAGTTATTGATACCAAGGTTTAAGAACTGAGAAATTAGAGTATTCCTCTCATGAGAGTTGTTTGGAGAAACCATGATGTGGAAGAATCTACCTGGGAGCTCCGGGAAGAGATGGAGCGAAAATACCCTTGGTAATTTGACCTTCAAGGTAAGTAAGTTAAAATTCGGGTCGAGTTCTCTTTTAGTGGGAGTGAATGTCACGACCCTAATCGTAGGTTCTATTTTGAGTCATGCTTAATTATATATTTGGAGTGCATTTCATTCATTTATATGTTTTGCCTTTTTGTTGATAGCAATTATGTGTTAGTTAGTAATTTTTAACTTATATGCTATTGTAAATATATGAATAAAATAAAAATAATTATTTAATGTGTAAATGAATATATTAGGAGAGAGTAGTGAATTGATAATATTGGAAAATTTAATTAAACATTTCATTGTAATCTTCAAGGTGCTTAAGTGTAAGAAGTATAACTTCAAGGATTTAGTTGTTGAAAGTGGTTAATAGGTGAAGGAGTTTAACTTGAAAAGTATATGTTTATCCTTGGAAAAATTTAATTGAGAAGATTCATTTAGACAAAAACCTTCTCAGCTCTTCTCCATCCATGGTCCAAAAGCCAAACCCTTGTTCTTCAACTTAAAATTCCCCAAAATATTCTAGAAAAATCCCATCGACGATCCGTTCGCTTCGTTGTGTTCGGGAGAAGAAGGAGAGCATTTTCATCCGATTAAAGTTTTCATATTATTTTTCAGGTAAGTTATTATATTTTCCTTGAATTTCATGCTCATTTAGTGTTATAATTGTTGTTGTTGTTGTTTAATGGTTGCATTGGATTTTGAT
This sequence comes from Adenophora triphylla var. japonica, assembly GCA_022495995.1. Classification (NCBI taxonomy): domain Eukaryota; kingdom Viridiplantae; phylum Streptophyta; class Magnoliopsida; order Asterales; family Campanulaceae; genus Adenophora; species Adenophora triphylla. The sequence goes on from JAFEMH010002685.1 coordinate 30,631, forward strand.
ATTATTTTCTGAAGTTGGAAATGTTTTTAGAGTGTGTTGAAATGGTAAAATTGGTTTTTGGCTAAGTTGAAAATGGTTGAGGTCATTTTGGGTTGCATGGAACAGAAGGTTGGGTTTTGGTAAGGTTGTTTGAGCTGGAAAAATGAGCTTGAAATGTTTCAATTGAAGTTGCTGATGTTTCAGCACTGAACCTAAGATTTTGCTGAGGGCACGAGTCTTGCTCTATGGCACGATTCGTGCCAAGCAGTCGTGCCCAGCCGTGCCTTGGGTTGGACGTCTATATCAGGTAGGGTGTTAAAGGGTCACGAGTCGTGCCCTGGCCAGTTTTGCTGAATTGTTTTCAAAGCCATGTAGGTTCAATTAGATAGCATATATTTCAACCAATTGAACACTATGATCAAAGTACAACATATGAATAACAACATGAAGTCTTTATATACCAATTGTGATAATTGGAAGATATTTAAATGTTTGGTTAAAGTAGGTTCGAACCATTGATTCCATTGAACCTAACTTGCTTAATATTCTTATATGATTGATGATACATCCTTGAATGGTTATTATACGTGTGTAGACCTTATGTGTTGCACCTTTTACATTTGTTTGACATCTTTATGATGTGCTTGATTAGGGTTCCCTACTTTGGAATCCTAAGTTTAATTGAATTGGTTCAAGGATGGTTTAGCCTTAGTGCTACTTGTGATTGATACTTGTTATCATTTTGCTATCATTTTGATATGCTATATTGGTATGGTTCCCTACTTTGGAATCATCCATTGGTTTGTTTAAGCAAGTAGTGATTACTGTGCTTATATTTGAAAGTCCAGCTAGTACTTGTTGTTGGGTAGTGTTATGTGATTATAATGGCACCCGAGCCGAGTTCATCATAATCCATACACTGGGTCCCAGGTTGCCCAGCCATTGGCCATGATTTGGGTAGTGGGCTAGCTCCCCTTTTTAGGGTGTAGTCTAGTTGCACATTTGGGTGTGAATTTGTGTCATAGTCCCCGTTTGTTGTTACTATGATTGGGTTTCGGAACCGCTTCTTCAGCTGCTGATGCTGCTCGGATCGTGATATCATTTTTGAGGATGAAACCTTGGCTCAGTATCCTTCTAAGTGTTACATTATTGCACTTATGTGTTATATGTATATATATCTTTCTTTGTGTTGATAAGAATGTGATATATATATGATGATTTGATGTTATATGCTTTCCTAATGTGATTGCATATCATATTGTTGCATACTCCCTCCGTCCCACTTTACTTGGCACTAATTTCTATTTTGGTCCATCCCACTTCACTTGGCACTACCCAAAATGGCAAACTTTTTATAATTTTATATTCACTCTACCCCACCACTCATTCTCTCTCTTCATTTTCCACCACTCAATTTATTCAACCAACACTACTATTTACCCCACTCATTCTCTCTCTTCATTTTCTACCACACATTTCTTTTATTTTATTCTTTTTTCTTAGTTATTGTGCCATTCATTTTGGTGCCAAGTGAACCGGGACGGAGGGAGTATATAATAACTTGCTGAGATTTTTCTCACCCCGTCCTTTTATTGCTTTCTTAGATAGATAGAGCCGAGCCAGGGGCTAGAACACGTTGAGCAGCGAGAGGGCGCCTAGTGGGAATTGTTTTGAGAAAGGTATTTTGTAAGGTTACATTATGTAAGTATATAACCTTGGGTAGTATTCCTAGACTTGATGTATATTATGAAGTTTGAACTTTTAAAGGGTTGTAAATATTTTATATTTTGGGAACCTATGTTCCTTGACTTGTAAATAAGTTTGTGTGTGATTTGTAAAGGGTGTAAATGGTTTGAAAGTGATGTGAGTTGATTTTTGAAGTAGAAGTAAATGGTTTTACCTTTAGTGGAAATGTTTATAAAAGTTCTTTACGTTAAACAGGTTTTTGAAATTGACAACTTTTAGAAAGGACATTTCGAAAGTTTTTTTTAAAAGTCGTCTTCAGAGTATGTCCCAACGTGGGGCCAAGTAGGACCTCGGTTCGGGGTGCGTCATGCAAATTGAGGCAAATATGCAAAAGATAAATGACAAATAAGGATTGAAAATTTTTGGGGGGGGGGACATAAAGATGGGTTTGATAATTCTAATTTAGTGATTAAAGATTCAAAATTACGAAAGTTAGCAAATACGTATTTTTTTATGAAGTCGTCAGAAATCTCAATTAAATCATCGATTTCTAAATTTTACTTGAGTAAAAATCAAAGAGCAATGCTAGGAAGTCATAAAATTTCGCTTACAAAATGAGTTGACAATATTTTATTGATTGTATCAATAGTGTACCCGCTATATTCTAATTAAAAACATCATTCATTACGCCTAAAGTTTTTCGAACAAAATTTTTGTGTTCTTAGATCATCTCCAAGAGGAACGCCATTACCTGCGCCAACTTTAATTTGGTGTGGAATCGTCCTGCAACAATGACGGAAAACCTCCCGCTAATTTGGCGATTCCTTGAAAATGCGTCAAATTTGGCGCAGGTAATTTCTTGCGCTATCTTCTTCTTCCGTGTTTTTTTTGTGAATATCCTGTTCTATCCTATGGAATTTATCTTGTTCTTATCTTCTTCTTCCATTACTTGCGCCAACTATTGTTTACAGCTTTTTCGTTTTTTTTTTGAAATTACTAATTACTCCTCGTCTCAAAATGAATTATCAATTTTTTTATATATTATTTTTGAACAAATTTTGTACATTCATTTCGAAACGGAGATGGTATATATTTTTAATTTAATACTTATTATTTATATTATGGATTTTTTATAGCTTACTATATTTAGTATAATGCAATTTTAATAATATTAAATATGATTAATTAAAAAATATTTTAATTAAATGAAATAATAAGAATATTCTGAAAAGATTTTTATTTGGTGCAAAATTTGAAGTGAGCTGTTAGAGATAGTAAAAGATATTTGATGCTGAAATTGCACCATTTTAATGTTTTGGTGCTATTTCTGTACCAAAGTGTTGGAGATGCCTTAGTATTACCCAAAATGAAAAATCCATTTTCGGGGCAAAAATCTTAGACACCAAAACCATTAGAGCTGTCAATTCGGGAATATAAGATGGGACATGATGGAAATATGAAATCCCGCAATTTTACGGGACGAAACGGGATGTCCCAAATTATTTGCGGGACAGAAAATCCTCGTCCCGTTCCATTAGGGTTGTAAACGAATCGAATCTTTTTTATTTGATTCGGTATTCGAATTCGATATTCGTATTTGAAAAATTCGAAATCGAATTCAAATTCAAATTTTTATTTTGATTCGATAAGTATTCGAATTCGAATAATATCTCACGATATTCGATTCGAGTATTCACGAATATTATTCGAATAATATATATATATATATATATATATATATATATATATATATATATATATATATATATATATATATATATATATATTAATACGAATCGAATAATTTCAAATATCAATTTTGAATCGAATACGAATCAATTTTTATATTCGAATACAAATCAATACGAATACGAATATTCGAATATTTTCACAAATACGAATCGAATACGATGATATTCGATTCGATTCGTTTACACCCCTACGTTTCATCCCACCTCGGGACACGAGAAAATGCGTGAAAAGAAGACGCTAATATTATAAAACTTGTTAAATTCATAAAATAACTTAATCAACACAAAAAATCAATGAATATTTGAAAAAAAAACTAAAAATTAAGTGCTAAAATATCTTTTGAGATTAAAAAAATTAAAATTATAAAAATGCGATACATCTCATCCCGTCCCGACTTTTCTCTCGTTCCAAACGGGATGTCTCAAATATGCTCAATTTCTTACGGGATTAGAATATAATATTTCATCCCGTCCCATTTGTATAGCGGGATGGAACGTCCCGACCGGATATGGCCAAAATGGGCTCAAATCCGTGGGAGGTCTGCACGGACCGTTGCCCGCGGCCCGTTTGGCCCGGGCTCGTCCAGCCCATGGCCCGTAACCCGTTCAACCCGCTTTTCATACGGGACGGGCTTGGATCAAAGAAATCCGCATGGACCGGGCTTTGGCCCACGGATTAGAAGATTTGTTTGGACCGTGACCCGTTTGGCCCGTTATCAAAGAGGTCCACAGGGACCTGTTTGAACCCTAAACCCTATATTCAAAACCCTAAACCCTATATACCCCATACCCTAATCCATATACATTAAATCATATTTATACCCCATACCCTAAAGTATATACACCTATATCCTAAACCTTGTAATATATACAACTCACTAAATACTAAACCCTAATCCCTATATATCCCAATATACCCTAACCCATACCTTAAACTATATGCCATATATCTTATACCTTATACCTTATATCATATACCGTAAACCATTTATCATATACCTTACACCCTAAACCATTTATTATATATCTCATACCCTAAACCCCCATATTACATATCCTAAACTCCATGCATATCTTAAATCATTACCATATATGTAAAGAAATGTTTACTAATATTATTGATAATTGAATATTACATAATAATAATAATTAAGAGAAAAATATTTAATAATAATAATAATAATAATAATAATTTAACCATTAGAAAATATTAATAATGCTTTTACTTTACCCCAACCCCTAAAGTATTTACCATATTGCTCAAACTGACAAAAAAAAAAAAAAACACTAAAAATCTTACTCTAGGACGTAGGGAGTAAAAAAAGTCTAAAATATTATTTTCTAGTCAATAAAAAATTAATAAAAAAATAAATAAAGGATAGTCAATCCCTCTTTTTTTTATATACTTTAAATTGTTTAGTTTTTTTCTATATTTTTTAATATACCTTTTTGTAAAAAAATCACTAATAAACAAAGTCTAAAATATTATTTCCTAGTGATTAAAAAATTAAAAGAAAATAAAAAATTAATATAGGGTAGTCCGTCCCTCTATTCTTCTATATACTTTCATTTGTTTAACTTTTTTCTATATTTTTTTATATATCTTTCTGTAAAAAAAATAACTAATAAATAAAGTCTAAAATATTATTTCCTAGTCAATAAATAATTAATAAAAAAATAAAGGATAGTCCCTCTTTTCTTTTATATACTTTAAATTGTTTAATTTTTTTTTTTATCTTTTTCATATACCTTTTAGTAAAAAAATCTACAATAAACAAAGTCTAAAATATTATTTTCTAGTCAATAAAAAATTAAAAGAAAATAAAAAATAAATATAGGGTAGTCCGTCCCTCTATTCTTCTATATACTTGCATTTGTTTAGTTTTTTTTCTATCTTTTTTTATATAACTTTTTGTTAAAAAAAACACTAATAAACAAAGTCTAAAATATTATTTTCTAGTCAATAAAAAATTAATAAAAAATAAAAGAAATAAAGAATAGTCCGTCCCTCTTTTCTTTTATATAATTTAAATTGTTTAGTTTTTTTCTATCTTTTTTATATACCTTTCTGTAAAAAAATTACTAATAAACAAAGTCTAAAATTTTATTTTCCAGTCAATAAAAAATTAAAAGAAAATAAAAAATAAATATAGAGTAGTCCGTCCCTATATTCTTCTAGACTTTTATATACTTTTATTTGTTTAGCTTTTTTCTATCTTTTTTTCTATTCATTTTTTTTTAAAAAAATCACTAATAAACAATGTCTAAAATATTATTTTCTAGCCAATAAAAAATTAATGAAAAAATAAAAATAAATAAAGGATAGCCCGTCCCTCTTTTCTTTTATATACTCTAAATTGTTTAGTTTTTTTATATCTTTTTTTATATACCTTTTGTAAAAAAAAATCACTAATAAACAAAATCTAAAATATTATTTCCGAGTCAATAAAAAATTAAAAGAAAATAAAAAATAATTATAGAGTCGTCCGTTCCTCTTTTCTTTTATATATTTTCATTTGTTTAGTTTTTTTGTGTCTTTTTTTATATATAAAACAACTAATTTTCTTAGAGTTGGTCTTATAAAAATGCGTTTTTTCTAAGTTTAAGAAAAATCATTTTTATACTGACACTTAATAATACATGCACTGGCACTGACACTGACACTCTTCACACTGACACTTTTTATACTAATAATGACACTTTTTTACCATACACTGACACTCTTTATACTGACATTTAATATACATCCACTGACACTCTTTACACCGGCACTTTGTTACATTAACACTGGCACTTTGTTACACTAACACTGACAGTTAATATACATGCACCGGCACTCTTTACACTGGCACTTTGTTATACTAACACTGTCACTTTTTTACACTGGCACTTTGTTACACTAACATTGGCACTTTGTTACACTGGCAATTTGTTACACTAACACTGTCACTAGGGGGGAAACAAAACACGTTTTTTCTAAACTTAAAGAAAAATGCATTTTTTGTAAGATTTTGACATTTTCTTATGTCTAAGTGATTTTATATTTAAAAAAATAGCTTATTAGTAGTAAATTTCTTTTTATTTTTTCAATATTTTTTCTGATTTAAAAAAAAATAGAAAAATCCGTTTGGTCCGTGGGTTGGTCTATAGGAATCAAACAGGCGGGCTTGGATATTTTTTCAGTATTTACGTACGGAGCGGCCCGTTTGGCCATCACCAGTCCCGACAGCAGAACAGGATCCCAAATTGACGGCTCTGAAAACCATAGCAATCACACAAGCTTATTGTCTTCATCTTCTCCGATACCATCTTCTCCTCAAATTCCCAAGTTCCTTCATCCAAACCAATTTAGACTCCTCAAATCCCGTTCTTTCCCTGACACCCAGCAAATTCATACCATTATTTTCATCATTGTGCAGACACAAAAGGCCATGGCAGCTATGACCGGAGCTGCTGCAATGTCTGCCTTTGTAAGTCCCACCTTTAGGGCCGGCTTACCTTTAGTGGGTTTGCAACTCGCCGAACCTTCCATTGCCCTCTCCCTCCCCACTTAAGCCATTCATTTCTCCAGCGTTCTTGAATGGTACGATTAATGGCAATCTTTGTGTGTGTTTGTGTGTGCGTGGAATTTTATTCATTTATTTCTAGTTCTACCTACTTCCTTTAATCCTTAGTTTTTTGCCTTTCTCTTCCGGTTTAGTACACTAACTCATCGTGATGTAGGAGGAATCGAGGAGGAAGGAATCTGCATTAAGGAATCAAGGAAGGATATTTGACGAAGTCAAATATATCAATTATTTTTGTATTTTAATTACTATCTTAGGACTTAATTTGTTTTAGTTTATATTTTATTTCTTATTTTCGTCATTAATTTTAATAGGTTGATTAGAGATGATTTTAGAGTAGATTTTGAGGAGATTTACTAGTTTTTGAGTCCTATTTAGTTACCATATAGGTTAGGAGTAATTCTAGAAGGTTTATGATTGTTTTTCAAGTTTTATGGGCACTATAAAATAGGCCTAGTGGTGTAATCCGAAAAGTAGTTTTTTGAATGATAATTTGAAGAGTTTTCTCTTTATTTTCTGGTGGATTCCAGTTAATTTCTGGTGGATTCCAGTTTATTGTGTTTTAGGGTTCTTCGCTTGAGAACTCTTGTGATTAGTGCGCTAATCACGAATCTATCGTTTTTCGTGCTGCGTCAGTTGGTATCAAAGCAGGCTTTATCCTGTCTTTCATCGCTGATTCATTATGGGGGATCGAGCAACAAAGGCAGATATCGATGGCTTAACCACCGCTATTGTCGCGTTGACAACACAGATTGCTGCGTTTGTGGCTGCTCAACAAGGTCACAACGTTCGTGCGAACCGAAATCGTAGGGGCGAAAGAGACAGGGAGGTTGAACCGGTTCGTCGCCCTAGAAGGGTGGAAAATCGGGATGATCTATTGAAGAAGATGGCCATAAATGGAGAAGTAGTTATTCCGAGATTGGAGGCAAAAAAATCTGCTGCAATTAGGCATATAGATGGAGCCAAATCAACTTCAGATCCAAACACTTTGAACAAAGATTTCAAGGGAGAGGAGGTTATTTGTGCAGTCAAGGAAGAACTTGTTGAAGAGAAGAACTTGGACATTAAGGAGGAAGATTTATGTGCAAAAGACGAAGTCTTTTAGAAAGGAGATGGAACTCTTCCCCAGGAAATAATTCAGGCCATTGTTCCCCCACCCCTTGAACCGCAGGTTCAGCAGGGGTATCACCTGCTGTAGCAGTTAATCAGGACCGACCAAAGGGTAGAAGTGTTGAGGACCGTGCACGACATTCTGAAACCAGCGAGAGGGATATTCAATCAATTAATGGACTAAATAATTTTAAAGGGGATGCTCTTACAGCAGATGAAAATGGACCTGTTCCTGCAAATATTATGGTCTATGATCATGCCCTAGTTGAGCCCATGAATGAAGATGTGGGTGGTATTACTTGGTCTACATCATCAATTTTTAATTATGTTGTGGTTGTTATTGATGAGATGGAAGAATTTAAATACGATGAAATTTTTATTGTTGATCATGGGGAGGTTGAGAAGGACGATCGACGAATGAGTGCTGACATTGCTAGTATATTTTTATTTTTCGAAGAACACAAATTACGTTGGTTCGGGCTTAGGGAACAAATTTATTCTAAATATTTGTTTCATTGGGACGGAAAAGTATTAATTTTCTTTCCGAGGACGAGAAGAGCATTAATTTATTCAAAATATTTGTTCTTTTGGGGCAGATCTTGCCAAACATCGAATGAGAACTCGTGGTCGAGTTCTTTTGAAGAATGGGTAACTGATGTAGGAGGAACCGAGGAAGAAATCTGCACCAAGGAATGATATTTGACGAAGTCAAATATATCAATTATTTTTGTGTTTTAATTACTATCTTAGGACTTAATTTGTTTTAGTTTATATTTTATTTCTTATTTTCGTCATTAATTTTAATAGGTTGATTAATTAGAGATTATTTTAGAGTAGATTTTTAGGAGATTAATTACTAGTTTTTGAGTCCTATTTAGTTACCATATATGTTAGGAGTAATTCTAGATGGTTTAGGATTGTTTTTCAAGTTTTATGGGCACTATAAAATAGGCCTAGTAGTGTAATCCGAAAAGTAGTTTTTTGAATGATAATTTGAAGAGTTTTCTCTTTTCTGGTGGATTCCAGTTAATTTCCGATGGATTTCAGTTTATTGTGTTTTAGGGTTCTTCGCTTGAGAACTCTTGTGATTAGTGCGCTAATCACGAAGCTATCGCTTTCCGTGCTGCGTCACACCGTCAATACTTTGAGCAATAATTTTAAGCTGATTTAATATTCCTAATGAATATCTAAAAATTGTTAACGTTAGTATTTATAATAGTGTATCAATAACAAAATTAATTTTTTTTTATAATAATTAAATTAATTTAAAATTATTGTTCAAAGTATCTTCGGTTCGCATAAAAAATAAATTGGGAAGATCGTCTCGGGACAGAGAGATTATATTTTAACAAAAAGTTCACTTAGATCAATTCATTTATTTGTAGCATTTTTTGAAATTGAACTGCGTATCAAATGTGGACGTTAATTTTAGGCAGATTTCTAAACTGATATGCTTCCTCCATTTCACTTGAAAACCCCTAATTCCCTTTTGAAAAATGTTCCCTTGAATTTTTGAAAGAGTCTTCGACCGTTTTGGGTAGTAATCTTACAAACTGCATCTATCATAATTATTGGACAAAATATGTTAGAATAGGCTAAGGAAAGTATATACTCCCTCCGTCCCAATAAAAGCTTCACTAATTACCCAAAAGGGCGTCCCGTTAGAAGCTTCACCTTTCTATTTTTGGCAAAGAATCTTTACTATTTTCTCCACTCATTCTCTCTCCTACATTATTTTAATACTCACAACACCATTATAATTTACTATTCACTCCACTAATTCTCTCTCCTATTTTCAAATTACATTCACAACATTTTTTTTTCCCTCCCATTTCCATAATTTGCGTGCCCACCCAAAAGGGTGAAGCACTTATTGGGACGGAGGGAGTATTTAATATAAAACTCTTAATATCTTTTTGTAATTGGAATGAATCATCTAGAAAATAAGAATAGACTTTAGTCTAGGACCATTGTACTCATTCAACTCATTCAATATATAATTGGCTAAATGCAAAATGAGAGACTCAGATTGATAATTTACTTTCTAGAATTTCTCTCTCTCTCTCTCTCTCTCTCTCTCTCTCTCTCTCTCTCTCTCTCTCTCTCTCTCTCTCTCTCTCTCGTATTTTCTCTTCCTAACATCATATTTGTAATTGTGTCTCTCGGTCTTTTATGAATTTATCATATCTTTCACGTATAATTGAGCTACCAATTCAAGGTGGCTCAGATTTAGAATTTCCGCAATTCTTCTTTAAATTCTCTAATTACTTTTTTCTCTTTTCTTAAAACAATGGATGACTTTTGGTACGATCCCGGATGCTTTGATACGTTACCATCATCCTATGATATTTATCAGTTATGTAACGAACTTGGTCATACCGCAATCGAGTGTTTGCGTCATTTTGAACCAAATAATGTTCATAATGCTCCTTCTTTTTTACTATCGGATTGGTTATATCCGGAACAAAATGAATCGTTTGATTCAAATGACTCTTCTTCAGTTGTAGAAGAAGAACCATTAACTGATGTTAATGAGTCTTCTCCCCATTTCTTTTCTACTTCAAATTGGTATGTTGATCATCTCGTTGATCAACTCCATTGCCTTCAAAAACTTCCAAATCAATCTTTGTCAAATTACTTTTCTGAAGCGAAATTAATTTCTTATGCTCTTACTAGGGCCGGGAGTCCTATTTCTGAAATAGAGCTCATTGATTTTCTTGTTGATGGACTTGATCCATTATACAATAAATTTGTCAATTATTATTATTTTTCGAAAACCACAAATCTCGTTAGATTTATTTTTCGAATGTCTTATTGATGAGGAAAAACAGTTTAAGAAACCATATTTATCACCTCCACTAGCATCAATTTCTTCCCCAACACCAGCTCCAATTCCATCGCCATCAGAAGAAGAAGAATGGGTTTCATCTCGAACACCTGCTCCAGTTCTTTCCCCAACATCCGCTCCAACTCCATCCTCATCAAACGAACCTATCCCATCCCCAACACCATCCACAACAGAGGAGCTTGTACCATCCCCAGCACCATTCGCAACAGAGGAGCTTGTGCCATCCTCAACACCAACATCAACATTTGTTCCATCAGCAACTCCATCTCAAACTCCGGAACCTGCTGATGTCAGCTGTCCACCACTACCAGGCTTCGATGACGTGATCCTACCACCGGACATTGGTTCAAGATACTCTTCACCACCACCAGTCCAATCCCCACCACTCCCAATACATATCCCCTCTCCACCTCCCGTCTTTTCTCCACCAACATCCGTTGTTCATCCATTACCTCTTCCAAATGTGCCTGAAAGTGCACTTCCTTCGGAAGATAGTGTCCCATCTGATTCTTCTCTGACCCCGAAGAAGTCAAAGCAGGAGACAGTACCTCCACAAGGAGCATTTCAGATTCCATTTCCCCACTCTACTACAAATTATGATGGTTTTGCTCAAGTACAAAATGATGAAGATGGGTACTATGCACTATATCCGCCGAAACAGTGGCATTACATACCTTGGGATGATCAACTTTATAAGAGACTTTTATTCAACATTAATAAGTTGCTTTCGGTGTTTCCTGTTAGCATGGGTTTTGTGACAGCTAATTAAGTTCAAGCCACTTCTCCGTACCTACGATTTGTTTGAGGGAGGGTATTGGACAAAATATGTTGGAATAGGATAAGGGAAGTATATATTTAATATAGGACTGTTAATATCCTTTTGTAATTGGAATGAATCATCTAGGAAATAGGATTAGACTTTAGTCTAGGACCATTGTACTCATTCAACTCATTCAGTATATAATTGGCTAAATGCATAATGAGAGACTCAGGTTGAGTCTTTGGAATTTCCTTGTGCCTTAGTCTCTCTCTCTCTCTCTCTCTCTCTCTCTCTCTCTCTCTCTCTCTCTCTCTCTCTCTCTCTCTCTCTCTCTCTCTCTCTCTCTCGTATTTTCTCTTCCTACCATCATATTCAGGCTGTGTGACTCCGTCTCTCCCTTTTATGAATTTACAATAATGTTCTAACGTTACCCCAAGGGCGGATCTAGCCATTTTGTGGTGGGCTCTCAATTTTTTTAATTTTTTTTAATTTTTTATATATGAAGTTATTTTTCACTGTTATTATTGTTTATAATATTTTTTGAATACTAAGCCCACACGATTCCAAAATCATGGATTTGCGCCTGTTTACCCCTCATATGTACAATACAGTTGGATATTGCAAACCGTTTATTTAGTTTTTGTTCTAGTGGATATCTTGAACACTGATTCATGCATATCGTTCTTTTCAAGTGATTCGAGTCAGAATGGCGTGGATTTCTCATTATGAATCACCTCGTCCAACCACTCACATAATGCTTTCGTTCGATACAAATGTGGATTTCTTATGGTTTTTATTCTCTTGTAATATACTTTTTTTTTTCTTTTTGTTTTTTTATTCTCTTGTAATATACCAATCATCTCTGACTTGCTTAAGCAATTTCAAAAGTTGAGGCACGTATATGCCATTTATTACCTGATTTGAAACTCTAGCTAGTTATGTATTGTCTGTGCTTACATGCAACTTAATGCTCGCTTAATTTATAAATGTTTCGGGTGCCTTTGCTTGGTGGCGCTTTTTGTGCATGCTCATGGCATTTCTTTTACAATGCGAATCACTCCGCATAAATTCAACTTGGTCTTCCAGTGAAAAACAAGAAGTTACTTATTACTCCCTCCCTCCCTCCATCCATAATAAATGTCCAGTGTCAATAAAATTATGTCCCGAATTGAATGTCAAATTTCTAACAATTTTTGGCCCTAAATTAATTCTTGTCTTCTCACATATCATATGGTATTTCATTGTATTTTACAAAACTAAAAGTTTAGAAAGTTGAGGATATCAATACTTTTTTGATACTAAATTCCGTCAAATGTCAACCTTTTCAGAATGTTCCCTTAAATGAAAAATGACATTCATTTAAGGATGGAGGGAGTAGACGAGTAGTACAATATGATATTCCGAAGTTTAAGTTTGCTGTAAGAATAGTTATGAATGTGCTGATTTTATTGACTTCTTAGATTCAAAGGCGGATCAATTTGCTCGCCTTTCCAAACAAACACCTGAGAAAAAAGCACCGAATTTGTTTGACAATGTCAAGCAATTTGGTGCTGATATCACATGATGGGAATGGAATGGGGATTAGAATGAGAATATGAAAGAGAGAAGGAGAAAACCTCTTCTCGCAAGGAATTGGCAGAACCATGCACAAGCTTACGTCTTTGGTTACATCTGTTATTTTGTAGTCTCTGTTACCAAGAAAATACTCTTACTATTTAACAACCCAACTCATTAAATTACATCAATGCTAATCTAAAGCCAATAGAACTTACCGAGTTACTGGACTGCAAATGACCTTTAGGCCTGGGCTTGCAAAGCCTGTCATATTTGTTCATGCAGCTACTGTATGCTGCATCATTCTTTTTAAGCACGATACTTTCAATGAAAAGGATCTAAAAGGAAAGTGATTAGGTAGTATCATAACCTCATCTTCAAAGATTGATCAACATCATTTTTTATATATTTATTTTTTTGGGCAGGAAGAGTAATTAGGTGACATGGATGATATAATTGTCCTGAGATGGTCGGAAAGAGTAGGACGGTCCAATAATCAAACGCCAGATGGGTAAATGTGGTTTTTATATTTGAGAAATTCTTGCTGTATTCTGGCTACTGGTGAGCAGTTTGTCAAGGGCGCGGATTGAACATTAACCTCTGCAGGTACATTTTATATAATTATCGTTGTTGGGCCCTACATTTTTTCAGTCAATGTGATTATAACTTGTACTTAACAACTTGGTACTAACAACTTGAGTTGTTCTATTTTACAACTTGGACCTCTGCAGGTTGGGTCGCATAACGTTTCCCTATTTTTTAGGGAACATGCCGAAGACTGGTTCCACCACGTTTCTCCAGTAAATCTCGTCATTATCTCTTCATCAACAACAAGTGCGGATATGTCTCTCAAGATCAACCACTTCTCCGAGTTTTAAGGCCCTTATTGTTATTTAGTTTATTTCTTGAGGTATAAAAAGGGGGAACATACACTGTAAATACACACACACGTACGACACTAGCCTAAGCTCCCTTTTCATATGCTCTTAGCTTTGTAATCATCAGTGAATTCTTAGTAAAGTTTTGGTGAAGGTAGGAGCCACATCCTCCCGGGGTTTTGTGCCGGCGAACAAGTTGTTCAAGGGCTTTCCCTAGTCAACAAACCACTTGTGCCTATTTCTATCTAATACGATGATCATTGTACCTAGATTCATATCACTTTAGTCACTTTTCCCTTCTTATAAATCTAATTGTTGAAATTTGACCAAAACAATTTGGCGCCGTCCGTGGGAATCTTTGATTATCCGTATAGAAATGGCCAATCCTTCATCCGTGATCGGACTCGGCCGACCCCTGTTTCCGGCTCCCAAGCAATCCGTCCCTGAATGCGAAGAGTGTCAATCTGGACTTGATGACCCGGCATGGCCGATATGTTGAAAAAGTAAATGGCCAGGTTAAATGCCCGGGAGCATACTAATGCCATGATATTCAACGCCATTGATAGTCTGCGTAAAGGGAAGCAAGTTGAGCCTCAAGTATCCACTCCGTTTTCACCTTTACTTCCTAGATCTTTGTTTGGTGCGGAGTACGGGACCAAGCCATGTTGGAGATATTCCTATGTCCAACACCTTGCCAGGAGAGCACAATTGTGACATCTATTCCAATCGAGCAGCTGAGGTTCACCGACCAGCTAGCCAACTGTCTGTCATCTTGCTACACTTATGCTACTCCCTCACTGGGGCAAACAGGGAGTTTCTTCAATACTTTTGACACTTTAGCACCTCCGGTTAGTAATGCTCCTCTTTTTGCAGAGAACCAACTTGTTAGGGAGATGCAAACCATTAAGGAGTTGCTCCGAAGCGTACACAGAGTCAACTTGCCATATCACCTGTGTCTCCCAACTTGCTACAATGAGTCTCGTTTTGTACCGGCGATAGCCAGTGTGGAGATCCCGAAGAAATTCTCGTACCTCATATGAAGAAGTATGATGGGAGTACCGATCCAGCGAGCATGTGTTGTTATATCAGAGTCAATGGATGTCATAAGTATTCCCCTATGTTCAGAGAAGCGTGTTTTTGCAGGGGCTTTGGCTCAACCTTGTCAGGACCAGCCTTAAAATGGCTAACAGAACTTCCTCTAAACTCTATTTCCTCTTATGCTCAACTTTTTAACATGTTCATTAACCAATTTTCATGCAATAGGGCATTCGACAAGTTGACCGGCGATCTTTATAGAATTGTGCAATGGCTAATGAAAGTCTCAAAGAATATTTGCACGAGGTTCAATAAGGAGGCAGTGACCATACCCAACTTGGACGTGTCCACAGCAACGGAGGCATTCCGCATAGGCCTGAAGAAGAGCTCGTTGTTTTACAACGAGTTGGTGATGACCCCTGCGAAACAACTTGAAGAAATCGGAACCGGGGCCTTGCCTTACATCCGATTGGAGGAAGATAGCTTGGCAATAGGGAAATCAAGCTGGGAGGACTCCTACTCCTCTATTTGAACCTTCGACGGACGATCGGATTCCCATCACTATAAGTCCAACGAGGCAAACCCCTGTTAAAACCGAACCTTCTAGAATTCATGTTGTAGATGATGATCAAGAAGGAGATGATAATGATTATCCACGAGATTTCTGAATACTGCTTTTACTGTGGACATTGCGGGAATCTTATGCGCCATGGGAAATCTTGGAGATAAAGCGAGATGGCCCAAGAAGAATGACCGGTCAACAACTTGGAAGGACAAGTCCAAGTGGTGCGCATTTCATGAAGATTTCGGGCATACCACCGAGAAGCTGTTTCGCTTTGAGGAAGGAGATTGCTCATTTGTTGTCCAAGGGTCTTCTCAAGGATTTGTTGGGCAAGAAGAGGGTCGAAGTGAGTCCAAAGAACCGGGTTCGAAGAGCGGCCTAGGCCCGAAAAAGTTGCACCCCTCCACCCACAAAGGTGGTGAATGTCATTTACGGTGGGTCCCATATTTGTGGCACGACTTACTCTGCGCCAAGCGTCATGCCAAGAGCTCTAAAGAAGACCAATCGAGAATTGCTCGCGAGGCACCGTGACTTCACGATGGTCACATCATCTCATTTGAAGATGAAGATAAAGATAACACCTTGGACCCTCATCATGATGGTCTAGTTGTTCGGATGCGGATTGCCAACTGTGTAGTCAAGCGAATCCTGATCGACGGTGGTAGCTCGGTCAACATTATCTTTACTCATGCTCTTGAAGATATGGGCATTCCTTTGTCCGAAGTTGTGAAAAACTCATCCGTCTTGGTAGGGTTCGGTGGTGAGGTGAAACAGACGGTGGGAGAGATCAAGTTGCCCATCTATCTAGAGGGTATGAATTCCATGGAAAGGTTTTGTGTGATTGAATGTCTTTCCTCGTACAACGTTATATTGGGAAGACCTTGGATCCACAACATGAAGGCTGTACCATCAACTTACCATCAATGCGTCAAGTTTCCAACACCTTGGGGCGTTGCCAAGTTGAAGGGGAACCAGCAAGTCTCTAAGGAATGTTACAAGGTCAACATGAAAGCGAGTTCAGTCCCTCGGCAAGCATAGCAATTAAAGAAAAAGGCCCTGGATGTTCTTGAAGCAGTGGAGCATGATACGAAGAGCGTTCCTGTTGATGCTTCGAATCCTGAGGCCCAAGTACAAGTTGGGGTAGACCTACCCTCCGAGATTGAGGAGGAGCTGATTGAGTTCCTGAAAAGTCAGAAATGCTGCTTTGCTTGGAAGCATGAAGACATGACGAGGATAAGCAAGGATATTATTACTCACAAATTGAACATCGACCCAACCATCCGTCCCGTCCATCGAAAAGGAGGAAGTTTGCCCAAGAAAGGAATCGGATCATAAGGGCTGAAGTTGAGAGGCTTGAAGTCCAAGATGATCGAGAAGTTCGATGCCGAGATGGTTGGCTAACGTTGTAGTGGTGGAGAAGAAGAATGGCAAGTGGCGGGTATGCGTGGACTTCACCGACTTGAACAAGGCTGTCCAGAAGGACCCATTCCCTCTCCCTCACATTGACTCTCTAGTTGACGAGACGGTGGCCACGACATCTGGACATTCATGGATGCATCTTCCGGATATCAGATTCAAATGGAGCCTTCGGACCAAGAGGATACGGCATTCATGACTCCGGAAGGTATATATTGTTATATTGCTATGCCATTTGGTCTTAAAAAGGCAGGGGCAACCTACCAGAGATTGGTGAACAAGATGTTCAAAGATCAACTTGGCAAGACAATGGAGGTTTACATAGATGACATGGTAGTAAAGTCCAAACATATTGAAGATCATGCAGAACACCTTGGCAGGCGTTCAACATCTTGAAAACCTTCAACATGAAGCTCAATCCGGCAAAGTGCAACTTTGGTGTCGGAAGCGAGTAAATTCTTGGGATATATGGTAACCAAGAGGGGAATCGAAGCAAGTCCCGAGCAAATCAAAGCAATTCTCAACTTGGAGTCCCCTAAAACATCAAGGACGTGCAAAGGTTAACGGGTAGAGTAGCTGCTTTGAATAGATTTATATCCAAATCATCGATAAGTGCAAAGTTATTCTATGAAGTGTTAAGAAAAATAAGCTCTTTCAATGGACCGACCAACATGAGGCGGCTTTCAAACAACTTAAAGAATATTTGATGACGTCACCCCTACTTGCTAAACCCGAACATGGTGAGCATCTTTATTTATATTTAGTCAGTATCAAAACCGTTAGTGCGGTATTGGTGAAAGAGATCCAAGGAGAACAACATCCTGTTTACTATGTAAGTAAGTCTTTGTTAGATGCCGAAACAAGGTACTCTCATCTAGAAAAATTAATATTAGCCTTAACTACTGCTACCAAATTGCGTCATTATTTTGAAACACATTCCATAACCTGTTAGGACTAACTATCCTATGAGAAATGTGTTGAGAACTCCGAGAGATGTCGGGTAGATTGGCCAAGTGGTCCGTCAAGTTGAGCACGTATGACATATCATACGAGCCAAGAACGACCATCAAATCGCAGGCCCTAGCCGATTTCGTAGGCGACTTCAAACAAGTTTGCGGCTGAGGTAGAGCTGGAAGTGCGGCAACTTGAAGGTAAAACTATTCCTAGATTTTGGACACTATTTACAGATGGAGCCTCAAATTCCAAGGGAATTGGCTTGGGAATAGTCCTAAAATCCCCTCAAGGTGATATCATACCACAAGCTGTATCTTGTGAATTTAATGCAACGAATAATGAAGCTGAGTATGAAGCCCTAGTCATGGGTTTAACTACAGCTTTAAGTTTGAATATAACACATTTAAATGTATTTGTTGACTCTCAATTACTAGCTAACCAGTTTAATGGCAGTTATATGGCAAAGCATTCCAAGATGACTCTGTACCTCCAACATGTTAAAGCACTAGCTTCGAAATTTTTATCATTCTCTTTGGAACAGGTCCCTAGAGAAGAGAATGCGGAGGCGTACGCCTTGGCCAACTTGGGTTCAACTTGCAAATCAATGTTACATACTAATATCCCCATTATTTATGTTAAGTACACCGTGATAGACCAAGTTGAAGAAACTCAAGTGGTTCTTCCACCTACTGGGGCACAAGATGCTAAGCCTTCTTGGACCCAACCTGTCATCGAGTTCCTTCAACTTGGAACTATTCCTCCCGATGTTAAAAATGTTAGATCATTTAAAATTCGAACTTCAACTTTCGTGTTAATAGATAATGTGCTGTTCAAGAAATCTTTTGCAGGGCATTACCTGAGATGTGTAGACAGTGAGCAAGTTGAACTTGTGCTCAAAGAAATCCATGAAGGAGTATGTGGGAATCATTCTGGGGGAAAGGCGTTAGCATCAAAGGCTCTCAAGACGGGATATTATTGGCCAACCATGCGTCAAGATGCCATGGATTATGTACAGAAGTGTGATGCCTGCCAAAGACACAGCAACATCTTGCACCAACCTGCTGAACCTCTACATCCTATAGTCTCATCTTGGCCTTTCATGCAGTGGGGCATGGATATTGTAGGCAAGTTGCCCAAAGCTCCCGGAGGCAAAGTGTTCATGTTGGCTCTAACCGATTATTTCTCAAAGTGGATCGAGGCAGAAGCTTATGTACAAGTCAGAGACAAAGAGGTAATATCGTTTTTGAAGAAAAATATCATTAGCAGGTTTGGTGTGCCGTCAGAAATTATATGTGACAACGGGTCACAATTCATAAGTAAGAAGACTAGAGATTTTTGTGCTCGCTGGGGCATCAAGTTAATCATGTCAACGCCTGTCCATCCTCAAGCTAATGGCCAAGCTGAATCTAGTAACAAGTTGATTATCAACAACTTGAAGAAGCGTCTGGATCAAAAGAAGGGCAAGTGGGTTGAAGAACTACCACTTGTGCTTTGGGCAGATAGAACCACTTCTAAAGGAGCGGTGTAGAACCCCTATTCTTTAGTGTACTGAGTCAAGTCAGAATTCCAGCTTGAAGTGACAATCCCCACAAAGAAGGTATGGCTTATTGACTCAAGACGAAAATAACCTCTTGCTAACTCAAGATTTAGATACAATTGATGAGATCAGTGGATTTAGCCAAGATAAGGATGGCGGCTTATCGGCAGGCGAATCGCCGGGTCTTACAACAAGAATGTCGTAATAAGAAGATTCCGGGTTGGTGATTTAGTTTTGAGAAAAGTTTTCAAAATACAAGAGAACTGAATGCGGGTAAACTAGCTCCCAAATGGGAAGGCCCGTATCTCATCGATCTTTGAAGCCGGCAAAGGTGCATACCGTTGTCAACCCCAAGTGGAGACAGAATCCCTAGAAGTTGGAACGCAATCCACTTGAAACTCTATTTCATGTGAGTCTAGTTGTTTATAACTAGACCCCTCGTGTACGGTTTAGAATTTATGTCAAGTTCAATTACACGTTTCAATTTTTACTCTTATCGAATCCTTACTGACTTGAGCGTCGGAGGGGCGTTAGCTACGCTAACGCCCAACCCTAACGTAAATCTGTTTTGCAAGGTGCAACTTGGGCAAACGAAACAGTCTCAACATGTTGACACGCCAGTATGGCTGATACTTGTTGAGGCTCAAGCAGGAGCAGGTCAAACATGTTGACACGCCAGTACGGCTGATACGTGTTTGAACCTGAAGAAGAAAATTTCAACATGTTGACACGCCGCATGCGGGCGATACATGTTGGAATTCTAGCTGGAGAGGTATAGAACTTGTTGACACGCCAGGACGGCTGATACTTGTTCTATCCCTTCAAACGATTTACCTCTGATCAAGGTACTTATGGTTAAAAGATTTTCATCTTTTCTTACGAATTAAGGTTTTGACACCTTCGCCTGGGCGCACGTTTTCACACTTATTCAAGTTGTGAACTACTGGTTGTAACATTATCATGTTACCTAAGGCTTATAACATTTACATGTTATCTAAAGAACAAACAAGCGTCTCTTGGAGACACAGACTACTTTGCTAAAAACAGTTAAGTGTTTTCCAAAAGATCTTTTCATAATTAAAGGACAAGTTGGTTAGGCCAAACAAGTCCCTAAAAACCTAAAAAACTTGGAGTACTAGACCAACCTAGTACCCCCAAAAGAAATTGTCTCGGTTCTTATGAACCATTACAAACCAAAAACATTGTTTTAAAGGGACACTCCCCCCCATTTGTTGTACCAACAGAGGTACACAAAGCAAAAAATTGTTTTTCCCATCCAAAATACTTAAAGTTTTAAAGTGTTTTTAAACCTCCTGGCCTGCTGCCGCCGGTGTTACACCTTCCACTTGATCAGTTGGGGTAGCCACTATGATGTTTAGTTCCTTGTGAGCCTCATCTACCAGAGCTTCCAGAGTCGCGGAATTCACCTCTCCTTCATCCGCCGGCTCCCCAATGTGGTCCGCCAAGACTTTCCTTTCATACTCCAAGTTCCAAGCTGAGGCCTGTCCTTTTTCATACTCTTCAATCATTTGAATGCGGGTCTCCAGCAGAGTTTTGGTGGCGTTAAAAGTAAAGTCCCCCTCTGCAACCTCCAGTTCCTTCATGTGAGCTTTATTCTCAGCACGAATGGTCTCTACCTCTTTTCCTAAACGTTCGAAGTCACTCCTCAAACCTTCCATTTCGCTGGCATGCTTGTTTGCCTCTTTTTTCAGCTTCTCCACTTCCTTTGCACTTTTGTTAGCCTCCTTTTTTGATTCCGCAGCTTCGTGACTAAATCTCGCTGCTTTGATCTTTAGAACATCAACATAAGCCACAATCGGGGCCATAAGTTCCTGCACCAAAAAGATGTCAATAGATTATCCAAGTTAGTTGATAAAATTAAAAGCTCCTTCGTCCATACCTTCTCAACCATAGCTTTAAATTTTTCTCCCAACTTCTCCAGGTCCATTTCACTATTTTCATCCGTGGCTTCCACTTCCACCAGCTTCCTTTTCTTTGCATCCCCCTTCTTTTTGGATGCAGCCACTTGAGAACTAGCTACTACGCACACGGGGGTAGGGGGTTTTCCATCCTGCTTGGCCGTACTCTTTGCTCTGGCCTGGGCAAGAAGAGAAGCAGCACTAACAGTCCCCTTGGAGCGAGTGGCTACAAAAAAGGATAAAGAGTTATAACAGGTTAAAGAGAATAGAACAACTTGGAGATAGGCAAAAATTTAAAACATTTGATTAACCTGTAGACATTGGAGCAGGCTCAGACAAAGTTTCTTCAAGGTTTGCCTCTTGGGCTTCTTCTGGACCAACTTCTTCGTTAGGATCTCGCAACAAATAGAACCTGGTAGTGCCTTAAAAGTTCTCAATAAAGGTTCCAAGTCGTAGATCTTGCTCACTCTTTCTTCTGTGTCTTCCTTAAAGGGAAAAAGTACATCCAATTTTGCAACTAGGCCAAAAAGAAAGTTGGAGAAATAGTTAGTACATTGCTGAAAGTCATCCTTAGAAAATAGAAAAACTGCCTACTACCTTGGGACCTCCATTTGAAGTTGGCACCCACGTCCTTCACCAGGGTGCTCTTCTTGGCAAAAAAGAAATTGTTCTTCCACCCTCTATCAGCATTGTCAACATTGTCGATCACAAAAGGCTTCCTACCAACCCTAACCCTAAAACCATATCTCCCTAAACCGAAACTCCTAAACTCATTCGTAAAAGCAAATTCCTCTAGACCGATGGCTAACTCTGTTTCTGCGTTTAGTCTCACTAGGGTTTGAAGATTCCTCCAACCTTGAGGCGTAAGTTGGGCGTAGTTAAGTTTGGTAGATACGAAGAATTGAGTAATTAAAGTTGGGAAAGGAAACCTCAGGCCAATAATGAACGGGTATTCAGGAAAGCACACCCAATCTGGGAGAAACACTCGGGAGTTAGGTTAGGGTGGGTAAAGATTTCGGTTTCAAAGGCCATTGCATGGTTTTTCTTGATAATTTCTAAATTAACGGTGGGATGGTGCACTTTTCCTTTTCGTGATTCTTTAACATACTTTGGGTCAAAAAACCCTCAGGCAAACCCTCTCCACTTTCAGTCAAAGTCACCGCCTTCCTTTTCCCCATTTTTTACAAAGCGAAAAACAAGAAATCGAAAGTGAAACTGAAAAGGAAGCAAAGAAACTCACCACTAATTTTCACTTGATTCTCTCCGAAAATCGCCTTCTCTGGTTCTCCTTCTTCTTCCCGTAAAATCTTTCTGAAAGCTACGTTTGTTGAAAGGGAGAGTTGGAGCAGGAGTTTTTTATTTAATGAAAAAAGAAAGTGGTTGAGACCTTCTTAAAAGGAAAAACCTTTTTCCCTTAACCGTCGCATCCATTGGTCCCCATTTTAAAAAAAAAAAAAAACCGTCATTCTTTTCCTTCTTGTTTGGGCAAACTTTTTGAATTCTTTTGTCTCTTCCTATTCCTCATTTTTTCAAAAAGTTTGGGGGCAATTGTTGGGCCCTACATTTTTTCAGTCAATGTGATTATAACTTGTACTTAACAACTTGGTACTAACAACTTGAGTTGTTCTATTTTACAACTTGGACCTCTGCAGGTTGGGTCGCATAACGTTTCCCTATTTTTAGGGAACATGCCGAAGACCGGTTCCACCACGTTTCTCCGTAAATCTCGTCATTATCTCTTCATCAACAACAAGTGCGGATATGTCTCTCAAGATCAACCACTTCTCCGAGTTTTAAGGCCCTTATTGTTATTTAGTTTATTTCTTGAGGTATAAAAAGGGGGAACATACACTGTAAATACACACACACGTACGACACTAGCCTAAGCTCCCTTTTCATATGCTCTTAGCTTTGTAATCATCAGTGAATTCTTAGTAAAGTTTTGGTGAAGGTAGGAGCCACATCCTCCCGGGGTTTTGTGCCGGCGAACAAGTTGTTCAAGGGCTTTCCCTAGTCAACAAACCACTTGTGCCTATTTCTATCTAATACGATGATCATTGTACCTAGATTCATATCACTTTAGTCACTTTTCCCTTCTTATAAATCTAATTGTTGAAATTTGACCAAAACAATCGTGTTCTCGGAAGTACCTCCTAGAAAAAAAATGTGGCAAGGTCAATGCTTTGGGATGCTCTTCTCTAAAATGCCTTTAAATTAATTTAACCATATTATTTTTTTCATTTTGTTGGCTCACCTCACGTGTTAAGAACCTTCACATCCCCAACCATTAGTGGCTCGACGAGAGTTAGTGTTGACATATTTAGATATACTTTAGCTTTGTTGTTTCAGATGGTACAAGTATTTTAGCACATATGAGCCGTGAGGTTATCTTGTCATATTTTTGATATTTGTGTTGGAACATAAATGATCCAATGAATCCTAAATCGTCTCACAACTAGATTCAAGAAGAAAAGAAAATGACGACAGAAGCGTGTACCTGAAGAATCCATTGTGTGTTCTTGATCTTGTTCTTTGAATAAAGGAGAGAGTAGGGAGATAGTCTTCTAAATGATAGTGCCCACACTTTGTTCTTCTTTAATGAATGAAGAGATGATTTGTGACTGAATTTTGATGAATGTAAAGTGTCTCAAATGGCTGATGGATAGCCTTTATATAGATAGAGAAAGGACACTTCATTTAGGGACTACACCCTTTCATGAAGTTGGTGGTGTGAAGTTACCATTATGCCCATCATTTAATGGTACTTACACCTAATTGGATTCTACATATTTTGTCTATATTTTAACATTATTAAATGATTATAACACATGAGTTAAATAATACATATTAATTAATCCATGTTCTAACAATCTCCCACTTGAATTAATATTAATATGTATCTTTTACTCAATAAATTCCTTAAATCATTTATAATATGAATGACAACCCTTATGTGCACTTTTGTTGTCATCCAATACAATCTCGTCCATTAGTCTTATAAGTATAGGGACTAAAGGGGTAGTCGTTGTAATTGATTCGCAACTAAACCCACATTAATCACATATACATATCCAACTAAATGACATAGATTAAGTATAGATATGTAGCATGGAATATTAATGAATACTCCCTCCGTCCCACGTAAATGCAAACTTATTTCTATTTTGGTCCGTCCCACGTAAATGCAAACTTCCCAAAATGGAAATAAATATTCACTATTCAACCCACTCATTCTCTCTCCTACTTCACTTTTACACTCACAACATTCTCTCTCCTAACTATTCCTCCCACTCATTCTCTCTCCTATTTAATTTTTTATACTCACAACATTTAACTTTTTCTCTTTCTTACATCACTTTTCCTTAATTCCCACATCCAAAAAGTTAGTTTGCAATTACGTGGGACGGAGGGAGTATATATTATGAACGCTGATGCCGCAGGAAATGTGCTTATCAATCTTCGTTCACGTGGCAGGACCAATCACTTGACTCCTTGACCTGAAACCAGAACCCACGACTAGCCGGATTTGTCTCCGGCTTAGACCCTCGGGCGTGAGAGTAAGTATGTATTTAGGAGAGCAAATAATGTAATTGAACAAGGATATTCAAATGACAAAATTGCAGTTACCTTTGAACCATTGCGGTTGTCATGTATTTATAGTTGCTTTGATCAGGGTGGTATGTTTGGTAGGACTACATGAGCTCCGAGATTTGAGGGACGGTTACATGTCATGAGAACGTGTCCTGGAATGGCTCCTGATTTGTAGGGAACCAGTTATGGAAAGAATAGGAGCACGTGCGCCTGGACTCAGTAGGTCGAAGCTTGCTTGGCAGGTCGAGGTCGCCTATTGGGATTAGGTCGACCTGACTAACGGGTTGAGCCGGACTATACCCGAAATAGAATCTGGATCGTAGAGTCGGACTAAGTTAGGTCGGGACCCGGTATGTCGGACAATGAACTTAAGTCGACTGATCAAGAAGGTGGGCCTTGAGCCATGTAATAATTGGGCCTAGCCCACTGAGAATGTGGTGGCTATAACTGATTGAGGACTAGGCTTTACTCGCTCGGCCCAGCTCGACACTTTTGGCATGTTCAGTGGCCCCCAACTTTCTGAGTTGACTTTGTCGACCAGGAAGTTAAGGAAATTTTGATGAAGCTTGCCGTTACTCGCAAGTCGATGCTCGCTCTAATATTTAGTCGACCAAAGATGACGTGGCTCAATCCTGGGTGTTGGCAACGAACGGTCAGATCTGGAGGAGCACCGTATTCCGCAATCATTACTATTTTGACGTTTGGAAAACCTCCTTGGGAACTGTTTTCCTCATTTAATTAGGAGAATAATTTTTGAATTTTCCTTTTTCCTTCCCAATTTCGGAAAATATAAATATCAGAGTCCTTCTCCATTTTGAACTTTTGCTTTCTCCAAACCCTTGCATAACTCCGGCGAAGATAGCGAAACAACAACTGATTTAAATTGGGCTTTCGTCTTCTGCAGCAGCTTCCTCTTTCGAAACTGATTAAGGTATTCCTCTCGTTTTCTTGCATTAGGGTTTCAATTTCTATTTTATTTTTGATTTCGCCATGGCTAGAACCTTCAGTAGTGAGCCAGGAGCTTGGTATGGGTATTGCACTGTTAACCATCGAGTGTATAAACATATAAACGGAGAGTGGAGAGAGATGTCATTGGATGAGTGTGCCTCCATCTTGACAAGGTGGGGGCTGAACTTTAGTGAAATAGGACTGCCCATAGGAGAAGACATAGGTGAATTGGTAATTGACGACTCAAACGTTGTCTCCTTTCATCCCTTCCATGAATTGCTTGACCACATATCCCTATTTTATGTTAGGGATGCCAATAAGCCTTCCTTCCTTAGGAATAGGAAAGGTTTCCCGGGGGAGTCTAGGTCGCCCTTAGGTAGGTCGCCCATAGGTAGGTCTCCTGAATGTAATCATAGGTCTGACTCCCCTGTTCCCTCTTCTTCTTGTACAGATATGGCAGCTCGTGAAGGAGCTACAGCAATTGACCAATTGAGTAAACGACCTGAACTCTCCAGCTTATGCAGAATTTTTCTAATTAAGGGTGCATTTGTTAGCACAACGATAGGATGAGCTAAAAGTAAGCTCCCAGCTTCCTCGAGGCTACGACTAAGGCATACGCGACTTTCTCTACGTTGTAATATCTGCCTTCAACATCTGATAGAGCTTTGCTAACATAATACACGGGGTTTTTAAGCCCTTCCTCTTCTCGAACCAACACCGCAGCTACTGATTGATCACCTATAGATAGATACACGAACAATGTCTCACCCATAGTCGGGCTACTCAATAGAGGAGGAGTAGCGATATATTCCTTTAGTTGTTGGAACGACGAATGACATTCGGTCGTCCACTTAAAATTTTTCGTCCCCCTCAATGATTTGAAGAAGGGGAGAGATCTTTCTGCCGACTTGGCTATGATACGACCTAATGCTGCTACCCTACCGTTAAGTCGCTCCATCTCCTTGATACTGGTAGGCTCTTGCATGTCGACTAGAGCCTTGATCTTTTCTGGATTGGCCTCTATTCCTCGTTGTGACACCATAAAACCAAGGAATTTGCCAGCTGCTACCCCAAAGACACATTAGCTTGGATTAAACTTCATGTCGTTTGCTCGTAGATTGGCAAACGTTTCCTTTAGGTCGACTACGTGACGTCCGGCCTTTGTTTTGATGACCATATCGTCGATGTAAGCCTCCATGTTTCGGCCAATCTGTGAAGCAAAGAATTTGTTCACCATCCTTTGGTAGGTTGCACCTGCATTCTTTAACTCGAATGGCATCATATTGTAGCAGTAGATGCCTCCAGCGGCTTGAAATACCGTCTTCACAATATCATCCTCATGCATCTTGATCTGATGATAGCCTAGGCATCGAGAAAATTGAGAGTGGAGTGTCCAACAATTGAATCAACGAGCTTATCAATCCAAGATAGAGGATAGCTGTCCTTTGGGCAAGCAAGGTTAAGATTGGTGAAGTCGACCGACACACATTCTCCACTTGCCATTGGATTTCTTCACCATGACCACAATTGCTAGCCAAGTGGTATGAGTGGTCTCCTTTATGATACCTACACTTAAGATTTTTTGTACCTCGAGTTTGATTGCTTTCTCCTTGTCACGAGCAAAGCTTCTCAGCTTCTGAGGTTTGGGTTTTATGGTCGGGTTGACCTCCAGTCTGTGAACAACGACCTCTTCCTTGATCCCCTTCATATCCTCTACTCGCCATGCAAAGACGTCACTGCTTTCCTTGAGTAACTCGATAATCTCCAATCTTTCCTCAGGTGACAATTGCTTTCCAATCTGATTTTTTTGCTCAGGATAGGAAGGATTTGTGATCACTGCTTCCAACTCGTCCACAGCCTCTAGCTCCAGACCATCTCTAAATTGCAGGGTCTCGATGATGATCTCTCTAACCTTCTGTCTTTCCTTGGCCCCCAAGTGTGGAGCTTCCTCGACAATCATGCTATCTAGTTCATCTGCAATCTCACTGGTGGTGGCCCCCGAGTTATTATCGATCTGGAGGCATAGCTTGCCTATGCAGAATTGGTCGACCATAACTGTATCTGGATCGACCAAGGTGACTTCAGAGTGACGTGTTGACCTCGTCATGTGAGCGATAGGTCGACTCTTCCACCTCGGTGATTGTAGATAGTCTAGAGGTTGTGGTGACTGATTTCGACATCTTCAAATACCCATCAGCAGTTTCAATCTCCAGCTCCCTCTTCTTCCTGGCTCGTAGGACATGGTCAAGATAGTCTCGAGGCGTAGCCGTACCACGCCCGACTCCAGCTGGCGTCGGGAACTTAACTCGCTGATGGGGGATAGAGGCCACCATTCCAAGTGCGACCTGACCAGGTATACCCAGAATTGCAGCATAATCACTATTGACATCGATGACAATAAATTTTACCTTGGAGATGGCCCTGTGGGGGTGTTGGCCTATGTCGACGTCCAACTCAATCTGTCCCTTGGCGTCGACCCGGTGGTTGGTGAAGCCCTCTAACCTGACATCATATTGCTCGAGCTACTCATTTGAGAGTCCCATCTCCTGAAATGTTTTGTAAAACAAAATAACCTTGCAGGCCCCCGTGTCTATCAAGAGTCTGCTCGTCGTATACCCATCTATTAATCCTGGGATAACGAGAACATGCTCTCTAGCCGCTACATTGGTTGCCAGCTCGTCCGGATAGAAACCAATCATCTCATCTCTGACATAGCTTCTAGGGGTACATGAGGTGCCTTGCTGAGCTGGAATATCTTGTGTTTGATGGCAGTGTTACTAGCTTGCTCTGTGATAACGCCTAAGTTCATCCTAGGCTTCCTCGGCTCTGGGTGTCCACCCGCAACTCGTTCACCACCACCTGCTTGAGGTCTCTTCACATATGCGTCGAGCCTTCCTTGGTCGACCCACCTCTGAATGATACGCTTCAAACTCATACAATCCTCCGTAGTATGACCCGTATCTTTTTGATACTCGCAGTATTTGTTGTTGTCCCTTCTGAACTTATTTGCTGGGTTCATAGGGGCAGGCGGGCCTAGCTCGTCCGTGTTCATTATCTCAGTTCGACTCACCGTTAAGGGAGTGAAAGCTTCAGGCACTTTCTCAGTCGCCCTGGTTCTATTCTTGCCATTCTTGTTGTTTCCCCCATTCTTGGCTGAGTCCTTCTTATCAGTGTCAGTGACCTCAGCCTTGGGGCCTTTTCCATTTTTCTTCTCTTTTCTTTCCTCGGTCAATGCTACATTGTAGGCCTTCTCGAACAGCTCTTGACGAGTTGTCACAGTGCGAACTGTTAGCTCGTAATCCAGATCAGCATAAGCAATTCCATTCCTAAAACAATTGATCACTTCCCTGTCCGTGAGGTCTTCCTCAATCTTGTCGACCATCTCCTTGAACTTGGTGTAGTAGCTCATTGAGCTTTCACTCTTTCCTTGCACCAGGTTGTTCAAGTCGGTGACTGTCATCTTACGAGCTCCTGCTGTCGAGAATCTATCCAGAAACTTTGTCCTCATATAAAACCAAGTCGAGATGCAACCTGGTGCCAAGCCATTGAACCAAGTAAGGGCTGCTCCAGTTAGAGTGCTAGTAAGTGCCTTACACATCATGTCGTCCTCATTGGAGACAAAGCACATGGTAGCCTCTAAGTGTTGTATGTGGCTTTTGGCATTGGTTGCACCCGAATATTTTTCGAGGACGGGTAGTCTGAAGCCTGGAGGAGGTCGACGATCGAGCAACTCCTTGGATAAGGGTCGAAGAGCAAAGTCATTGCGCTCGCCCTTTCCAGCACCTTCCTACTTATCGGCCTCCCACTGTTCAAACTTTTTCTTCCATAGTAGCCACTCTCTAGCATCTGGCCTGTCGTCCCTAGCATGGGAGACATCATTTGACATTTGCCTTTATTCGTGGTGAGGTTCCTTCCCAGAGTGGGCTCTGTGTCTGTCACTCCTAGGAGGAGTTATCCCTCTGCTCCTCCTATCCCTGTGAGAGGGCGACCTCACTGATTGAACCGGCGACCTGCGCCTTTCATCTCTAATTGGCGACTTACGCCTCTCGTCTCTAGCTGGCGACCTGCGCCTCTCTTCTCTCATGGGCGACCTGCGCCCATTCCTTTCCCTGTGGGACTGCGACCTTTGCGTCCTGGCAGGTGATCCACGCAAGCTTCGACTAACTTCTAGTTGTCGTCTTAGATCTGACTGGGCTTCCTGCTCCCTATTCCTGTTGAGGCTAGCTCTCAGATTGTTACTCGGAACATGAATAGGGGATTGAGGCCACTGCACTACCCTACGCTCGATATTCTGGCCCACAGTCTCATTCGGCCTAGCAC
This sequence comes from Adenophora triphylla var. japonica, assembly GCA_022495995.1. Classification (NCBI taxonomy): domain Eukaryota; kingdom Viridiplantae; phylum Streptophyta; class Magnoliopsida; order Asterales; family Campanulaceae; genus Adenophora; species Adenophora triphylla. The sequence goes on from JAFEMH010002685.1 coordinate 61,045, forward strand.
TTCTGGCAGGCTGTCTGTTTGAAACCTAGAAGGGAGCCACTCTTTCTGACCTTCTGTCATCCTGCTCTGACTCCTCCATTGCTATCAGCTCGGCCAATATTTGAGCTCTTTCCAACAGCATCTCTTTTCTACTAAGGGGGTTAGCTGAGGGACCAACCTTGTCGCCTGCAGCCATTCGCCCCGTTTGACGCTTTGGTGGAGGCTGCGTTTCCTGTCCGTCTATAGGCCGTTTGTCCCTCCTACCATCTGGAAGTCCTCGGCCATCAGCCACGCTGTTGGAATGCGTCGCCCTAGCATGATGACGAGGTGGAGGGGGAGGAGGCAAATTAGCGTTTCCAGCATTGGCATTAACATTAGTGTTTCCCTCATTGGGTTCATCCGAAGCGTCAGAAACATGTCCGTCTGCTGTCACCATGGTTGTGGGTTGAAAAGGAACTTCGAGGTCAATAATGCACGATTCCCGGCAATGGAACCAAACTGATGCCGCAGGAAATGTGCTTATCAATCTTCGTCCACGTGGCAGGACCAATCACTTAACTCCTTGACCTGAAACCAGAACCCACGACTAGCCGAATTTATCTCCGGCTTAGACCCTCGGGCGTGAGAGTAAGTATGTATTTAGGAGAGCAAATAATGTAATTGAACAATGATATTCAAATGACAAAATTGCAGTTACCTTTGAACCGTTGCGGTTGTCATGTATTTATAGTTGCTTTGATCAGGGTGGTATGTTTGGTAGGACTACATGAGCTCCGTGATTTGAGGGACGGTTACATGTCATGAGAACGTGTCCTGGAATGGCTCCTGATTTGTAGGGAACCAGTTATGGAAAGAATAGAAGCACGTGCGCCTGGACTCAGTAGGTCGACGCTTGCTTGGCAGGTCGAGGTCGCCTATTGGGATTAGGTCACCCTGACTATCGGGTTGAGCTGGACCATACCCGAAATAGGATCTGGATCGTAGAGTCGGACTAAGTTAGGTCGGGACCCGGTAGGTCGGACAATGAACTTAAGTCGACTGATCAAGAAGGTGGGCCTTGAGCCATGTAATAATTGGGCCTAGCCCACTGAGAATGTGGTGGCTATAACTGATTGAGGATTGGGCTTTACTCGCTCGGCCCAGCTCGACACTTTTGGCATGTTCAAACGCATATATATATTCTCCAACTAGTCCTACTTAACCAAATGAGATCAATATAAATAAAAACCAACACAAGGAAATAGAAAACAACACAAACTCCCACTGATTTAAGCATTATCAAAAGTCATTACACCCATATGAGCAACATGCTTGTGAAATGCTAAAGGAGATAACGCCTTAGTAAATGGATCCGCATGCATAGAGTTTGTACCAATAAGTTCTATTTCTATTTGTTCATTTTGTACTCTCTCTCTTACAACAAGAAACTTAATATCTATATGCTTAGATTTAGATAAACTTTTGTTGTTGTTGGAGTACAATACCGCTGCTCGATTGTCACAATATAGCTTGAGAGGTCTCTCAACATTTATGACAATTCGCAGTCCTTCAATGAATTTTCGCAGCCATATAGCTTGATTGGATGTCTCGTAGCAAGCAACAAATTCGGCTTCCATGATGGAAGTAGTTACTAATATTTGCTTGGCACTTCTCCAAGAAATTGCTCCACCGGCCAAAGTGAAGACATAACCCGATGTCGATTTCCGACTATCTTGGCATCCAGCAAAGTCGGAATCGGAATAACCAAAGATCTCAAGGTGATCCGACTTTGTGTATGTAAGCATGTAGTTCTTTGTGTTTTGTAAGTATCTCATCACCCTTTTAGCTGCAACCCAATGTTTTTTTCCCGGATTGCTTTGGTATCGACCAAGCATGCCAACAATAAAGGCAAGATCTGGACGAGTACAGACTTGTGCATACATTAAGCTTCATACTGCCGATGCATATGGGATTTCTTCCATAAACTTGGATTCAATATTATTTTTAGGACATTATTTTAGACTTAATTTATCTCCCTTAGAGACAGGGGTGTCATGTGGTTTACAATTTTGCATGCTAAATCTTTGTAATACCTTCTCTATATAGCTCTTTTGTGATAATCCTAAAATACCTTGTGAACGATCACGATGTATATGAATTCCTAATACAAAAGAAGCTTCACCAAGATCTTTCATCTCAAATTTGTTTGAGAGAAATTTCTTAGTTTCCTTAAGAAGTTCTTTATCATTACTAGCAAGTAAAATGTCATCCACATATAAGACCAAAAATATAAATCTACTCCCACTAAACTTATGGTACACACAATCTTCACCAAGATTCATTTCAAAATCAAATGAAAGAATAACTTGGTTAAACTTTAAGTACCATTGACGAGATGCTTACTTAAGCCCATAAATGGATTTCCTAAGTTTACAAACTAGTTGACTAGTTTGATCCGAATCAGTCACCATTTCTGGTTTCTTCATATAGATAGTTTCCTCAATGTCGCCATTGAGAAAAGCTGTCTTTACATCCATTTGATGAAGCTCAAGATCAAAATGTGCTATTAATGCCATAATGATCCTAAAAGCATTTTTAGAGAATACCGGTGAAAATGTTTCTTTATAATCAATGCCTTCTTTTGAGTAAATCCTTTAGCGACAAGACGAGTCTTATGTCTTTTCACATTATCTTGTGAATTCCTTTTGATCTTAAAGACCAATTTACACCCAATGGGTTTCACATTCTTAGGTAATGGGACAAGATCCCAAACGTCATTATCTTTCATGAATTTTAACTCTTCATTTATGGCATCAATCCACTTATGAGAATTTGGACCTCTAATGGCTTCATGGAAGGTGATTGGTTCATCTCCCACTAAACATAATGGTTCTTCATTCTCGGCAAGATATACATCATAATAATCCGGAATAGCACTCCTTCTTGCTCTATTAGATCTCCTTAAGGGCACCGGTTCTTCTTGATTATGAGGGTGTTGAATTTTCTCATCAACATTTTCATGTTGTTCATTAATAGGAGAATTAATGTTATTTTGAATTATATGCTCTTGTCGAATTTCAGGCACAAGTGCTTGCTTTTCGATAGAAACTATAGGAAGAGGTATATAAATGGATTTCTCCTCTAACTCTTCAATTCAAAATTACTATTCAATTTTTCTCCTCTAAAATCAACATCCTCAAAAAATCTAGCATTTCCCGTCTCAAAAAATGTTCTAGTTTTAGGGTCATAGAATTTATATTCCCTAGATCTCTCAGCATACCCTACAAAATAGCTACTAACAGTTTTAGGGTCCAATTTGCCCTCATTAGGCCTATAAGGCCTTGCTTCTACTGGACACCCCATACATGAAGATGATTTAAGGACAGTTTCTTATTCGTCCATAAATCATAAGGGATTTTGTCGGTAGCTTTTGAAGGAGCTTTATTAAGTAGATAAGTTGCGGTTTTCAATGCATTGCCCCATAATGAGTGAGGTAAAGAAGTACAAGAAACCATACTTCTAACCATATCTTTAAGGGTTCAATTACGTCTCTCGGCTACACCATTCATATTGGGTTTCCCCGACATGGTGTAGTGAGGGACAATCCCACACTCTTCTAAAAAGCGAGCAAAAGGACCCGGACGTTGTTCTCCCGAACCGTCATTCCGTCCGTAGTATTCACCACCACGATCGGATCTAACCTTCTTAATAGTCTTTCCAAGTTGTTTTTCAACTTCGGCCTTAAAAGACTTGAAAACGTCCAAAGATTGAGACTTTTCATGATGCAAATAAATGTATCCATACGAGAGAAATCGTCTATGAACGTGATGAAATATGTTTGACCATTCCATGAGGGGTAGTGAACAGTACACATATATCTATATGAATAAGTTCTAAGACGTTTGAGGCTCTCAAGGATTCTGTGCCTTTAGTGTTTGTAAATTTCCCTTTAAGGCATTCAATACAAAAGTTATTTTTCGGAGTATCAAGTTTGTGAAATATTCCCTCGGACACAAGCTTGTCAATTCTCCTTTTAGAGATATGACCTAAACGCTTATGCCACAAGGTATAAGAATTTTTACTTGAAAACTTTTGTTTTGTGCCTCGAGAATTAGTTTCATTATTATGGGACTCATTTATTGAATTGACTGTGTCAAGCAAGTATAGATTATCAACATAAGATAAAGTACTAGTACCAAAGAGCTTTGAATTGAAATATAAATCATATTTATTATTACCAAAGAAACAGGAATATCCTTCCCGATCCAAGGCAGTAATTGAAATTAAATTTCGTCTAAAAGACGGTATAATACATGTATTATTCAAAATCAAATAAAAACCAGTACTTAAACATAATCTAAAGGTCCCTATGCCTTCAACTTCTACCGGCTTTTCAGCTCCCATGTAGATATATCTTTCATCTTTATTGGACGTTCGGTAGTTCAGGCAACCTTGCATACATGAACTTATGTGAGTAGTTGCACCAGAATATAACAACCATGTATACGAAGGAATTGAAACTAAATTTGCCTCAGTACAAACAAGGCCAAAAGACATACCTTTCTTAATTCGCCATTGACGATACTTAGGGCAGTCATTATTCATGTGCGTAAGGTCCTTGCAAAAGAAGCATTTCTTCACCTTTTGATCATTGAATGATCACTTAGGCTTCTTTGTTGCAACCGCAATCTCCTTCCCTTTTCTCTTTGTCCCACGAGAAGAGGTAGATGCAAAATGGGCACTTTCAGGTTTTGTATGTTTCAATCTATCTTCTTCCTCCGTCAAATATGAAATTAATTCATTAATATTCCACTTATCCTTTTGACAATTATAGGTCGTTTCAAAATGACCAAATTGAGGAGGGAGAGAAATTAAAGTCAAATGCACAAGTAAGTCTTCCGATAAGTCCAACTTGAGTGCTTTTAATTTCGTTGATAAGTGAAACATTTCCATTATGTATTCCCTTAAATTTCCGGTACCCTTATACCTCATGGAAACAAGCTTCCTTAAGCTTGTTTTCAATTTATCGCTTTTTGCAAAGCGTTCCTCTAGGGCATCCAAGAAACCTTTAGCACCAACATCCTCGGAGACACTATTCAAAAAAGCACCAACATCCTCGGAGACACTATTCAAAAAAGTCTTCGGGACTGCATTTTGCATGATACTTAAGCTCACGCGATTAGAACGGTTCCATCTCTCTAGACTTAAGCGTTCTTCCGTAGTGTTTTTGTCGGTAAGAGGAGTGGGACTTAGTTCTCTTAATGCAAGATCAAGGTTCATACAGCCTAAGGTCATTGTTATTTTCTTTATTCAAGTTTTAAAATTAGTCCCAGTAAACAAAGGTATATTGTTTATGGCAGTAGTTACGGATGAAGCATTAATCAAATCTGAAGGAAAAGAACAAGATGAAACACAAAACATATATAAGAATCTACACAATGATTAATTATATCAAATGAATTCCATCAAAATAAAAAGATAATCAATGTGACATCAAGACTAATATTTGGATTGCGAATTGACTCACAATTTGATTCATCTTAGGATGAACAAATAATCTAAACAATACATTTTAAATACTTGCCTTCCTTTGGGCCGATTCAAGTATAAAAAATGTCCTAAAGTTTAAGATACTTGTTACCCGGTAATAAAGACTACAAACAATTCATTTTAAACACCCGCCTTCCTTTGGGATGGTACAAAGTATTTAAAATAACCAAAATTTTTATTCAATTATTACCCCATGAATGCAAATACTTAGTCAACAACAAGGTCTCCTTTGAGAAACAAGCGTGTTATCACATATCAATAAGAACATTCATCACTTTAACAAATTTGTATTTAAATAACGTAAATTACTTTGACAACAATATTATTTAAACAATGAATAAATTTGTTTAAGCATATATTTAATCATGCTTTATGGCAAAAATTAATGTGTACTTTACTCAAATAATGAATGAAAATTGATCAAAATAGTAAATGATTGAAAATTTTGAAAATCTGGCCTAAATAAGTCTTGCTCGGCCGAGTCAAGGAAGGTGCTCGGCCGAGCAAAAGACTCCAGAGAACATCCCTTTCTGATCCCTTGTGCTCGGCCGAGTCTTAGGGGTGCTCGGTCGAGTTCTTAGAGGTGCTCGGCCGAGTCCTTAGGGGTGCTCGGCCGAGCATTATGACCGTTGGATGGGGCCTTTTCAAAAAATTTCAAACGTTGTGCCGATACAAATGGGGTGCTCTGGCCGAGTCAAGGAAGGTGCTCTACGAGGCATCTTGAATGTCAAAATTTCCAGATTTTGACTATCAATCCTTAATTTAATGGTGAATTAATATTCAACCAAAGCAAGTAGATCCGCATACTCACAACACATTTTTAAATGTGTGGCTATGCATTTGAACAAACTCACAACGCATCCAATGATGGTGGCTATGTTCAAAATGGGATAATCTTACATTAAGAATTGAAAGCCTTTTGAGTAAAACCAAAATTTAAAATTTAATACAATACTCTAGAATCTGAATTAGAGTATGATAATAATTCAAGAACACATGATAAACATGAAATCTTTTCAAAAATTAAGAGCATAATAAAACATAAAGGTTTTTCATAATACTCAAACTTGATCTAGAATATGAGCAGACTCTGATACTAATTGTTGGAATATAAATGATCCAATGAACCCTAAACCGTCTCACAACTAGATTCAAGAAGAGAAGAAGATGAAGACGGAAGCGTGTACCTGAAGAATTCATTGTGTGTTCTTGATCTTGTTCTTTGAATAAAGGAGAGAGTAGGGAGATAGTCTTCTAAATGATAGTGCCCACACTTTGTTCTTCTTTAATGAATGAAGAGAGAATTTGTGACTGAATTTTGGTGAATATAAAGTGTCTCAAATGGCTGATGAATAGCCTTTATATAGATAGAGAAGGAGTACTTCATTTAGGGACTACACCCTTTCATGAATTGGTGATGTGAAGTTACCATTATGCCCATCATTTAATGGTACTTACACCTAATGGGATTCTACATATTTGTCTATACTTTAACATTATTAAATAATTATAACACATGAGTTAAATAATACTCCCTCCGTTCCCAACCTAGGTGCCTAGTTTGACTTTGTCATGACATTTGACCATACAATTACGAAAAATTAGAACATTTTGATGAAATTTTAAAAGTTGTTATTGATTTATTACTAACAACACTAACAATTAAAAGTTTTAAAATTTAATTATAATATATCAATTTTTCGTAGTTGTATAGTCAAATGTCATGGCAAAATCAAACTAAGCACCTAGGTTGGGACGGAGAGAGTACATATTAATTAATCCATGTTCTAACAATTTATACATTGCTTTACAGAAATTAAACTTTCTTGTAGGTCTCTTCTCAACTTGAGGTGGGTTTGGGGGGGGTGGTTGTTTAAACGTAGAATAGAACATAGTACCCCTTAGATGAAAGCAAACCTAAAAACTTGAATAAAAGAAAACAATACTTATGTATTCTCTCCCTCCCAAAACGAATGACCAAATTTTGCTTTGATCTGTTGTGATTGCAAGTTGGAGCTGTGGATCAGTTTTCGTAACTACGAACAAGTTGTAACGAAACATCTTAACTTGAAAAGAACTACATCTTGATTTCATTCTTCACAATTAATATATAAGAGAGAAACTAGAAAGCAAATAAATACCTTGGGTAATTGCATATTAGCAACAATAATCATTATTATTATGAATAAATTCTTAAAAACATCCAAAAAAGAGGGGATAAAAGAAAAATTAGTAGCAACTTAAGCAATAATCAAATTAAACTAATTAGGGAATTTCTTCTGGAATTCAGATAACAAAGCAAGATTCTCTTGGTGAAGAAGGGTGGCTTTCTTCCTCAACTTTTCATTCTCTTTCAAAATATTCATGTTCTCCATATACAGCTTCAAGTTCTTTGACTCCAACTCTTGTTCCATCTTTTCTTTCTCGCATTTGTTCATCCTGCCAAACAAAACCCACCGTAATCTCAACTCAAATAAGCCTTTCGTCGGCTGCTGCCGAGGAAATGCTTTAATGCATCATAAATTACAAACGGAAGTCTACCCTTATGGAAAACGCTTAGGTAAATAAAAAGAATCATTTTGAGATAAGAATATAGTAGTATAAATCTGTACCTGTTGAGTTTGTGGATTCGAATGCAAAACCGCTTTGATCTTGGTTTTGGCATAGGAAAATGGAGGGCGGGTGATGATCCACTCTCTGTATTACTGATCATAGACATTTCTCTTTGTTTAGTAAAAAGAAGAAGAAGATGAAGGAAAAGGGAGGAGAGGGTTATGTGTTTAGACTTGAGAGAAGGTTGGGTTGACAGATCCTATAAATAGTTGGCTTTGCCTTTGTTTATATCAGGGCTGGCTGTGCATTACTATATGCTATATACATGCACCCATATGGTGATATATATTCTCTCTAGAGAGAGAGAGAGAGAGAGAGAGAGAGAGAGAGAGAGAGAGAGAGAGAGAGAGAGAGAGAGAGAGAGAGAGAGTAATTTCAAGAATGCTAATGATGAGAAGGGGAGTGATGATTACAGAGGAAGAGAGCAGCAGCAAACCCAATCTATATCAACGAAGAAAAAAGGGAAAAGAAAGCCTTAGAAGAAGGAAAGGCGGTGGATCTTCCTATGTAGCTCCTTAATTAATCTTTTTCTTTATTTGCTTAACATATTACTCCATTTTTTAGCATGCTTAATTAGTTGCTCTTGTATTTATGTGTTCTTAGGGAAAATAGGGAAATTATCAATATTCTCTATATACTTTTCTATGGGAAATGATGAGGACTTTTGTTCTCGTGGGATGATATTTCCTTCTCCGTCCCAAAATGAACTTCCCTTTCTTTTTTATTCTTGATAAAAAACAAAAAGAAACATTCATTTTGAGACGAAGGTAGTACTATATTAAATTTTCTTGTGCACAGTTGGCAATCTTGAGTACCCTTTCTTCTTCTGTTTCACCTTGTGTAGTAGTACAAAATATGAAATGTTACTATCTTCTTCACGAAACTTGATGTTTGCAAGTCAGATGGTGGGCTATATATTTCCATTGGAGTCATCCCTCAGAGCTTGTTCCTACTATTAAGCTATGCCACACCTTTTTCATCTGCTTTTTTCTTCACCTTGTGTAGTAGTACAAAATATGAAATGATACCAGGAGTACCCTTTTTTTTTTTTCGAGCATACCAACATAATGCAATTTTTGCACAAATAAATTTGGATAATACTGCAAGTGGATGAAATTGAACTCGGGATAGCTCTGATACCATGTAAAATTATCATTTGAGCTAAAAGTTTAAACTTACATTTAGAACTCAACAATTTACATCAAACTTTTACATAAAATGGTATTGGGCATAAATGTTTTACATATATAATATTATGATCTTAACCAAAATAATTCATAACATAATCTTAATTTCAGACCAGTAATTCATTATTATATAATTATTTATAATACACAATATAATACAGAGGATCAGATCTCTCATAGAGATGCTACACAATATCGATATCTTACTTTTTAATACATTTTAATTAGGAAAAGTTTAAGAGAGGTCTCTCTCTCTCTCTCTCTAGATTTTGTAATTATGGAGCTTTAGAATGAAAGGTGACCCACTGTTTTCCCAAGTTATTCCTCATTATAATACGTTTGAACACAAAATATATAAGGGTCAAACCTTATAATGGTTAAGGGAGGGGGAGGGCCTTTGTAAACCCATCTTTTAGGTCTTTACAATTTTGATAGCACATCATCATCCCCCACAGTGCCCACACTATAAATACTAAATATTGGAGCCGTCAATTTGGGTTGGGCCCGTCAAGTCAGTCCGCTCCGTCATACAATAAAGGTGGGTTGAGTTTTAAAACAAATAACTCAAATAAAAGTGGGCCAATTCGGCTCGACACATACGGGTGCGGACCAAACCGGTTCGGGGCGGGCCAGCCTACTATATTTTTTATATTTTTTTCGCCGCAAAATGAAGACATTTTTAAGTGGAAGTTCTAGGGCTATATCGACCTTGTGAACTCAATCCGTGAATCGTAAAGTGAGAGTGACTCGAGAGAAGTAGAGAATAGAAACGGAGAAACCCTAAAGAGACATCTCCGCCCTTATCGCCGTTTCTATCACCGTCGGTACACTCTATCACGAATACTAATTCATTGTCGTTACTGTTTTCGATCCACACACATGTATATCTCTCTCTCTTTCTCTCTTCATTTTTATTGATATAAATCTTTATTTCTATGATCATGATTTACTTGTCTTTGTTTGTAGCAATTTGCGTAAATTTTATTTGTGTTGCCTACTTGAGAATTAATTTAGATTGATATAAATCTTTGTTCGTGTTTGTTTGACTGTTATGATTTTTGGTATTTTTTGATATATTATTGTGTTTGACAGTTTGTGTTGTACACAATTTCAAGCCCAAATTTCATTTATTTGATTGGCCCGCATGATACATCTTTTCCACCAACCCCAGATGGGTTGAGTTGGGATAACGTATTTTCAACCCGCTAAAAATTTGAGTACGCCCTGCCCCATTTAACGGCGGGTTTTGATGGATTAGACCCGCCCCATGATCATCATCAGACCGTATTGACAACTCTAATAAATACCATCAAACAATATACATATGTGCATGTATATACCTATACATGTATCAACATATATATTTTCATTCATACTACAGTTTTATTTCATAATTTTATCCCATTTATATATGTCCGGACAAATGTTCATAATTTTTCAAGAGAAGTAATAACTAGCTAGAGAAAACTAAAATTTCTTATTTACTATAATTATCTGACATTGGGTGGAACCCACAATCACATGTCAGATTAATAAACTCGGGTTATCTTGCTTCTTTTAAACTTGATTTATGTTAATATATACTCCCTCCGTCCCACCTTTTTATAGATTTTTGGGTTTTGCATGAGAATTAAAAAGGAATATTATATTGAAAGTGTTGTGAGTGTGAAAATAAAATAGGAGAGAGAATGAGTGGAGATAATAGTAAATTATAATGGTGATGTGAGTATTAAAATAATGTAGGAGAGAGAATGAGTGAAGGGAATAGTAAAGATTCATTTCCATTTTAGGAAAGTATATACTCCCTCTGTCCCGCTACAAACCGCACACTTTCTATTTTGGGCGTTCCATTACAAACCGCACACTTCCTAAAATGGCAAAGAATCTTTAATATTCCCTCCACTCATTCTCTCTCCTACATTATTTTAATACTCACAACACCATTATAATTTACTATTTCCTCCACTCATTCTCTCTCCTATTTTACTTTTACACTCATAACATTTATATCATTATTTTTTTCCTTAATCCCCGCGCAAACAGTAACAGTGCGGTTACTAGCGGGACGGAGGGAGTATTATTGTTGGACGCCCAAAAAGGAAAGTTTATATATTATCATGGGACGGAGGAAGCATGTACTCGTTAAGTTTAATTATATCAAACAACTTCCAAGCTACTCATGAAATCTTGGACTTCTTAATGGACAAACTTCAAAGTCCTCATTATCACAGTCCCTTCAGAATCCAATATCTTCATTAGTAAATACATAAATAAAATATAATTAAAAAAAATAAAAGATACATCAATTTTGTTTTTGTTTTTTGTATTTTTCTAGTGGTTCTGCATTGTTTTAATAGACAATTGTATCCCTATTTAGTTCAATTGATTGATCTTAGTATTGTGACCACCTTATTCAATCAGCATCATAGCCACTACGACTCCCCCAATAAAACCCAAGTATTCCATGCATGATGATCATAGTAATAATGTCAACTGTGGTTTTAAGTTTTCCTTTCTATTCAACTTGTAAATTATGATATGGCATGAGTGTTTTGTTGTATGTACCCTCCCATATAGGAGTTAGTGGTTTCATTTAGGTATGCTAGGTATATATATATATATATATATATATATATATATATATATATATATATATATATATATATATATATATATATATATATATATATATATATATATATATATATATATATATATATTCTTATTTTCAGTATTTCTTCTTTCCAATAATTGAGAATAAACTCCGTTTGTATGTGCATTTTTTTGGGGATAATGATAAATGCGCTGTTAGGGTAAACAATGGTCTTACCACAAGTGTTACCATTCTAAGTGCTACCCTAAGTAATATCCTGTGCTGAAATTAATTAGTTGTGCATTTTCTGTATAAATATTTATGTACTAATGTGCTATTATTATCTGTTTAGTATTTGTATGTAAGTCCATTTTTCAGGATACAATATGATGGAGGCATGAGCTAGAAACGTGGAGATGGTTGAAGAAATTAAGTTATGCATAAAACTACTTTTATGCATAAAACGTTCAACAAGGTGTTTTGTGTCAACAATTTAAAAAATGTGTGAAGACCTGTTCAAGGTTGTTGCTGCTGATCAAGAGAGTACAAGATGGAAGAAGCTTGCGGTCATAAGGCCGTAAAGCGTGGACTTGGAGAGCAAGGTTTCGATTGCTAAAAAAGGGAAAGATGGAGCTAACAAATCCCACGAAGTGAGGAACAAGCCAGCCACTACCCCACTCCCTCCTCAACGCCAAGACAACCCACGGCTGTTACAAGATGAGTAGCCTTCGAGACATTGATGACTATAAATATGCATAGAAGGGGATACTTGAAGAAGTGCCAAAAAACACACTATACACACCTTCTTGCATTAGAGATAGAGTTCTTCTTGGTTCGAATAGTTCATTCCTCCCATACAATATTTCACACTTGAATACCTTGGTTTTGAGTGTGTATTGGCTAGGATTGGAATTCGTTCTTTATCTCTTGTTCCCTGGCAATTACATTGTAATAGTTATAGGGAACAACTTTCGGCTTTGTAACTCATTCTTCGTAGTGAATATAAAGTCTTGCCTAAGCGGCATACTCAAGTTATATAATTTATATAACTTGAGAAAAACAATTTTGATATTATTTTTCGTTGCAATTTCTTTACAAAATTGTTTTTCATTTCGAAGTGTGTGTTTGCTATCTCTAGTGCTATCGTTGATGCTGTTATCACCTTTGATATCACTTGTTGTCTAGGCCATGACAATTTCACGCGCGTTATTCATTCAGCAAACTCACCGCAAAAGCTGGTTTGGCAGGAAAAGAGGCGTTGGCATGCAAAATTTCCCGTTTCCAAGAATTGGCTCCCCACCGGCTTTGCCAGAATCACTTACGAAATTCAGCCTTTTACAAGCTTTGAAGATAGTTTGCACCTAGAGCTGTTAATACAGGCCGGCAGGGCGGGTCCAACCCGTAAAAGCCTGCCATTAAACGGGGTGGCACTACTAGAAAAAGGCCTTTTATCGACGGAAATTTCCGTCGGTAAATCCACATATTCGTCGGTAAATGGATATTAACGACGGAATTCGTCCGTCGGGTTCCGTCGGAAATAATTGGTTGGTAATACCGACGGACAAATTCCGCCGATATTTCCGGCGGATTATCCGCCGGAAAATCTAAAATTCCGCCGGAAAACGTCCGTCGGAAATGAGTTACATCGGCCGGTTAACCGGAGCAGTCGCCGGAGGTTACCGATGGAAATATCCGTCGGAAATAAAAATCATTACCGACGGTTATAACCGTCGGAAACCATAATATTTACCGTCGGATATGTCCGTCGGAATATAAACCCTAAACGACGGATATGTCCGTCGGTATTTTGAGTATTATTTTGTTAATTTTTTATTTTCCGACGGATATTTCCGCCGGAAAATAGAATTATTTATTTTTTGTCTTAATTTACCGACGGAAATTTCCGTCGGTAATCTGGCCAGATTTAAAAAAAATAATTCTATTTTATTATTAAACCACCTGTAAAAGGTCAGAAACTCCGTTAACCTCGTTCAAACAACCTGTTTTAAACAACTATAAACTACAAACACACATAAACAACCCAATTACAAACTACAAACACACACAAACAACCCGTTTCGCCAGACATCAAATAAAATACATATGTTTGTCCAAATCAAGCGACAGGGGAAGGGGAAAGGGGAAACGGCCGGGGAAAGGGGAAAGGGGAAGGGAAAGGGGAAAGGGGAAAGGGAAAACGGCCGGGGAAAGGGGGAAAGGGAAAAGGGAAAGGGGAAACGGGGAAAGGGGAAAAGGGAAGGGGAAACGGCCGGGGAAAGGCCGGGGAAAAAGGGAAAGGGAAAGAGAAACTACATATGTTTGTTTGTTTGTTTGTTTAATTACATGTCAATGAAAATTCATGTTTAACAACCACGAGCGCCGCCATTCTTGCTACCGCTATCACCACCATGCATGTATAAACCTATCAAGATATTAATTAAAAACAATATATCAATATATATACAAATAAAAAGACAATAATAAAATGTAAACATTATATATATGACATTTATAATTAAATGATACTTACTGGCCACTGGGAGAGATAGATATTTCCATTTTTCCTTCCTCATTAATAATTGCGTCCAAATTAACCCGCCCGGATGGTTCACTACGTCCATAACCAGTAGATCCTCCTCCCGTCCTTGGTGAAACAAGACGATGGACAAAACCCGCAACCTTCCCTCTCTTTGAACGATTGACACCTCGACCCGACATATCTAAACTAGTATATTATATATGTAGACGTAAAATATTATCAAGTAGAACAAAATTTAAATATTACATAGCATGTAAAGAGTAACCAAGTAAACAAAACGTGGGTAACAGCTTGGACTTGTGTATTTTAAGATTGAATCACAACCCTTCTTTGTCTTTTTTTGATATTTAAAATAGAAATGACAATATGAAAACAAGAATAATGGAGTTCACATGGACCAAAGTGGTTTCGTATAAGGTTGTTTTACTAAAAACAAAAAGAAGCAAAATAATGGAGTTCACTTGGACTGCTTGAATTTGAAATAATATTGTTGTTTTTTTTAAAATAGAGAGAGAGAGGGTTTACATTTATAATGAGCTGGAGTGGAAAATATCAAGTTTGCACAAGCATTTGGCCCAAAGATTGAAACTTTGAAAGTAGATTTACTATTATAATAATTAATCAAAGTTTCAATCTTTGGGCCTAACGCTTGTGCAAAAAACTTGAGATTTTCCACTCCAAAGATAACCCCATGGTAGTGGTTGTACGTGATAGTAGTGGGGTTGGCTTCTATCCCATCCCGAAATACACGTATGAATTGCAAATATCACTTTGTCTACTTGCTTTATAATCGAAAATCAAGAAATTTTGACAGCATAACCCCATGGTCTCCAAGTGCACGACGTAGACTAGGTCAATCAAACACTATCGATTAGAATCGACAGTGTGTAATCAACCATGTCTAGTATACACTCAGAGAACAATAGGATTAATACAACCGAAATATTTCAACTATCAACTATTCAAGCAATTTTAATAGACAATAATGATATTTATATATATACATATATGTATATTTTTATTTTAATTTTTATTGATTATTTTATTTTTTATTTATTATTATTATATTTATGTCCATTATTATTATTATTATTATTATTTATTATTATTATTATTATTATATTTATGTCCATTATTATTATTATTATTTATTATTATTATTATTATTATTATTATTATTATTATTATTATTTTTACGAATTATTTATTTTTTTCCAACAACCTTTTCACACGATGACATTCAAATTAATGACTACATGTTCAAGTAAATTATGGAGTAAGATGTAATAGTAGGAATCATTTATTGTCCAAATCATGAGATAGATGTAATATTACATAGCATGTAAAGAGTAATCAAGTAAAATTGAAAATCATGAGATAGATATAATATTACAGTGATAAGTGATATAAAATGTACAAAACATTATATACAAAACATTATCTGAATTAAAACTAAACTGATTCATTCACTACAATCTTGATCACTATCACTACAAAATTCAATTTCTTCTTCACTAGTTTCCTCGTCGTCGTCTTCTTCCTCATCTTCATCATCGGACCCAGATATATACCCTTCTCCTTCCTCATCCTCCACATTGTCATCATCGATTTCATTGAAAGTGACTTCCTCCCCTAGTAGACGGGTGTTTTCGGCCATTAATGCTTCATCCTCGACATTATCATTCAAGGAAATAATCGGAGGTATAGGCATTTCCTCTTCCTGATAACAATCATTTAATGATGAATCAATATTTGAAGTAGACGTTTTTGCACGCAATGGTATATCAAAAGTGCTTCTTGCTTTGGTTTTCCATATGGCCCACCATCCGCTAGACTCTCTTCGTCGACGGGGGTAGGGGGTCATATACACCTGTTGTGCTTGAGATGCAAGAATGAACACATCATCACCATTATGCCTAGAAGAATGCTTTAAGTCAACGAGATCAAAAGTGCCATGTTTTGTAATGCCTCGCTCAGCGTCCCGCCACTCACAATTGAAAAGAACTACATAATTTCCAAGCAAGTATTCCAATTCAATAACTTCTTTCAATACGCCATAATAATCGAGATTTCCCTTGAGATTGACCCCGCTATTCCAAGTTGATTTCGTTTGGCCATATTCTTCTGTGGAATACGTAGCCATTGACAAAATATCCCTTATATACATTCACTCTTAAGGACGGACCGTGTGCTAATGGTTGTAATCTCGCAGCTTTTGCATCTCCAAGGTTGTTCAAAATCTAAATAAAAACACATAGATAGTAAAAAACTCATACTTCAAATTCTATTAAAAACATTGAATTAATGAATTGGCATTTACATAATTATTAAACCAGAGGGAAATTCGTTGTCCGTCCTTATTGAAATCAATTCAGGCGCAATGTCTCCAGCCTGTTCTTCGAACATACTGCATTCAAGGAGAACATAAAGTTGCTTAGTTCGTATTAAAGTTATTAGGATTAACATTACTTAATAACAAATGAAGAATGCTTACTTCAAGTAGTCCTCGACCTCGGCCAGTTTAGGAGAATATAGAGTTTAGCCGCTTCTAATTCTTTTCTGCTTAGCATGCGCATGCACTTTCTATTGCCAAGGAATCGACCAGGAAAAGAAAAAACTGAAATTTTTCCATCAGGATCAGTGACTCCCCCATCATAATTGCGTCCCACTTTATTGAACCTTGTCTCAATGTCTGGGTGAAAATATGTTGAAACAAACGACACAATTTCGTCGACAATCACCGATTCGAGACATAGATGCCTCAACTTTTGCTCTATTGCTCATTTTCTTTTTCAAACTCCCAAAATCGTTCAAATGGATACATCCATCTATACCGAACAGTCCTCCAACTCTAGCTTCATAAGCTAGGTGAATTGGTAAATGCTCCATTGAATCAAAGAAAGATGGCGGAAATATCTTTTCAAGCTTGCATATTGTCACCACAATGCTCTCTTCGCGTCTTTTCATATCCTCAACACGAAGAGTCTTTGGAAGTCAATGCTCTGAAGAATTCACTCAATTCTGTTAGGGCAACCCATATTTCATTGGGGAGAATGTCTCTAAATGCAATTGGTAGCAACCTATCCAATAATACGTGACAATCATGACTTTTCAACCCATATACCGTCCCTTCTTCCACATTCACACAGTTGCCAATATTAGATGCATACCCATCGAAGTTTCAAATCTTTCAACCACCGCGTAACACGTTGCTTATCCTCTCCGACGTAACAAAGGGAGCAAACTGGTTTGAAATATTTTCCATTAACTTTAGTAATGTTGAGATCTTTACGATTGCAAATCGCTTCAAGGTCTAGCCGACCCTTGTCTGTGTCCTTCGTTGAGGCCTTAAAACCCATCACCGTATTGAAAATATTGTCAAACACATTTTTTCAATATGCATGACATCAAGGTTATGTCTTATCAAGTTCGTCTTCCAATGCGGTAACTCCCAAAATATACTCTTTTTAATCCGGTTATGGTCTTTACCAAATCCGTCTGGTCTATCCTTTGAAAACATCTTTCCCCACCCGACATCGTACACCTCGGACACCCGCTCAAAAATATCCTCCCCACTCGCACGAGGAGGGGGCCCCATTCTCAACTCTATTTTTGGTGAAAGCATTCCTCTGTTTACGAAATGGATGGTCACTAGGAAGAAACCGTCGGTGGCAATCAAACCAACACCGCTTCTTGTAATGCTTTGAAGTGTGAATGCATACGTATTTTCCATACAATACGGACAGGCCAATCTCCCATGTGTGCTCCATCCCGACATCATACCATAAGCAGGAAAGTCATTAATTGTCCACATCACTGCAGCCCTCATGTTAAAATTTTGCAACTTGAAAACATCCCATGCCCGAACACCATCATTCCACACTGTTTGAGTTCATCCATCGTAGGTCGAAGATACACATCAATGTTTTTGCCTGGATTCGAAGGCCCGGGAATGAACAAACTCAAATACATATAAGGATCGACTATACATAACCACGGGGAAGATTATACACCGCGACTATAACGAGCCAACATGAATAAGATTTTGCCCTGGTCCAAATGGAGAAAACCCATCTGTACATATCCCCAAACCTTATGTTTCTAGGATCCGCAGCAAAATCAGGGTAAGTGGCATCAAAATGTTTCCATGCTTCACCGTCAGAAGGATGAGTCATCACACCCTCTTCACGAGGACACTCTTTGTGCCAACGCATGGCTTCTGAGCTTTCTTTCAATGCGTAATTGCCCCTTGGGGTCTGGCTCTCAATGCACAAACCATTTGCAAGTACTTGTAAATTTCAAGATGCTTATTCTTCGGTTGATCGTAGAGCCGGGAAACTACCAAGCTGGAGTACGGTAGGGGCAGAGGGAATTTTCGGTGGAGCGGTTAAATGCGTTGAGATCGGAAAGAACACCAAGTTTCTCTAGTACGAGAGGACCGGGAAGGACGCACCTCTGGTGTACCAGTTATCGTGCCCACGGTAAACGCTGGGTAGCCAAGTGCGGAGCGGATAACTGCTGAAAGCATCTAAATATAAAGTAACTGCGCCCGAGGCACGTTTTTCTTGTGCTTGGCACTACCACGGCGTTGTGGCTTATACCTACTAAGTCCACATATTGAACATGTATCGAGGCCCTCATTTTCTTTATAAAAAAGCATGCACTGATTCTTGCAAGCATCAATTTTAACATACCCAAGACCGATCTGCCCCACCAACTTTTTCGTCTCATAAAAAATTGTGAACCATATTATTTTCTTCGGTTAGCATCCGTTGTCCCCATGACATTATACGATCGTAAGTATGCTGGCTCATATTTGTATCAGCCTTGATAGTTAGAAGCTCGGGCCACTTGCTCTAACACCGTAGCCTTTGCACCTACATGAATTTTCTCATTTGCAGAGTCCATTAAATCCATAAATTTCTTTGCAACGGGATTTGGTGCCTCTGTTGGATTAGGGTTCCAATCAAACTCTGGGCCAGTCGCATTTCGAACCATATCATCCAAACCGACAGACGGCTCCTCTTCATCAATCAAATGTTCAGGTTCCCTTGGCGGACCACTTGATACAGTAGGATGATTGCGAACACTTGTTTCAACCACATAATGCTCCCCGTGCGCTACCCATACCTTGTAACCATCAACAAACCCTGCCTCTAAAACATGTTTCTTTACCCATCCAACACTCAGATATTTTCTATTCTTACACTTTTTACAAGGACACCTAATCTTATCACCACGCATGAACTGGGGATGCGCTCTAGCAAACTCCACGAAATGTTCTAAACCTTCTAAGAATTGAGGTCTGACACCCCTTCTACCGGGATTACTACGATTATCCATCCAACTACGATCTTCTCCTGCATAATTAACTCCTGCATTTCATAATGTATTAACAGTTTAGATGTAATTAACGCATTACAATTCCCTAAATTTGGATTACAAACTTAAAAGCAACAAGACATGTTTCTTTAGGTTTAGAATTGGGGTTGGCTTCTATCGCACACATCTATCACATTTTTTTAATTATTAATATTTTGAATATTAATATTTAATTCTTTGTTGTAAAATATATCATTCCCTATGATGAAAGGACAATTCATCTCCATTAGGTTTAGAATTGGGTTGGCTTCTATCCCATCCCGAAATACACGTATGAATTGCAAATATCACCTTGTCTACTTGCTTTATAATCGAAAATCAAGAAATTTCGGCAGCATAACCCCATGATCTCCAAGTGCACGACGTAGACTAGGTCAATCAAACACTATCGATTAGAATCGACAGTGTGTAATCAACCATATATGTCTAGTATACACTCAGAGAACAATAGGATTAATGCAACCGAAATATCTCAACTATCGACTATTCAAGCAATTTTAATAGTGTAAGTGCTCCAATTTGAGCTTGTTAGAATTTTCGTTAGAAAATTAACGAAAGTTATAACATTCCTAACATTCCTAACATTTCTAACAAAGCAAGGGCAAAGTGGGCATTGTTATTTAAGGATAAACCAAGGAAAGGAATCAAAAAAGCAAAAGAAATAGTCAAAAACCAAAAATAGAAATGGCTGGAACAAAAACTGGCTGTTTAATTTGAATTTTCAAAAGATTATTCCTTGTGTCCAAAGCCTGAAGCAGCATTTAATGAACAGTGCACGCTAACAACCCTATCCGCGCGGACATCTTTGTCATTTTCAGAGGGCTATAAATTGAGCCCTCCAGTCTCAAAAATAAAAAAGAGAACACAATCCACAGTTGCACCTTGGCGAAAATACTTGAGAAAATAGTGAGAATTTCCTTGAATTGTCACTCTTTTCTCTTGATTATCTTCCCAAATCTCACTCACTCACTATCATATTCAAAGCCTCAAACACTCTTACATTCAAAGCCAAAGCTCCAAAACACAAAGAAGATAGGTATAACCTCCCTCTTCTTACTCTAAATCTCTCATTCATGCATGCATTTTCAAGCTACAAAATGTAGTTCATTCATCTTCTTGTCTTAGATCCAAGAAGATCACCATGGAAGTTCATCTCCATGGATGATCTTCTACAAGGATCAACATTATTTTCAAAGTGTTCTTACTTTTTTCCAAAGAAAACACATTTTCAAAACCCTAAAAAATCATTTTCATACATCAAATCTCATTTTCAAAGGATAAAATTCCCCTTCCCAAGCAAATGAAATGCTTAGTCCTAATGTACCCCAAGGATGGTTTGATATAGTTGATTCACCACTAAAATGTCAAGTGATCACTAATCAAAACCTAGGGAAATGGGGACAAGTATGGATGCCAAACCCCCTTTAAAATCACATTTTCTTTCTTGAGAAGTTGCTGTCCAGTAGCAATTTTTTCTAAGGCCCCAGTCCATGGTCTAAATTTCTGGACACAGATAAACTTGTAATTTGGTGTTGACTACAAAACACTTTTTGTAGCCAACATCCAGAGATTTCCAGAAATATTTTTATTTTATTTTTTGCGTGAGTAAAACTCCCTTTTCCCAATTTTATTTTGAAGGTCAGATCACCAGTCTCTGGGAGTCCAGATCTCATATATGAGATTTTCAGAAGGTTTTGAGTCCTCAAATCTTCTCCAAAATGAAAAATTCTTTTACAGAAATCTTATTTGAGGTGTTTGGAACAACTTTCATTCTCTGAGTTTTCTCAGATTATGAAGTTTTGAAGCCCTTAAATCCATTTCAAAATCAAGTATCCGCTGCCTTTTTCATTCTGGCAGAAGTGCTCTTCAACTTCCAAAAATCTTTTGAGCACCAAAACTCTACCCAAAAATCACACCAAAAATCATGGGATCTGACCAAAGTCAAATAAAGAATTCCCAATTTTTACTTTTCTGAGTTTCAACTTATTTTGGCCAAAACACACACACACACACACACACACAAATGATTTTCAGCTTGGAAGACTCGTTTTACGAGGCATTCTGTAACGACCCTAACCCTAGGCACAATTTTAGTATAATATTATATGCTTTTAATATTAATGTTAACTTATGTGTCTATTTTATGTCTTTACATTCTTATGTCAATATTAAATGGTTGGAAAATAATTTAGAACCCTTAGGATTTCTAGAGAAATAAAATAAAACATTGGGAAAAATATAATAATGGAAAATGAATAAAATGTGGAAGGAGGATCATAGTATGTGGAATAAATATTTGAGTAGGAGGATTTTAATTTAAATGCTTTGGGAAAATTAAGGGAAAATGGCTATTTTAGTGAAAGCCTTAGTAGGATAGGTAGATTGGGGGGGGGGGGGACATCCTCCCTAAATCACTCTCCATCCCCCTCATTTGTCAACACCCCCCATACCTTTCTCTTACTTCCCCATACCTTTCCCCATACTCCCTCCATATCCCCTCCCTCATTCTTCTTCCTCTTTCTTTTCTCTCCATTCTCCATGGGAAAAGCTTGGTGAAAGCCTCCACTTCATAAACTCTTACCAAGTTCATTTCTTGTCCATTTTTAAATCCAAGTGTCCTTTTGTGAGTAGAACACCTAGAGGAGTTGATCAAGCCTAGAAAAGCTTCATTTCATCTTGTATTGCCTAAGGTGAGTTGTTATGATTTCCCTTCTTATAAATGTTCATAAACTCTTTAATGTTGTTCTTGTTCATGTGATGTTTGTTCATGCTTAGGAAACCTTATAGAAGTTGTATGATTAGTGAATGAAGTAGAAGGAAGTAAATGTTCATGTAAGATGATTTAGAGGAAATGAAATGGGTGGAAAATTTAGGAATAAATAATCTAGGGTTACCTTATCTTGGGTTTACATGATTTAGGAGGCATTTTGTTAAGATAAGAAATCCTCTTGGTGTTCTTGATTTTAGGGTAGAGAAAAAGGTAAGGAATTGAAGCTAAAGGAAAGGGTTGAAA
Organism: Adenophora triphylla var. japonica; assembly: GCA_022495995.1. NCBI lineage: Eukaryota > Viridiplantae > Streptophyta > Magnoliopsida > Asterales > Campanulaceae > Adenophora > Adenophora triphylla. The sequence continues at coordinate 83,880 of JAFEMH010002685.1, forward strand.
ATCTGGAAATGCTGGCTGGGCACTTGGGCGGTCGCCCAAGAGGGCATGAGCGGCCGCCCATGTGTCCAGAAAATGGTATACTTTGGAAAATCCTCTTGGGCGGTCGCCCAAGAGGTACTGTGCGGTCGCCCAAGAGGGCAGAAGCTTAGGGTCCCTTTTGAAATCCACTTGGGCGGTCGCCCAAGTGGTAAGGGCGGTCACCCAAGACCCCAGAAACCTAACTTTAAATCTGAACCAGAAATTGTTTAGCAATCTTGTTTGGTCCCGTATAGATTGTGACTCCCACCTAGTAAGTTGAACTTGAACCTTCATAGAGGCCTTGTATTATTGTATAATGACCTTGTAGGATGGATTGGTTGTACTTCCTTGCCTTACATTGAGTTCATATACATTGGTTATATTATGCATAGTGTGTTGATCAAATGTTGCACTATGATATTGGTTGGACATGAGTATATTTTACCATGTTGATATATTGTTATCCCTTTTTGTGGATTTTATTCAAGTATCTATTAAGTGCTTGATAATGTGTGAGTCAGCTGACATTGGGGGTATAACATAATACGATCAATTATGGAAGTGTGACCTAATGTGATCGGATTATGTTATATCTGTGGCCGTCCCCTCCCCGTGGCCACGGGATGGGGTATAGCATCCGTATTGAGCCAAAAGCCTTACGTAGTTGCTACCGTCTTATTTGGTTCCCCGAAAAACGGGTCTTATAAGACGTGAGTATTGCTTAAGCAACTCACCGTAAGATTGGAGTATTATTATACCCAATGTTGTACGATCATCGTTCGTACGGGAAAAGGTAAACCAAGGTAATGGAATGTGTTTACAGCTTTTCCAATGTGTTATGTGCGACTTGTTATATGTTGCATTTATTTGGCATATTGCTGCATTCATAATAGCTTGCTGAGATTTATTCTCACCCCTCTCCCTTTAATGTTTTTAGATCCCGAGACAGAGGACCGGCCAAGTAAGGACGGAAAGGAGTTTGGCGGTGAGCTTTTGGGTATTGTCGGGTACGTTAGGTTGGCGTAGAAAGTATTTTGTTATAATTCCTTTTGGGAGTTTGTAATTATAAACTTTACATTTCTACGTTAAAACCAATATCTTTTGTAACTAAACAGTAAAGGTTTTCAAAGTTGGTCAACTCCTCCTCCAATGTGGAGAGGAGTGGAGTTATTTTGAAATGACAACGTTAATGATGTTTATGTTTGAAGTTTAATTCAAGTTTTAAAAGTTTAGTATATTTGGGTTAGTTTGAGGACGCTCCAACTCGGGACACGTGTAGGTTCCGGGCCTGGGTCCTCACAGCTTGGTATCGAGCTCGGTTAGAGTTCTCGGGTAGAGTCTAGCTGAGTGAGAGTGTGTGATAACTGCGTCGAGTGTTTAATGCAGGAGTTTGTACTAATGGCGGGTAATGATGGAGATCAGGATCGGGCTTTGGGTAATGTTGGTAATCCGAATGCCGAGATGATGGATATGTTCCGAGTGTTTCTTCGTAATATGGCAACTCGTAATCAAGGTAGGGGACAAAGAACAACCCGTGAAGGTAGGCAAGGGCACCATGGTTTAGAGAAGTTTGTGAAGATGTCTCCTCCTAGCTTCAACGGAGATCCGGATCCGGTGAAGGCAGAAAGGTGGCTTGAAGCGATGAACAAGATTTTCTTGGCTATGGAGAGTTCGGATGCAGAGAAGGTGAGATGTGCAGTTTTCAAGTTGGAAGGACCCGCGAGCACTGGTGGCAAGTAGTGAAGGATGGTTGGGACCGGGATTTGACACCGTAGACTTGGGAGAATTTCACTCGTAAGTTCCGGGATCACTTCGTTCCGATGGTGACTAGACATAAGAAAGAGGTTGAGTTTCTGAAATTGGAGCAAGGGGCAATGTCTATAGCTCAAGATTCAAATAAGTTTACGGAATTGGCCCGATATTGTCCTCATTTGGTACCGGATGAAGAGAGGCGTATCTACGTGTTTGTAAAAGGTTTAAGGGTGGAGTTCCGGAAGCGACTTTTGACTCATGACTTCGCCAACTTCCAAGCGGCCGTGAACATGGCGTATCGGATCGAGAGAATGACATAGAGGAGCATCGGGGTAAAAATGAAGGCGGAAATGTAAATGCATTCCAAGGTCAAGGCTCGGGACCGAACAGAGGGCAACCAAGGACATTCACTCCGGGAGCAAATCGAGGAGGAAACGTAGCGGCTCCGGAAAATCGTTCGACTTCCGGTCAGTTTGGGGCAACATGTGGATATTGCAAGAGGCAAGGCATTCGGAGGACAAGTGTTGGAGCAAGCAAGGCAAGTGTTTAGAATGTGGGTCGACAAGTCATTTCCGGAGGAATTGTCCTAAGTGGCAGAGTAAGCAAGCTTCGGGTAGTGGTCAAGGGGGACAAGGTAGTGGTGTGAAGAGAGATGTCGATGGGAAACCCAAAGATAGAGTCCAAGGTCGAGTGTTTGCTTTGGGTCGAGGAGAGGTCGATTCGAATGCCGTCATTAGAGGTATAGTTCCTGTCTCAGGAGTTAAGGCCCGCATTCTTATAGATCCCGGGTCTTCCCATTCATTTGTGGCATCTCATTTTGCATTCTCATTGCATATTTTGCCTGAATCTATGCCTTATATGTTGGAGGTCTCTACTCCTATGGGAGAGTGCCTTGCATCTTCTTTGATATATCGTGGTTGTGATGTGACTATATGTGGGCATGTATTGCCGGTGGATTTGGTCGAGTTACCAATCTGTGATTTTGATGTGATCCTTGGGATGGATTGGTTGAGTCAGTGTCATGCTTTGGTAGACTGTCGTAGAAAACGAGTCTCATTTGCTATGCCTGATGTGCCTACATTTATATTTGATGCCGATAAATCTATGTTTGGGTTACATGTTATTTCTGCCTTAAAAGCTAGAAAGATGCTATCTAAGGGGTGTGCGGGTTACTTGGCTTATGTGGTAGATTCCAATAAGAAGTCTCCCGAGTTAGCTCATGTCCCGGTTGTGAATGAGTTTAGTGATGTGTTTTCTAGTGAGTACTCTATGCCTCCGGATCGTGAGGTAGAGTTTTGTATTGACTTAGTGCCCGGCACCGCCCCTATCTCTAAAGCACCCTATAGAATGGCTCCGGCCGAGTTGAAAGAATTGAAGGTCCAATTGCAAGAATTGTTAGACCGGGGTTTTATTCGCCCTAGTGTGTCTCCATGGGGAGCACCGGTTCTATTTGTTAGGAAGAAGGATGGTACCTTACGATTGTGTATAGATTATCGTTTGTTGAACCAAGCCACTATAAAGAATAAGTATCCTCTTCCGCACATAGATGATTTATTTGACCAACTCCAAGGTTCCGTTATCTACTCAAAGCTTGATTTGAGAAGCGGATACCATCAGTTGAAGATTAGGCCGGATGATATTGCTAAAACAAATTTTCCGAACTAGATATGGTCACTATGAGTTTGTTGTGATGCCGTTCGGATTGACTAATGCTCCAGCCGTGTTTATGGATATGATGAACCGTGTCTTTAAGCCTTATCTTGATAGCTTCGTGGTGGTATTCATAGATGATATCCTTGTTTATTCTATGTCCCGGGAAGAGCATGAGAATCATTTGAGGATTGTATTGTCCGTTCTTCGTGAGAAGCAGTTGTACGCCAAGTTCAGCAAGTGTGAGTTTTGGCTTGAGCAGGTTTCTTTCTTGGGGCATGTTGTGTCGAGTTCGGGGATTTCCGTGGATCCTTCAAAAATTGAGGCCGTGGTTAATTGGAAGCAACCTTCGACGGTGACTGAGGTCCGTAGTTTCCTTGGTTTGGCGGGGTATTATCGGAGGTTCATTGAAGGGTTTTCTCGGATCGCTACTCCATTGACGAGGTTGACTCGGAAGGATGTATCGTTTGTATGGGATTCCAAGTATGAAGAAAGTTTTAATGAATTGAAGAAGAGATTGACGACGGCTCCTGTTCTTACCCTTCCGGATGGTTGTGAGAATTTTGTGATCTATAGTGATGCCTCGAAGGCGGGTTTGGGATGTGTCCTCATGCAAAATGGAAAGGTTATTGCGTATGCCTCTAGGAAGTTATCACCGGCGAAACAGAATTACCCTACTCATGATATGGAATTGGCGGCGATTGTATTTGCGTTGCATAAGTGGAAACACTGACTTTATGGGGCGAAGTTTGAGATTTTCACCGATCATAAGAGTTTGAAATACTTATTTACCCAAAAGGAGTTGAACAACCGACAAAGGAGATGGCTTGAGTTTTTGAAGGATTTTGATTGTATAATTTCTTATCATCCGGGGAAGGCCAATGTAGTGGCGGATGCGATTAGCCGAAAGGCGTATGTGATGCTTTGAGTTCCCGAGAATTGAAGAGTGAGGTAATCATTGCGAATGTTCGAGCCGTTCCGACATTGTATGGAGATTTGAAAGAAGCTCAACAAGGTGATTCGGAATTGAAGAAAATTTTTGATCAAGTGCAAGAGGGGAAAGCCGGGGATTTTGCGTTGAATAGAGATGGTATTTTAACTTTCCAAGGGAGAATTTGCGTTCCTTCATCGCCGGAAATCAAGAAGCGTGTTTTAGAGGATGGCCATAAGTCCAAGTTTGCGATTCATCCAGGTAGTACCAAAATGTATCAAGACTTGAAGCGTGGGTATTGGTGGAATGGTATGAAGAGGGAAATTGCGGATTATGTGTCCAAGTGTTTGACTTGTCACCGTATTAAGGCGTAACATCGTAGACCGCGGGACTACTTCAACCATTGGATATTCCGGAATGGAAATGGGAAGGGATCTCGATGGATTTTGTTTCGGGTTTGCCTCTACCGCGAAGAAGATGGATGCTATTTGGGTTATTGTGGATCGGTTAACGAAGTCGGCTCATTTTCTTCCTAGATCAACCAAGTTTTCGCTAGAGAAGTTAGCTCGCCTGTATATGAAGGAGATTGTGAGACTTCACGGAGTTCCGGTTAGTATTGTTTCCGACAGAGATCCGAGGTTTACATCTAGATTCTCGGAGAGCATTGCATGAAGCCTCGGGTTCTAAATTGTGTTTCAAGACGGGCGTTTCATCCTCAAACCGATGGTCACCCGAGAGAACTATACGTATACTTGAGGATATGTTACGGGCTTGTGTGATGGATTTCCAATTGTCATGGGAGGATCATCTACCTTTAGTGGAGTTTGCCTACAACAACATGCTTATCGCCTAGTATTGAGATGGCTCCGTATGAAGCGTTGTATGGTAGGAAGTGTCGATCTCCGATGTGTTGGGACGAGGTTGGTGAAGCGAAACTTTGGGGCCCGGATTTGGTTCGAGATTCTACGGAGAAGATCAAGGTGATTCGGGATAGATTGAAGACAGCTCAGAGTAGACAGAAAAGCTACGCCGACAATAGAAGACGGGATTTATCTTTTGAGGTTGGTGACTTTGTGTTCTTGAAGGTCTCTCCGAGGACGGGAATCAAAAGGTTTGGCAATAAGGGTAAATTGGCTCCGAGGTTCGTCGGTCCGTTTGAGATCTTAGAGAAGATTGGGGATTTGGCTTACCGGTTGGCATTGCCTCCGTCTCTTTCGTTACTCCATGATGTGTTCCATGTTTCGATGTTGAGGAAGTATTGTCATGATCCTTCCCACATCCTGAGTTCTCCCCCCGATGATGTCCAAGCGGACATGTCTTATGTTGAAGAGCCCTTAAGAGTCTTAGAATTCCAAGTTAAGGAGTTGAGAACTAAGAGTATCCCTATAGTGAAGGTCCTTTAGAAGAATCATACCGTTGAGGAAGCAACGTGGGAGCTAGAGTCGGAGATGAGAGCGAAATATCCGTGGTTGTTTGAAAATCCAAGTAAGTCTTTTTAAAATTCGGGACGAATTTTTCTTTAAGGGGGAATGAGTGTAACGACCCTAACCCTAGGCACAATTTTAGTATAATATTATATGCTTTTAATATTAATGTTAACTTATGTGTCTATTTTATGTCTTTACATTCTTATGTCAATATTAAATGGTTGGAAAATAATTTAGAACCCTTAGGATTTCTAGAGAAATAAAATAAAACATTGGGAAAAATATAATAATGGAAAATGAATAAAATGTGGAAGGAGGATCATAGTATGTGGAATAAATATTTGAGTAGGAGGATTTTAATTTAAATGCTTTGGGAAAATTAAGGGAAAATGGCTATTTTAGTGAAAGCCTTAGTAGGATAGGTAGATTGGGGGGGGGGACATCCTCCCTAAATCACTCTCCATCCCCCTCATTTGTCAACACCCCCCATACCTTTCTCTTACTTCCCCATACCTTTCCCCATACTCCCTCCATATCCCCTCCCTCATTCTTCTTCCTCTTTCTTTTCTCTCCATTCTCCATGGGAAAAGCTTGGTGAAAGCCTCCACTTCATAAACTCTTACCAAGTTCATTTCTTGTCCATTTTTAAATCCAAGTGTCCTTTTGTGAGTAGAACACCTAGAGGAGTTGATCAAGCCTAGAAAAGCTTCATTTCATCTTGTATTGCCTAAGGTGAGTTGTTATGATTTCCCTTCTTATAAATGTTCATAAACTCTTTAATGTTGTTCTTGTTCATGTGATGTTTGTTCATGCTTAGGAAACCTTATAGAAGTTGTATGATTAGTGAATGAAGTAGAAGGAAGTAAATGTTCATGTAAGATGATTTAGAGGAAATGAAATGGGTGGAAAATTTAGGAATAAATAATCTAGGGTTACCTTATCTTGGGTTTACATGATTTAGGAGGCATTTTGTTAAGATAAGAAATCCTCTTGGTGTTCTTGATTTTAGGGTAGAGAAAAAGGTAAGGAATTGAAGCTAAAGGAAAGGGTTGAAAATCCGGAAATGCCGGGCCGGGCACTCGGGCGGTCGCCCAAGAGGGCATGAGCGCCGCCCACGTGTCCGTAAAATGGTATACTTTGGAAAATCCTCTTGGGCGGTCGCCCAAGAGGCTCTGTGCGGTCGCCCAAGAGGGCAGAAGCTTAGGGTCCCTTTGAAATCCACTTGGGCGGTCGCCCAAGTGGTAAGGGCGGTCGCCCAAGACCCCAGAAACCTAACTTTAAATCTGAACCAGAAATTGTTTAGCAATCTGGTTTGGTCCCGTATAGATTGTGACTCCCACCTAGTAAGTTGAACTTGAACCTTCATAGAGGCCTTGTATTATTGTATAATGACCTTGTAGGATGGATTGGTTGTACTTCCTTGCCTTACATTGAGTTCATATACATTGGTTATATTATGCATAGTGTGTTGATCAAATGTTGCACTATGATATTGGTTGGACATGAGTATATTTTACCATGTTGATATATTGTTATCCCTTTTTGTGGATTTTATTCAAGTATCTATTAAGTGCTTGATAATGTGTGAGTCAGCTGACATTGGGGGTATAACATAATACGATCAATTATGGAAGTGTGACCTAATGTGATCGGATTATGTTATATTCGTGGCCGTCCCTCCCCGTGGCCACAGATGGGGTATAGCATCTCGTATTGAGCCAAAAGCCTTACAGAGTTGCTACCGTCTTATTTGGTTCCCCGAAAACGGGTCTTATAAGACGTGAGTATTGCTTAAGCACTCACCGTAAGATTGGAGTATTATTATACCCAATGTTGTACGACTATCGTTCGTACGGGAAAAGGTAAACCAAGGTAATGGAATGTGTTTACAAACTTTTCCAATGTGTTATGTGCGACTTGTTATATGTTGCATTTATTTGGCATATTGCTGCATTCATAATAGCTTGCTGAGATTTATTCTCACCCCTCTCCCTTTAATGTTTTTAGATCCCGAGACCGGCCAAGTAAGGACGGAAAGGAGTTTGGCAGTGAGCTTTTGAGTATTGTCGGGGTACGTTAGGTTGGCGTAGAAAGTATTTTGTTATAATTCCTTTTGGGAGTTTGTAATTATAAACTTTACATTTCTACGTTAAAACCAATATCTTTTGTAACTAAACAGGTAAAGGTTTTCAAAGTTGGTCAACTCCTCCTCCAATGTGGAGAGGAGTGGAGTTATTTTGAAATGACAACGTTAATGATGTTTATGTTTGAAGTTTAATTCAAGTTTTAAAAGTTTAGTATATTTGGGTTAGTTTGAGGACGCTCCAACTCGGGACACGTGTAGGTTCCGGGTCGGGGTCCTCACGCTTGGTATCGTAGCTCGGTTAGAGTTCTCGCAGTAGTCTAGCCGAGTGAGAGTGTGTGATAACTGACGTCGAGTGTTTAATGCAGGAGTTTGTACTAATGGCGGGTAATGATGGAGATCAGGATCGGGCTTTGGGTAATGTTGGTAATCCGAATGCCGAGATGATGGATATGTTCCGAGTGTTTCTTCAGAATACGGCAACTCAGAATCAAGGTAGGGACAAAGAACAACCCGAAGGTAGGCAAGGGCACCATGGTTTAGAGAAGTTTGTGAAGATGTCTCCTCCTAGCTTCAACGGAGATCCGGATCCGGTGAAGGCAGAAAGGTGGCTTGAAGCGATGAACAAGATTTTCTTGGCTATGGAGAGTTCGGATGCGAGAAGGTGAGATGTGCGCTTTTCAAGTTGGAAGGACCCGCGAGCACCGGTGGCAAGTAGTGAAGGATGGTTGGGACCGGATTTGACACCGTAGACTTGGGAGAATTTCACTCGTAAGTTCCGGATCACTTCGTCCGATGGTGACTAGAGATAAGAAAGAGGTCGAGTTTCGAAATTGGAGCAAGGGCAATGTCTATAGCTCAAGATTCGAAGTTTACTGAATTGGCCCGATATTGTCCTCATTTGGTACCGGATGAAGAGAGGCGTATCTACAGTGTTTGTAAAAGGTTTAAGGGTGGAGTTCCTAAGCGCCTTTGACTCATGACTTCGCCAACTTCCAAGCCCAACATGGCGTATCGGATTGAGAATGACATAGAGGAGCATCGGGGTAAAAATGAAGGCGGAAATGTAAATGTATTCCAAGGTCAAGGCTCGGGACAGAACAGAGGGCAACCAAGGACATTCACTCCGGAGCAAATCGAGGAGGAAACGTAGCGGCTCCGGAAAATCGTTCGACTTCCGGCCGCTTGGGGCAACATGTGGATATTGCAAGAGGCAAGGACATTCGGAGGACAAGTGTTGGAGCAAGCAAGGCAAGTGTTTAGAATGTGGGTCGACAAGTCATTTCCGGAGGAATTGTCCTAAGTGGCAGAGTAAGCAAGCTTCGAGTAGTGGTCAAGGGGGACAAGGTAGTGGTGTGAAGAGAGATGTCGATGGGAAACCCAAAGATAGAGTCCAAGGTCGAGTGTTTGCTTTGGGTCGAGGAGAGGTCGATCCGAATGCCGTCATTAGAGGTATAGTTCCTGTCTCAGGAGTTAAGGCCCGCATTCTTATAGATCCCGGGTCTTCCCATTCATTTGTGGCATCTCATATTGCATTCTCATTGCATATTTTGCCTGAATCTATGCCTTATATGTTGGAGGTCTCTACTCCTATGGGAGAGTGCCTTGCATCTTCTTTGATATATCGTGGTTGTGATGTGACTATATGTGGGCATGTATTGCCGGTGGATTTGGTCGAGTTACCAATCCGTGATTTTGATGTGATCCTTGGGATGGATTGGTTGAGTCAGTGTCATGCTTTGGTCGACTGTCGTAGAAAACGAGTCTCATTTGCTATGCCTGATGTGCCTACATTTATATTTGATGCCGATAAATCTATGTTTGGGTTACATGTTATTTCTGCCTTAAAAGCTAGAAAGATGCTATCTAAGGGGTGTGCGGGTTACTTGGCTTATGTGGTAGATTCCAATAAGAAGTCTCCCGAGTTAGCTCATGTCCCGGTTGTGAATGAGTTTAGTGATGTGTTTTCTAGTGAGTACTATATGCCTCCGGATCGTGAGGTAGAGTTTTGTATTGACTTAGTGCCCGGCACCGCCCCTATCTCTAAAGCACCCTATAGAATGTCTCCGGCCGAGTTGAAAGAATTGAAGGTCCAATTGCAAGAATTGCTAGACCGGGGTTTTATTCGCCCTAGTGTGTCTCCATGGCGAGCACCGGTTCTATTTGTTAGGAAGAAGGATGGTACCTTACGATTGTGTATAGATTATCGTTTGTTGAACCAAGCCACTATAAAGAATAAGTATCCTCTTCCGCACATAGATGATTTATTTGACCAACTCCAAGGTTCCGTTATCTACTCAAAACTTGATTTGAGAAGCGGATACCATCGCTGAAGATTAGGCCGGATGATATTGCTAAAACAAATTTTCCGAACTAGATATGGTCACTATGAGTTTGTTGTGATGCCGTTCGGATTGACTAATGCTCCAAACTCGTGTTTATGGATATGATGAACCGTGTCTTTAAGCCTTATCTTGATAGCTTCGTGGTGGTATTCATAGATGATATCCTTGTTTATTCTATGTCCCGGGAAGAGCATGAGAATCATTTGAGGATTGTATTGTCCGTTCTTCGTGAGAAGCAGTTGTACGCCAAGTTCAGCAAGTGTGAGTTTTGGCTTGAGTGTTTCTTTCTTGGGGCATGTTGTGTCGAGTTCGGGGATTTCCGTGGATCCTTCAAAATTGAGGCCGTGGTTAATTGGAAGCAACCTTCGACGGTGACTGAGGTCCGTAGTTTCCTTGGTTTGGCGGGGTATTATCGGAGGTTCATTGAAGGGTTTTCTCGGATCGCTACTCCATTGACGAGGTTGACTCGGAAGGATGTATCGTTTGTATGGGATTCCAAGTATGAAGAAAGTTTTAATGAATTGAAGAAGAGATTGACGACGGCTCCTGTTCTTACCCTTCCGGATGGTTGTGAGAATTTTGTGATCTATAGTGATGCCTCGAAGGCGGGTTTGGGATGTGTCCTCATGCAAAATGGAAAGGTTATTGCGTATGCCTCTAGGAAGTTATCACCGGCGAAACAGAATTACCCTACTCATGATATGGAATTGGCGGCGATTGTATTTGCGTTGCATAAGTGGAAACACTGCCTTTATGGGGCGAAGTTTGAGATTTTCACCGATCATAAGAGTTTGAAATACTTATTTACCCAAAAGGAGTTGAACAACCGACAAAGGAGATGGCTTGAGTTTTTGAAGGATTTTGATTGTATAATTTCTTATCATCCGGGGAAGGCCAATGTAGTGGCGGATGCGATTAGCCGAAAGGCGTATGTGACAGCTTTGAGTTCCCGAGAATTGAAGAGTGAGGTAATCATTGCGAATGTTCGAGCCGTTCCGACATTGTATGGAGATTTGAAAGAAGCTCAACAAGGTGATCCGGAATTGAAGAAAATTTTTGATCAAGTGCAAGAGGGGAAAGTCGGGGATTTTGCGTTGAATAGAGATGGTATGTTAACTTTTCAAGGGAGAATTTGCGTTCCTTCATCGTCGGAAATCAAGAAGCGTGTTTTAGAGGATGGCCATAAGTCCAAGTTTGCGATTCATCCGGGTAGTACCAAAATGTATCAAGACTTGAAGCGTGGGTATTGGTGGAATGGTATGAAGAGGGAAATTGCGGATTATGTGTCCATGTGTTTGACTTGTCAACGTATTAAGGCGTAACATCGTAGACCGGCGGGACTACTTCAACCATCGATATTCCGGAATGGAAATGGGAAGGGATCTCGATGGATTTTGTTTCGGGTTTGCCTCTTACCGCGAAGAAGATGGATGCTATTTGGGTTATTGTGGATCGGTTAACGAAGTCGGCTCATTTTCTTCCGGTATCAACCAAGTTTTCGCTAGAGAAGTTAGCTCAGTTGTATATGAAGGAGATTGTGAGACTTCACGGAGTTTCGGTTAGTATTATTTCCGACAGAGATCCGAGGTTTACATCTAGATTCTGGAGAGCATTGCATGAAGCCTTGGGTTCTAAATTGTGTTTCAGTACGGCGTTTCATCCTCAAACCGATGGCCAGTCCGAGAGAACTATACAGATACTTGAGGATATGTTACGGGCTTGTGTGATGGATTTCCAATTGTCATGGGAGGATCATCTACCTTTAGTGGAGTTTGCCTACAACAACAGTTATCAGTCTAGTATTGAGATGGCTCCGTATGAAGCGTTGTATGGTAGGAAGTGTCGATCTCCGATGTGTTGGGACGAGGTTGGTGAAGCGAAACTTTGGGGCCCGGATTTGGTTCGAGATTCTACGGAGAAGATCAAGGTGATTCGGGATAGATTGAAGACAAACTCGTAGTAGACGTAAAAGCTACGCCGACAATAGAAGACGGGATTTATCTTTTGAGGTTGGTGACTTTGTTTTCTTGAAGGTCTCTCCGAGGACGGGAATCAAAAGGTTTGGCAATAAGGGTAAATTGGCTCCGAGGTTCGTCGGTCCGTTTGAGATCTTAGAGAAGATTGGGGATTTGGCTTACCGGTTGGCATTGCCTCCGTCTCTTTCGTTACTCCATGATGTGTTCCATGTTTCGATGTTGAGGAAGTATTGTCATGATCCTTCCCACATCCTGAGTTCTCCCCCCGATGATGTCCAAGCGGACATGTCTTATGTTGAAGAGCCCTTAAGAGTCTTAGAATTCCAAGTTAAGGAGTTGAGAACTAAGAGTATCCCTATAGTGAAGGTCCTTTAGAAGAATCATACCGTTGAGGAAGCAACGTGGGAGCTAGAGTCGGAGATGAGAGCGAAATATCCGTGGTTGTTTGAAAATCCAAGTAAGTCTTTTTAAAATTCGGGACGAATTTTTCTTTAAGGGGGAGTGAGTGTAACGACCCTAACCCTAGGCACAATTTTAGTATAATATTATATGCTTTTAATATTAATGTTAACTTATGTGTCTATTTTATGTCTTTACATTCTTATGTCAATATTAAATGGTTGGAAAATAATTTAGAACCCTTAGGATTTCTAGAGAAATAAAATAAAACATTGGGAAAAATATAATAATGGAAAATGAATAAAATGTGGAAGGAGGATCATAGTATGTGGAATAAATATTTGAGTAGGAGGATTTTAATTTAAATGCTTTGGGAAAATTAAGGGAAAATGGCTATTTTAGTGAAAGCCTTAGTAGGATAGGTAGATTGGGGGGGGGGACATCCTCCCTAAATCACTCTCCATCCCCCTCATTTGTCAACACCCCCCATACCTTTCTCTTACTTCCCCATACCTTTCCCCATACTCCCTCCATATCCCCTCCCTCATTCTTCTTCCTCTTTCTTTTCTCTCCATTCTCCATGGGAAAAGCTTGGTGAAAGCCTCCACTTCATAAACTCTTACCAAGTTCATTTCTTGTCCATTTTTAAATCCAAGTGTCCTTTTGTGAGTAGAACACCTAGAGGAGTTGATCAAGCCTAGAAAAGCTTCATTTCATCTTGTATTGCCTAAGGTGAGTTGTTATGATTTCCCTTCTTATAAATGTTCATAAACTCTTTAATGTTGTTCTTGTTCATGTGATGTTTGTTCATGCTTAGGAAACCTTATAGAAGTTGTATGATTAGTGAATGAAGTAGAAGGAAGTAAATGTTCATGTAAGATGATTTAGATGAAATGAAATGGGTGGAAAATTTAGGAATAAATAATCTAGGGTTACCTTATCTTGGGTTTACATGATTTAGGAGGCATTTTGTTAAGATAAGAAATCCTCTTGGTGTTCTTGATTTTAGGGTAGAGAAAAAGGTAAGGAATTGAAGCTAAAGGAAAGGGTTGAAAATCTGGAAATGCTGGCTGGGCACTTGGGCGGTCGCCCAAGAGGGCATGAGCGGCCGCCCATGTGTCCAGAAAATGGTATACTTTGGAAAATCCTCTTGGGCGGTCGCCCAAGAGGTATCAGGCGTGGTTCGCCCAAGAGGGGCGTGAGAAGCTTAGGGTCCCTTTTGAAATCCACTTGGGCGGTCGCCCAAGTGGTAAGGGCGGTCGCCCAAGACCCCAGAAACCTAACTTTAAATCTGAACCAGAAATTGTTTAGCAATCTGGTTTGGTCCCGTATAGATTGTGACTCCCACCTAGTAAGTTGAACTTGAACCTTCATAGAGGCCTTGTATTATTGTATAATGACCTTGTAGGATGGATTGGTTGTACTTCCTTGCCTTACATTGAGTTCATATACATTGGTTATATTATGCATAGTGTGTTGATCAAATGTTGCACTATGATATTGGTTGGACATGAGTATATTTTACCATGTTGATATATTGTTATCCCTTTTTGTGGATTTTATTCAAGTATCTATTAAGTGCTTGATAATGTGTGAGTCAGCTGACATTGGGGGTATAACATAATACGATCAATTATGGAAGTTTGACCTAATGTGATCGGATTATGTTATATCTGTGGCCGTCCCCTCCTGTGGCCACAGGATGGGGTATAGCATCTGTATTGAGCCAAAAGCCTTACGTAGTTGCTACTGTCTTATTTGGTTCCCCGAAAAACGGGTCTTATAAGACGTGAGTATTGCTTAAGCAAATTTCACCGTAAGATTGGAGTATTATTATACCCAATGTTGTACGACTAATCGTTCGTACGGGAAAAGGTAAACCAAGGTAATGGAATGTGTTTACAGCTTTTCCAATGTGTTATGTGCGACTTGTTATATGTTGCATTTATTTGGCATATTGCTGCATTCATAATAGCTTGCTGAGATTTATTCTCACCCCTCTCCCTTTAATGTTTTTAGATCCCGAGACCGGCCAAGTAAGGACGGAAAGGAGTTTGGCAGTGAGCTTTTGGGTATTGTCGGGGTACGTTAGGTTGGCGTAGAAAGTATTTTGTTATAATTCCTTTTGGGAGTTTGTAATTATAAACTTTACATTTCTACGTTAAAACCAATATCTTTTGTAACTAAACAGGTAAAGGTTTTCAAAGTTGGTCAACTCCTCCTCCAATGTGGAGAGGAGTGGAGTTATTTTGAAATGACAACGTTAATGATGTTTATGTTTGAAGTTTAATTCAAGTTTTAAAAGTTTAGTATATTTGGGTTAGTTTGAGGACGCTCCAACTCGGGACACGTGTAGGTTCCGGGTCGGGGTCCTCACACATTCCGGGTGCACACTAACGTCCTTCCCGGCGTGTAACATGACCTCCGAACCCAAATCTCTAATCTCGGGCATTTTTCAAAGTTTTGGCCCTTAAAACAAAAATGGCGTGGCGACTCCGTTTTTCGGTTTTATTCGATTTTCAAAGAAACGAAAAATCGAATTTTCCCGCGAATGGCACATCATCACAAATAGACAATGATGATATTTACAAATCATATAATCGTGCATTTCAAGACTGTCCACACAGACAATTTAAGAATCGATGACTACATGTTGACCTCAACATGATAAGTTAAAGATTCTTAAACGGGTTTCTAAGCTTTTGTGTTTCAACCGTCACAACGTCACGTCGTAACATTAATTTTTATTCATTACCGTAAAATGCATAATTTTACAATAATGAATTAACACACACATCTATCATAATATTTTGAATAATTTTAAATATTAATATTTAATTATTTGTTGTAAAGTTTATTATTTCCTATGATGAAAGGACAATTCATGTCCATTAAGTTTAGAATTTGGTTGGCTTCTATCCCATCCCGAAATACACATATGAATTGCAAATATCACCTTGTCTACTTGCTTTATAATCGAAAATCAAGAAATTTCGGCAGCATAACCCCATGGTCTCCAAGTGCACGACGTAGACTAGGTCAATCAAACACTATCGATTAGAATCGACAGTGTAATCAACCATATATGTCTAGTATACACTCAAAGAACAATAGGATTAATGCAACCAAAATATCTCAACTATCGACTATTCAAGCAATTTTAATAGACAATGATGATATTTACAAATCATATAATCGTGCATTTCAAGACTGTCCACACGGACAATTTAAGAATCGATGACTACATGTTGACCTCAACATGATAAGTTAAAGATTCTTAAACGGATCTCTAAGCTTTTGTGTTTCAACCGTCACAACGTCACGTCGTAACATTAATTTTTATTCATTACCGTAAAATGCATAATTTTACAATAATGAATTAACACACACATCTCTCATATTTTTTAAATTATTAATATTGTGAATAATTTGAAATATTAATTCTTTATTGTAAAATTTGAAATTTTACAATGATGAATTAAATTAACATTTATAAACAAGATAAGAGTCGTTCTCACCCACAACTATCAAAACCCAATCTCATCTTAGACCAAGAAAGACAGAAGCAAACAAGTTCATCATTGCCGTTTGAGTCAACGATTTTCTGTTTAATAAGAATTTTCGGTTTCCATTTGTCCTCCTCTCTAAGGATCTCAAGTGATGTTTGAGATCCTTAGAGAGAAAGAGGACAGTGAAACTGAAAAAACTCTTATTAAACAGAAAATCCTTTACTCAAACGGTAATGAACTTGTTTACTCCGTCTTCCTTGATCAAAGAAGACGAATTTTGATAGCCGTGGGTGAAAAAGGCTCTCATCTTATTTATATTTTAAATAGAGTTGTACCTCAATCTATTTAAAGCCTAATTAACTACCAATTAGGTATAATGAAGAGCCACTTCCAAAACCCAAATTTTTGATAAACTAGTTAGAAAATGCAAAACAACCTAAATCGTAGGACCAATCAAGCATCAAACATTCAAATATTTGAAAATTCACACAAATACCAATCAATAATCATGAACATTAGAAGTTTCTGCCAAAACCAATACTTCCAATTTCAATAAATACTAGGTTCATGCAAAATTATTATCCACCACCATCATCAATATTTATAGATACAAATTTGATTAAGAGAAACATATATCGACTATGATAATAATATCAAAACTTGACAAACCTAGAATCTACCACAACAAAAATTTTAATGTAGCACCAACATCACAAAAATGCAACAAACAAAAAAGCAAATAAGCCAGAACAACAATTACTTCAAAACCCTCGTATTATTCAAGAAGAACACTTTCAAGAGACAACGATTGAGAGAGAGAGAGAAATCGAGTGAGAGAGAGAACGATTGAGAGAGAGAAAGCGAGAGAGAGAGATAACGTACCGGCGACGGCAAACGGCGATGGAAAGAAACGGCGGCGACGGCGTGTTCTTCTTGGCGACCACTGAGAGAGAGAGAGAAAGTGAGAGAGAGAAATCGAGCGAGAGAGAGAAAGCGATTGAGAGAGAGAAAGAAGACTTACCGGCGACGGCGAGGCTCGGCGGCGACGGCTTGGCGTTGGCGACGTAAGGGTTCGCGAACACTGAGGGAGGAACGAAGGAGTTCGTAATAAAAATGATACGTAATTAAAAATGGGGAGGATACGCGTGTATATATATGGATTTGTTACCGACGGACAAGTCCGACGGTAATACCGACGGACTATGACCGCCGGTATTACCGACGGAGATACCGGCGGAATTCATCAATTACGGACGGACAAAACGAAATTTTAAAAAAAATAAATTCCCGGTAAATTAAAATAAATTTCCGTCGGTAAATGAAAATTTTCCGTCGGTAAAATTCCGTCGGTAATGCCCCTGTTTCTAGTAGTGTGGGGCGGTCTGACCCGAATTCCTGACGGGCCGGAAATACGTCATCCCAACCCACCTTGGCTTGGTGGGCCAGCCAGGCCATGCGGGTCAATCAAATAAATAAAATTTGATCATAAAATTGTGCATAAACTGATATAAAAAATCATAATAGTCAAACAAACACAATAATATCTCAAAAGATATCAAAAATCATAATAGTCAAACAAACACAAACGAAGATTCATATCAATATTAACTCAGACAACACAAGTAAAATTTCCGCAAATTGCTACAAACAAGGACATGTAAATAAGGATCACACAAATATTGCGCAAATTGCTACAAACAAGGAAATGTAAATAAGGATTCCACAAATAAAGATTCCTATCAATAAGAATGAAGAAAAAGAGAGAGAGAGAGATATGTGTGTGGATCAGAGACAGTAACGGTGGCAATGAATAAGTGGTGGTGGAGGAGTGCACCGACGGCGTCTCTTTAGGTTTTCTCCGTTTCTATTTTCTACTTCTCTCGAGTCTCTCTCACTTCACGATTCACGGATTAAGTTTACAAGGTCGATATAGCCCTAAAATTTTCACTTAAAAATGACGTCATTTTGTGACGAAAAAAATTAAAAAATATAATGGGCTGACCCGCCCTACCCCGAACCCATTTTGACCCGCACCCATATGAGTCAGCCCGAATTGGCCCACTTTTATTTGGTTTTGTAGTTTTAAAATCCAACCCACCCCTATTAAATGACGGGGTAGGCTGGCCTGACGGGACCAACCCAAGTTGACTGCTCTATGTACACCCCTATTTGCAAGCTTTGAATTGGTATTTAGTATAGTTACCTATGAAATTCAGCCTATTACAATTTTTGCACTAATTAATCACTCGGGCGGGAATAATTAATTTTCCCGCTCACTCGAGCTATTAATTGCTTTTTTTAAATGTGTAAATATAAAACATGAACCTTTTTGGTTTTAAAAAGTTATCCTTTGCCTTTTTGGAAAAACGATCATTCATTGGAAGATCGCGTCAATTTAAAGGAGCTTAGGATCATGTTCCCAAAGGGTGTTATGTTAAGGGGTTATTAGCGTTGGATCCTTCACCCCCCGCCCTCCAAATGACACAATCCACACTCACTTTCTCTTCTACCCTACCCACCTCCGGCGACCTCTTTCATCGACCTCTTCCTTCCTACCTACTGCGACTCCTCCCCTACTATCGGCGACCACTCCCCTTCCTCCTCCTTCCGCCTCCTATTCCTTCCCAACCTTATATCCTTCTCTGGCGACATTTCAGCTGCACAAAGTTGCCCATAAAATCTCAAATCTACCTTTGTTCGAACAACTTCGATCCTCCTTCTTCTTCTCCGAATGTGAACATTATCTTATCCAATCTAGATCCGACTAATGACAGCATATCTATAAATTTCTCCCATGTTTTCTCACCTCTCCTTGTTTTAGTACCGAAACACACCACGAATATCGAAGCCCTATTCCGAGACTCCGGTGATGTTTATCCAGTCTTCAATTTTCGGGTTTTCATCGAACATCGATTGAATACGAAGGTGGTTAGGAGAGTTGAGGAAAAAATGATAATTAGGAGTTCAAAATTTTTGCTTGATGTGAATCAAAATACGAATCAAGTTGTAGAAAAGATTAGGAAAGGAAAGAAATGGTGTTGATTTGTTTGTGTTTTTTTTTACGAATTATGGGGGAAAATTGCTTGATACTGACTTCTACTCAGACGCGAATCCAGGATTTTGAAACCGCGTGGGCTTGATATTTAAAAAATATTGTAAACAATAATAACAGTGAAAAATAACTTCATATATATATAAAAAGTTACATATAGTGGGCGACTTAGGTAAAAAAAAAATTCAGGTGGGCTCCAAAAAAGGCTAGATCTGCCCCTGCTTCTAATGATTGAATAGACCATCACTATGAGTCACTGATAGTGACTTATTTCTTTGGTGTAATTCATTTTTTTCCTTTCCACTGCAATTCTTTTTTTTTTTAATTTGGGTGTTATGTTCTAGATTAAGTCGATTGGCTTTTTACTGCCTATTGTTTATTTTTTTTGGCAAGGTGCTTATTCTCTCTTTGTGCTAATTAGAGGCAAAAAAAATAAATAAGAGGCTTTGACTAATAAGCCCCTCAGATAAATGAAAACGACCAATAAAGCCAGACATTTTTTAAACTCGCCAATAAGTCCCTGTATTTTTGCTGGACCAAAATGCCCCTACTGACTCATTCTTCTATCTCTGCCACCGTCTCTATTCCTTCATCGCTCTAACTGTGCTCTAAATTGAAGGCTTCAGCATCACTAAAGTCTCAACAAAACAGCATTGTTCAACCTAGATTTCTGATTTCGATTTTGTGTGATGATATTTTATTATTTGCTTCGGATTTTAAATATCTTAAACTACAAACCCTTTGACTTAATCTCTTGTCTCGATGAATCAATCGCTGCTGCCAATCCCATTTTCTTTGAAGCATGCGTTGCTGCCAGTGCCAGATCCATTCACGTTAACCCTTTAATGTCTACTGCTATATTTTTCTCCCATTTCTGATGTTGGTACGTTTAATTTGAATATGATTAGGGAGGAATTGGACAAGGATAATGGATTCTTTTTGTGAAGTTTGAATGTTGAAATTACTGGGTTCCTTTTTTTTAGCGAAGTATTACTGGGTAACTTTTTGAATGTGGACTTGGTGTTTGTATTCCTCTTGGTGAATGGAGAAAATAATTAATGAAATAATTACTATTGTTCATGGAATAATTTTTTTTCATATATTTCAAAATTTATAAATAAAATAAAATTATTTTTCACAGTTATATAAAGATGTGAAATGGTCTTGACATGCATATGAGCTTAATAATTGTGTATTGAAATAACTGTGATGTGTATTTCACAGTTATTTCAGTTAGAGTTTGAAGTCTATTTCACAGTTTGATGTAAATAACTGTATAATGATTTTCACATTTATAAACTGAGAAGTCTATTTCACAGTTTTGATGTAAATAACTGTATTACGGTTTTCACATTTATAAACTGAGAAGTCTATTTCACAGTTATATAAAGATGTGAAATGGTTTTGACATGTATATGAGCTTAATGATTGTGTATTGAAGTAACTGTGATGTGTATTTCACAGTTATTTTGGTTAGAGTTTGAACTCTATTTAACAGTTTTGATGTAAATAACTGTATATGGTTTTCACATTTATAAACTGAGAAGTCTATTTCACAGTTTTGATGTAAATAACTGTATAACGGTTTTCACATTTATAAACTGAGAATTCTATTTCACAGTTATATAAAGATGTGAAATGGTTTTGACATGTAAATGAGCTTAATAACTGTGTATTGAAATAACTGTGATGTGTATTTCACAGTTATTTTGCTTAAACAACTGATAAAATTTTGAACTATGGTGTGTATTTCACAGTTATTTTGGTTAGAGTTTGAAGTCTACTTCACAGTTTTGAAGTCTATTACACAGTTTTGACGTAAATAACAGTATAATGGTTTTCACAGTTTATAAACTGAGAATTCTATTTCACAGTTTTGATGTAAATACTGTATAATGATTTTCACATTTATAAACTGAGAATTCGTCTCTATGGGACCAGATTCTGGTTTTCACCTTTTAAAGATTTTTTTGTAAAAAAAACATTGTCCCTAATTGTTTTTTACCAAAAATTTGTTCACTAGTCATTTTATACTTTCAAAACTAAATGTCAGAAAGTAGATAACATGAATATTTATGCATCTTTAGCACTAAGTAGTATAAAAAGTAAGTATTTTCAGAATTTCTCTGACAATAAGCTCCCTGCCAACAAGCTTGGACATAATCTTTACGGCATTATGTCAATCACCACAAATTCGAAGGTTCTTGATGATTCTAAGAGTTGTCCTGGCTGAGGTACTAATCAATCCATAATCAATAGCCAAGCGCTCACTATGATACATCAAGGCCTGCTCTTTAGCCTCTTGGTTAATGTCGTGAAGCACATATCTCGTGTCTGGTACATAACCTGCGTCTCTCATTTGTGCATTTAAGCCTTTCACTTTTTGGTACGTGTCTTCCTTGTATGAATTCACACTCCGATAGACACGAACTTTATCCTTCCCTTCAAGCATACTACGTGGATGCTTCTTTATTGGTGGTGTTGCAACTTTACTTAGAATAGTCCTAGAGGGTGGGTTCAAGAGAGGCTAACAATTCTTCGGCACGGTCTTCAAGCTCGATATCACCATGTATTTGAGCAGAAGTCATCAAGGACTCCCATACTTCAGCTGTGGGCTCGAGTGGCATGTTCTCAATAAATTTCATGGCTTCATTCAAATGCCCAAAAATTCCCATAACATTGACAATACCCAAATAATGTTCAAGGACTAGAGTGATTTTATTCTCGTTTTCCATCAGCTTAAACTGTGTTAAAGCTTCTTCGACTACTTCTGCACTTGCATAAGCTGATAAAACTGCAACAAACGTTTCCCCATTGGGACTGATTTGCAGTTGCCTCATTTGTTCAAAGAGCAATAACCCTCGCTTCACTTCCCATTTTCTGCATACCCATTAATCATTAAATACCACAAACCTAAATCCCGATCGCGCATTTTGTCAAACACCTTGCGTGCATCTCTTATACTACCACATTTCACATACATTTCAATCAACTTAGAGTTTAATTCTACATCGCCACTATAAGGTGAACGAGTCAGTAACTGTTGAACCTTCTTCCCAAGCTCGAGCGACTTCGAATTCCTGCACGAGTGGAGCAAGGCTTCGAAAATGGGGTAATCGGTGGCAGCACCATGGGAGATGGAGTCAAGAGCTTCTTTGAGGGAAGAAGTAATTTGAAAAAACTGTACCCTTGCAAGTCTAGCCATGGAGCTCGTCGGTGGTAGAGAAGTTGGAACAGAAAGGGAACGAGGGAGGATTGCGCATAGAGAGAGAGAAGAGGAGATTGCGCATATAGAGAGAGATAGAAAGAGAATGAGTAGGGGCAGTTTGGCCATTTAAATTGTTATAAAAGGGTCAGAGACTCTACGGTCGTTTTAATTTCAACTCTTGGATCCTAAGGTAGAATTTGAAATGTACTATTTTTATTGGTAAATTCCACCCTATCTCAAGGTCTTATTGGTAAAAATTCCAAAAAAGAATAAAAACAACTGTGAATTTTGCAAATATGTCAAATAATCTCATAAAATAGCAAAAATATAGGTAATAAAAGACTAAAAACAATTGTAAACTTAACCAAAAAAACTGTTAATTTTACAAATATGTTAAATAATCTCATAAAATAGCAAAAATTGAAGCCATAAAAAACTAAAAAAATAATTGTGAACTTAATTAAAAACAACTGTAAACTTAACAAATATATCAAATAATCTCATAAAATAACAAAAATAAAGGCCATAAAGGATTAAAAACAATTGTGACTTAACTAAAAAAAGGTGAACTTAAAAAATATGTCAAATAATCTCATAAAATTTCAAAAATAGAGGTCGTAAAATACTAAAGACAACTGTGAACTTGACTAAATCAATTGTGAACTTAACAATTATATCAAATGGTCTCATAAAATTGCAAAAATATAGGTCATAAAAGACTAAAAACAAATGTGAACTTTATTAAAAACAATTCTAAACTTAACAATTATGTCAAACGATCTCATAAAATTGCAAAAATAAAGGCCATAAAAGACTAAAAACATCTGTGAATTAAGCCAAAGTAGATAATTTCATGCATAAATTTTGCTCAAACAACTGTGAACATCTTTTAGTTGTTTTTGGAACAACTGTGAAAAATAACCATAAATTTCTAAAAAACAAATGTGAACTTGAAACAACTGTAAACTTCTTAAATTTGCTCTAGATTATATGTTGATAATAATAGTTTGATTTGTCTTTACGATACGAATACAATGGTGATTCAGATTTTTTTGTTGACTTTTGAATAAAAGATATTTTATTTTAAAGTTTATAGGGGAAAAAAAGAAAAAGAACTTAGAGGAGAGAGTAAGCACAAGGGAGCTGTAAAGGGAGTGTCACTTGTGCCACAACATCAAATGAGTGGCACGGGTGTAATTTTTTCTAATTTTCCATGAGCATGCTTGTCTAACAAAAAAAACATGACCTAGTGGTCATTCCGAAAATGTGCATCCTGTGTGGTCGATTTGGTTAGACTCAGAGTGGAGATAGCCAAACGGGCGACCCGGCCCGACACGTTTGGACCAAACCTGTGGACAAAACGGGTAGAAGCCCGTGAGACCGTGTGATGAAACGGGCCTAAACACGGCCCGGCCTGTCCCATTTCAGAATTTCAAGCCCCCCCCCCCCGTTTGGCCATGGAGTTCGTCGGTGGTAGATAAGTTGGAACGGAAAGGGAACGAGGGAGGATTGCGCATAGAGAGAGAGAAGAGGAGATTGCGCATATAGAGAGAAATAGAAAGAGAATGAGTAGGGGCAGTTTGGCCATTTAAATTGTTTTAAAAGGGTCAGGGACTCTACGGTCGTTTTGATTTCAACTCTTGGATCCTAAGGTAGAATTTGAAATGTACTATTTTTATTGGTAAATTACACCCTATCTCAAGGTCTTATTGGTAAAAATCCCAAAAAAGAATAAAAAAAACTGTGAATTTTACAAATATGTCAAATAATCTCATAAAATAGCAAAAATATAGGTAATAAAAGACTAAAAACAATTGTAAACTTAACCAAAAAAACTGTTAATTTTACAAATATGTCAAATAATCTCATAAAATAGCAAAAATCGAAGCCATAAAAAACTAAAAACAATTGTGAACTTAATTAAAAACAACTGTAAACTTAACAAATATATCAAATAATCTCATAAAATAACAAAAATAAAGGCCATAAAGGATTAAAAACAATTGTGACTTAACTAAAAAAAGGTGAACTTAAAAAATATGTCAAATAATCTCATAAAATTTCAAAAATAGAGGTCGTAAAATACTAAAGACAACTGTGAACTTGACTAAAAACAATTGTGAACTTAACAATTATATCAAATGGTCTCATAAAATTGCAAAAATATAGGTCATAAAAGACTAAAAACAAATGTGAACTTTACTAAAAACAATTCTAAACTTAACAATTATGTCAAACGATCTCATAAAATTGCAAAAATAAAGGCCATAAAAGACTAAAAACATCTGTGAATTAAGCCAAAGTAGATAATTTCATGCAAAAATTTTGCTCAAACAACTGTGAACATCTTTTAGTTGTTTTTGGAACAACTGTGAAAAATAACCGTAAACTTCTAAAAAACAACTGTGAACTTGAAACAACTGTAAACTTCTTAAATTTGCTCTAGATTATATGTTGATAATAATAGTTTGATTTGTCTTTACGATACGAATACAACGGTGATTCAGATTTTTTTGTTGACTTTTGAATACAAGATATTTCATTTTAAAGTTTATAGGGGAAAAAAGAAAAAGAAGATAGAGGAGAGAGTAAGCACAAGGGAGCTGTAAAGGGAGTGTCACTTGTGCCACAACATCAAATGAGTGGCACGGGTGTAATTTTTTCTAATTTTCCATGAGCATGCTTGTCTAACAAAAAAACATGACCTAGTGGTCATTCCGAAAATGTGCATCCTGTGTGGTCGATTTGGTTAGACTCAGAGTGGAGATAGCCAAACGGGCGACCCGGCCCGACACGTTTGGAACAAACCTGTGGACAAAACGGGTAGAAGCCCGTGAGACCGTGTGATGAAACGGGCCTAAACACGGCCCGACCTGTCCCATTTCAGAATTTCAACCCCCCTCCCGTTTGGCCATGGAGCTCGTCGGTGGTAGAGAAGTTGGAACGGAAAGGGAACGAGGGAGGATTGTGCATAGAAAGAGAGAAGAGGAGATTGCGCATATAGAGAGAGATAGAAAGAGAATGAGTAGGGGCAGTTTGGCCATTTAAATTGTTATAAAAGGGTCAGGGACTCTACGGTCGTTTTGATTTCAACTCTTGGATCCTAAGGTAGAATTTGAAATGTACTGTTTTTATTGGTAAATTCCACCCTATCTCAAGGTCTTATTGGTAAAAATCCCAAAAAAGAATAAAAACAACTGTGAATTTTACAAATATGTCAAATAATCTCATAAAATAGCAAAAATATAGGTAATAAAAGACTAAAAACAATTGTAAACTTAACCAAAAAAACTGTTAATTTTACAAATATGTCAAATAATCTCATAAAATAGCAAAAATCGAAGCCATAAAAGACTAAAAACAATTGTGAACTTAATTAAAAACAACTGTAAACTTAACAAATATATCAAATAATCTCATAAAATAACAAAAATAAAGGCCATAAAGGATTAAAAACAATTGTGACTTAACTAAAAAAAGGTGAACTTAAAAAATATGTCAAATAATCTCATAAAACTTCAAAAATAGAGGTCGTAAAATACTAAAGACAACTGTGAACTTGACTAAAAACAATTGTGAACTTAACAATTATATCAAATGGTCTCATAAAATTGCAAAAATATAGGTCATAAAAGACTAAAAACAAATGTGAACTTTACTAAAAACAATTCTAAACTTAACAATTATGTCAAACGATCTCATAAAATTGCAAAAATAAAGGCCATAAAAGACTAAAAACATCTGTGAATTAAGCCAAAGTAGATAATTTCATGCAGAAATTTTGCTCAAACAAATGTGAACATCTTTTAGTTGTTTTTGGAACAACTGTGAAAAATAACCGTAAACTTCTAAAAACAAGCGTGAACTTGAAACAACTGTAAACTTCTTAAATTTGCTCTAGATTATATGTTGATAATAATAGTTTGATTTGTCTTTACGATACGAATACAACGGTGATTCAGATTTTTTTGTTGACTTTTGAATACAAGATATTTCATTTTAAAGTTTATAGGGGAAAAATAAAAAGAAGATAGAGGAGAGAGTAAGCACAAGGGAGCTGTAAAGGGAGTGTCACTTGTGCCACAACATAAAATGAGTGGCACGGGTGTAATTTTTTCTAATTTTCCATGAGCATGCTTGTCTAACAAAAAAACATGACCTAGTGGTCATTCCGAAAATGTGCATCCTGTGTGGTCGATTTGGTTAGACTCAGAGTGGAGATATCCAAACGGGCGACCCGGCCCGACACGTTTGGACCAAACCTGTGGACAAAACGGGTAGAAGCCCGTGAGACCGTGTGATGAAACGGGCCTAAACACGGCCCGGCCTGTCCCATTTCAGAATTTCAAGCCCCCCCCCCCCCGTTTGGCCATGGAGCTCATCGGTGGTAGAGAAGTTGGAACGGAAAGGGAACGAGGGAGGATTGCGCATAGAGAGAGAGAAGAGGAGATTGCGCATATAGAGAGAGATAGAAAGAGAATGAGTAGGGGCAGTTTGGCCATTTAAATTGTTATAAAAGGGTCAGGGACTCTACGGTCGTTTTGATTTCAACTCTTGGATCCTAAGGTAGAATTTGAAATGTACTGTTTTTATTGGTAAATTCTACCCTATCTCAAGGTCTTATTGGTAAAAATCCCAAAAAAGAATAAAAACAACTGTGAATTTTACAAATATGTCAAATAATCTCATAAAATAGCAAAAATATAGGTAATAAAAGACTAAAAACAATTGTAAACTTAACCAAAAAAACTGTTAATTTTACAAATATGTCAAATAATCTCATAAAATAGCAAAAATCGAAGCCATAAAAAACTAAAAACAATTGTGAACTTAATTAAAAACAACTGTAAACTTAACAAATATATCAAATAATCTCATAAAATAACAAAAATAAAGGCCATAAAGGATTAAAAACAATTGTGACTTAACTAAAAAAAGGTGAACTTAAAAAATATGTCAAATAATCTCATAAAATTTCAAAAATAGAAGTCGTAAAATACTAAAGACAACTGTGAACTTGACTAAAAACAATTGTGAACTTAACAATTATATCAAATGGTCTCATAAAATTGCAAAAATATAGGTCATAAAAGACTAAAAACAAATGTGAACTTTACTAAAAACAATTCTAAACTTAACAATTATGTCAAACGATCTCATAAAATTGCAAAAATAAAGGCCATAAAAGACTAAAAACATCTGTGAATTAAGCCAAAGTAGATAATTTCATGCAGAAATTTTGCTCAAACAAATGTGAACATCTTTTAGTTGTTTTTGGAACAACTGTGAAAAATAACCGTAAACTTCTAAAAAACAACTGTGAACTTGAAACAACTGTAAACTTCTTAAATTTGCTCTAGATTATATGTTGATAATAATAGTTTGATTTGTCTTTACGATACGAATACAACGGTGATTCAGATTTTTTTGTTGACTTTTGAATACAAGATATTTCATTTTAAAGTTTATAGGGGAAAAATAAAAAGAAGATAGAGGAGAGAGTAAGCACAAGGGAGCTGTAAAGGGAGTGTCACTTGTGCCACAACATAAAATGAGTGGCACGGGTGTAATTTTTTCTAATTTTCCATGAGCATGCTTGTCTAACAAAAAAACATGACCTAGTGGTCATTCCGAAAATGTGCATCCTGTGTGGTCGATTTGGTTAGACTCAGAGTGGAGATAGCCAAACGGGCGACCCGGCCCGACACGTTTGGACCAAACCTGTGGACAAAACGGGTAGAAGCCCGTGAGACCGTGTGATGAAACGGGCCTAAACACGGCCGGCTGTCCCATTTCGGAATTTGGCCCCCCGTTTGGCCATGGAGCTCATCGGTGGTAGAGAAGTTGGAACGGAAAGGGAACGAGGGAGGATTGCGCATAGAGAGAGAGAAGAGGAGATTGCGCATATAGAGAGAGATAGAAAGAGAATGAGTAGGGGCAGTTTGGCCATTTAAATTGTTATAAAAGGGTCAGGGACTCTACGGTCGTTTTGATTTCAACTCTTGGATCCTAAGGTAGAATTTGAAATGTACTGTTTTTATTGGTAAATTCCACCCTATCTCAAGGTCTTATTGGTAAAAATCCCAAAAAAGAATAAAAACAACTGTGAATTTTACAAATATGTCAAATAATCTCATAAAATAGCAAAAATATAGGTAATAAAAGACTAAAAACAATTGTAAACTTAACCAAAAAAACTGTTAATTTTACAAATATGTCAAATAATCTCATAAAATAGCAAAAATCGAAGCCATAAAAAACTAAAAACAATTGTGAACTTAATTAAAAACAACTGTAAACTTAACAAATATATCAAATAATCTCATAAAATAACAAAAATAAAGGCCATAAAGGATTAAAAACAATTGTGACTTAACTAAAAAGGTGAACTTAAAAAATATGTCAAATAATCTCATAAAATTTCAAAAATAGAAGTCGTAAAATACTAAAGACAACTGTGAACTTGACTAAAAACAATTGTGAACTTAACAATTATATCAAATGGTCTCATAAAATTGCAAAAATATAGGTCATAAAAGACAAAAAACAAATGTGAACTTTACTAAAAACAATTCTAAACTTAACAATTATGTCAAACGATCTCATAAAATTGCAAAAATAAAGGCCATAAAAAACTAAAAACATCTGTGAATTAAGCCAAAGTAGATAATTTCATGCAGAAATTTTGCTCAAACAACTGTGAACATCTTTTAGTTGTTTTTGGAACAACTGTGAAAAATAACCGTAAACTTCTAAAAAACAACTGTGAACTTGAAACAACTGTAAACTTCTTAAATTTGCTCTAGATTATATGTTGATAATAATAGTTTGATTTGTCTTTACGATACGAACACAACGGTGATTCAGATTTTTTTTGTTGACTTTTGAATACAAGATATTTCATTTTAAAGTTTATAGGGGAAAAAATAAAAAGAAGATAGAGGAGAGAGTAAGCACAAGGGAGCTGTAAAGGGAGTGTCACTTGTGCCACAACATCAAATGAGTGGCACGGGTGTAATTTTTTCTAATTTTCCATGAGCATGCTTGTCTAACAAAAAAACATGACCTAGTGGTCATTCCGAAAATGTGCATCCTGTGTGGTCGATTTGGTTAGACTCAGAGTGGAGATAGCCAAACGGGCGACCCGGCCCGACACGTTTGGACCAAACCTGTGGACAAAACGGGTAGAAGCCCGTGAGACCGTGTGATGAAACGGGCCTAAACACGGCCCGGCCTGTCCCATTTCGTAATTTGCCCCCGTTTGGCCATGGAGCTCATCGGTGGTAGAGAAGTTGGAACGGAAAGGGAACGAGGGAGGATTGCGCATAGAGAGAGAGAAGAGGAGATTGCGCATATAGAGAGAGATAGAAAGAGAATGAGTAGGGGCAGTTTGGCCATTTAAATTGTTATAAAAGGGTCAGGGACTCTACGGTCGTTTTGATTTCACTCTTGGATCCTAGGGTAGAATTTGAAATGTACTGTTTTTATTGGTAAATTCCACCCTATCTCAAGGTCTTATTGGTAAAAATCCCAAAAAAGAATAAAAACAACTGTGAATTTTACAAATATGTCAAATAATCTCATAAAATAGCAAAAATATAGATAATAAAAGACTAAAAACAATTGTAAACTTAACCAAAAAAACTGTTAATTTTACAAATATGTCAAATAATCTCATAAAATAGCAAAAATCGAAGCCATAAAAAACTAAAAACAATTGTGAACTTAATTAAAAACAACTGTAAACTTAACAAATATATCAAATAATCTCATAAAATAACAAAAATAAAGGCCATAAAGGATTAAAAACAATTGTGACTTAACTAAAAAAAGGTGAACTTAAAAAATATGTCAAATAATCTTATAAAATTTCAAAAATAGAGGTCGTAAAATACTAAAGACAACTGTGAACTTGACTAAAAACAATTGTGAACTTAACAATTATATCAAATGGTCTCATAAAATTGCAAAAATATAGGTCATAAAAGACAAAAAACAAATGTGAACTTTACTAAAAACAATTCTAAACTTAACAATTATGTCAAACGATCTCATAAAATTGCAAAAATAAAGGCCATAAAAAACTAAAAACATATGTGAATTAAGCCAAAGTAGATAATTTCATGCAGAAATTTTGCTCAAACAACTGTGAACATCTTTTAGTTGTTTTTGGAACAACTGTGAAAAATAACCGTAAACTTCTAAAAAACAACTGTGAACTTGAAACAACTGTAAACTTCTTAAATTTGCTCTAGATTATATGTTGATAATAATAGTTTGATTTGTCTTTACGATACGAACACAACGGTGATTCAGATTTTTTTTGTTGACTTTTGAATACAAGATATTTCATTTTAAAGTTTATAGGGGAAAAAAATAAAAAGAAGATAGAGGAGAGAGTAAGCACAAGGGAGCTGTAAAGGGAGTGTCACTTGTGCCACAACATCAAATGAGTGGCACGGGTGTAATTTTTTCTAATTTTCCATGAGCATGCTTGTCTAAAAAAAAAACATGACCTAGTGGTCATTCCGAAAATGTGCATCCTGTGTGGTCGATTTGGTTAGACTCAGAGTGGAGATAGCCAAACGGGCGACCCAGCCCGACACGTTTGGACCAAACCTGTGGACAAAACGGGTAGAAGCCCGTGAGACCGTATGATGAAACAGGCCTAAACACGGCCCTACTGTCCCATTTCGTAATTTCAAGCCCCCCCCCACCGTTTGGAGAGCTCATCGGTGGTAGAGAAGTTGGAACGGAAAGGGAACGAGGGAGGATTGCGCATAGAGAGAGAGAAGAGGAGATTGCGCATATAGAGAGAGATAGAAAGAGAATGAGTAGGGGCAGTTTGGCCATTTAAATTGTTATAAAAGGGTCAGGGACTCTACGGTCGTTTTGATTTCAACTCTTGGATCCTAAGGTAGAATTTGAAATGTACTGTTTTTATTGGTAAATTCCACCCTATCTCAAGGTCTTATTGGTAAAAATCCCAAAAAAGAATAAAAACAACTGTGAATTTTACAAATATGTCAAATAATCTCATAAAATAGCAAAAATATAGATAATAAAAGACTAAAAACAATTGTAAACTTAACCAAAAAAACTGTTAATTTTACAAATATGTCAAATAATCTCATAAAATAGCAAAAATCGAAGCCATAAAAAACTAAAAACAATTGTGAACTTAATTAAAAACAACTGTAAACTTAACAAATATATCAAATAATCTCATAAAATAACAAAAATAAAGGCCATAAAGGATTAAAAACAATTGTGACTTAACTAAAAAAAGGTGAACTTAAAAAATATGTCAAATAATCTTATAAAATTTCAAAAATAGAGGTCGTAAAATACTAAAGACAACTGTGAACTTGACTAAAAACAATTGTGAACTTAACAATTATATCAAATGGTCTCATAAAATTGCAAAAATATAGGTCATAAAAGACAAAAAACAAATGTGAACTTTACTAAAAACAATTCTAAACTTAACAATTATGTCAAACGATCTCATAAAATTGCAAAAATAAAGGCCATAAAAAACTAAAAACATCTGTGAATTAAGCCAAAGTAGATAATTTCATGCAGAAATTTTGCTCAAACAACTGTGAACATCTTTTAGTTGTTTTTGGAACAACTGTGAAAAATAACCGTAAACTTCTAAAAAACAACTGTGAACTTGAAACAACTGTAAACTTCTTAAATTTGCTCTAGATTATATGTTGATAATAATAGTTTGATTTGTCTTTACGATACGAACACAACGGTGATTCAGATTTTTTTTGTTGACTTTTGAATACAAGATATTTCATTTTAAAGTTTATAGGGGAAAAAATAAAAAGAAGATAGAGGAGAGAGTAAGCACAAGGGAGCTGTAAAGGGAGTGTCACTTGTGCCACAACATCAAATGAGTGGCACGGGTGTAATTTTTTCTAATTTTCCATGAGCATGCTTGTCTAACAAAAAAACATGACCTAGTGGTCATTCCGAAAATGTGCATCCTGTGTGGTCGATTTGGTTAGACTCAGAGTGGAGATAGCCAAACGGGCGACCCGGCCCGACACGTTTGGACCAAACGGGTAGAAGCCCGCGAGACCGTGTGATGAAACGGGCCTAAACACGGCCCGGCCTGTCCCATTTCTTGCACTTCAAGCCCTCCTCCCCGTTTGGCTCGGATCTGAAGATCCACGGGCCAAACGGGTTTTCCTAATTTTTTTTTAAATCAGAAAAAATTAGGAAAAATCAAAAAACTTATGGAAAAAATAAAAACTACTTTAGTATTTAATAAGATATTTTTTAAAATTTAAAATCACTGAAATATAAGAAAATTAGTTGTTTTATAGATAGAAAAAGATAGAAAAAAAATAAATAAATGAAAGTTTATAAAAGAAAAGATGGACGGACTACCTTTTATTTTTATTTTATTTTTAAATTTTTTTATCAACTATGATATAATATTTTGGATTTTTTTTATTACTGATATTTTTTACAAAAAGGAATATAAAAAAAGATTAAAAAACTAAAAAAAAAAATGAAAGTATATAAAAGAAAAAAGGGACGGACTACCATTTATTCATTTATTTTTAATTTTTTATTAACTATAAAATAATGTTTTAAATTTTTTTTATTACTGATATTTTTTACAAAAAGGTATATAAAAAAGATAAAAAAAAATTAAACAAATGAAAGTATATAAAAGAAAAGAGGGACGGAATAGCCTTTATTTATTTTTATTTTTTATTAATTTTTTATTGACTAGTAAATAATATTTTAGATTTTTTTTATTACAGATATTTTTTACAAAAAGGTATATAAAAAAAGATAAAAAAAAAAAACTAAATAAATGAAAGTATATAAAGAAAAGAGGGACGGACTACTCTTTATTTATTTTTATTTTTTTATTTCTTTTTTATTGACTAATAAATAATATTTTAGATTTTTTTTATTACTGATAATTTTTACAAAAAGATATATAATTAAATATTAATAAAAAAACTAAACAAATGAAAGTATATAAAAGAAAAGAGGGACGTACTACCCTTTATTTATTTTTTATTGATTAGGAAATAATTTTTATTTGTTGATAAATAGCATATATTTCATCTTTAAAAAATAAATTAAATGAGTTAATAATTTAATCAATTTAATAATAGAAACTCTATGAATATTTTTTTTCATAATTTTTTGGGAGAAATTTTCATTGTATTCAAATGATACAATTTAAAATTAAATAGTTTTAAAATAAAAGTGTTCAAATCTTCAAATGAATTTTCAAATCTTCAAATTTTCAAAGTAATTATGATATTCAAATTTAACAAAGTTTTTAAATTTAACAAAGTCTTGAAAATAAATGATTCTTCAAATTTTCAAACTAATTATGGTATTCAAATATTCAAAGTTTTCAAAAAGTTTTATGTATTCAATATTGTTATTGATTCAAAGTTTTTGAATTTATTGAATTCTTGTTCTTCTTCTTCTAGTATCCTTCTGGTAAAAACTCCTCGTTAAGATTGTCTTTTTCAAGGCTTTTATAATCATCGTCTTCAAGATCCCGGAATGTGCATTGTTTTCTCAAATATGCGTCATCCCAATACGCAAAACAAATCAATCTCTCGATAAAAGCGGGTTTGAGTTGGTTTCAATTTGACGTCACCACTCTTACTGCATCACTAAAAGCAGCCTCCGATGCTACCGTTTACACAGAAGAGGTAAGTAGATCACGTGCCATCACCGAAAGAATATGATAAATATTAGCATGCGATTTTCAATATTGTAGCACATTCAAGTTTTCAAAACTTTCACCATCTAATGGGTAATATGGGCATTCAAGATATTGGTGTAATTCATCTACACCACTTTGATAACCACTACTAGATGAGGATGAAGTTTTTCATTTTGTCGTGAAACCCAATCATTTTTTTAACATTTTTGTTGCTCCACTCCCTTTTCTTTCGGATGTTGTGTTTGGTTCATTTAGTGTTCTACAATAGTGGTCGAACAAACGATATATGATTGTGTGAATTTCCCTAAGTTTGCTCTTGGACAAAGTGTTTACGGCATCTGGGTTAAGGTTGGGCCTCGTGTTCTCATAAAATTCATCAAACAAGCATCCTAATGAAGAGAACTTAATCCTAGTATCCATTATGGTCGCTAATTAGGAAAGTGTTTACAACTGACATTAAACAAATCGCAATCTAGGAGAGGATTAAGAGCTTGGATCAACAATGTGGCGGTGATGGTATTGTAAGTCGCATTATCAAATGATTGTTGGTGTTATGCCATAGGATTATAGTTATTTTGACTCATAACTAATACCGTTATGTAATCGTCTTTACCATTTATAATAGATAATGTTTATCTTGAGTATTATATGTTTTACATGTTTATTATAATATTTTGTGTCCCTAGTTATTGTGAATAACTAGTATAAGTTGGTGTGAAAATCTCTTGTAAAACGTGTTCTACGCTCGTCTGAGCGTAGAACGTGTTTTTAAATAGGCGCGATGGCATTTTTGTAAATAAATAGAACTTCTCAAAATGTGCGGTGGCATTTTTGTAAATAATTGAAACTTATAAGAGGCAGTTTTCTACACAATAACATGCACATTTTAACATTGTAAATAATTGAAACTCACCTGGCACTTTTTGATACTACAGAAGGCACTTCTGAATACTACAAGAGGCATATTTTAACACTACAACAGGCATGTGTTTTTTAATTCACTTTGACACTTTTCAACATTACAACAGACATTTTTCAATACTACAAGAGGCACTTTTCAATACTATAACAGGCACTTTTTAACACTACAGCAAGCACTATTTTTCAACAATATCATCACATTATTTAACATTACAACCGATTTAAATGTGTTTATTAGTGTCATAATAGAACAGACACTTTGTTTATATTGCAACAGGCACTTTATTGTACTAGAAAAGGCACTTTAGCAAAACAGGTTCTAGGATAGCTTATCCTAGAACTAGTTTCACACAAGAACAACTCTAAGTTGGTAATGGATAATCATAGAGATGATTATATGTATGGGGATGCACATTACGCTTATGGGTACTTATTAGAGAAGAAGGTATCGGACTGACCCATCTATGAGATTTATGACGTGGTCTATGGTCATATATGTCATGATTAAATCTCATGATAGTCGTGTCATTAGAATCCTTAGTACCTGAGATTATCATCGTCTTCCACATGATGAACATTGTGTTTGATGTAGTCTAACACTATCTTTAATAGGATAGCAATAAGGGCTATGTTGGCACGACTGGATTCTTGTAGGAAAGAAAGATAAGTCAGGATGGGATTTATCCCTTGTAAAGAGAGATGTCCGCTTGGGCCCCTCGATGAATTGTGTTGATGAAATGTGTGGCCACACTCAAGAGATTTGATAGAGATCAAATGCACTTGGATTATCAACATATTCGGAGTCGAGAAAGCATTGAACATTATAAGTTGACGTGAACCATGACTTATGTTAAATATGACATCGTGTGACAAAGGGATTGTGACAATGATCTATCAAGGAATCAAGCTTTGATGTTATATTAATTGGGTGGACATAATAGCTTGCTAGAAATCACTTATATCTTGTGAGGATCGATGTTTCGACTCACTACCAACATAAATATAATTCCTATAGGGTCACACACTAAGAACGAATTAAAAAATGGCTCAAATATGGAAAAGAGAAGGGGGCGATCGCGCGCCTATGGAAGGGGCGATCGCACCCGATCTCTGGACAAAAGGGGCGACCACACAATATGGTAGGGGCGATCGCGCCTTTTCTCTAGATAAAAGGGGCGATCGCGTGCCCTGTAGGAGCGATCGCGCCCTACCGTCTGCACTGTTCCGTTTTGGCTTTGGATTAAGTCTTTTCTCCCTAAAGTGTTAGGGATATTTATAAAGTATAAATAATTCCTTTTGCCTCAGCCAATAGACATGAATTTTGGGGTTTGAGAAACATAAATCTCTTGATTTTGATTACGAATCAAATATCAAAACTCCCTAGATTCAATTTCATATTAGCCGTATATTGTTGAAAAGAGTTTCAACAATCGAGGATCATCTAGCAATCCAACAAGATTCGATCTTGGTTCGTTGGCATGTGGATTACCGATAGAGGGTGATTGTTTTATCACCTAAATCTTGAAGGCCTACCGTTGTTGATTCATCGCAAGGAAGAACAAGGAAGAAGATCAAAGTTTCGTCTACGACTCAAGGTGAATTACGATTAGTGTACGAAAGACAAACTCGCAACAAAGATTAGTAAATCTATATTCATTATTTTAATCTATTCATATTAGACGGATTCATGGCTAGGGTTTTGTGATTTATTCATAGTCTTCCGCTGAGTATGTAACCCCAAAACCCAACAGTGGTATCATAGTCTCGTTTAATCATGATTAGGTTAAATTGGCATGCTAGATATAATTGGAGTATATGCTTTAACATGCTTGATGATATAGATTGATGATTTTATGTGTATTGTATTGGGTAACAATTATATGTGATATAACATGATTATGATTAATAGTTGATTGATGTAATTGATCTTTTACGTGGGTTATTGATCTCTTTAATTTGATTATCTGGATCAGTAAATTCTCAAATTGAAACAAATTGTTTGTTTAGGATTTGATGTTCATATTTAATTTGATTAACATAATTATTTGAATTCTTAAATTTTGAGAATTGAATAATTATGTGATTAATAATTGTTATTTGTTACATGATTATTTGTATGATTCTAAAGTAGGATATTATGTGAAATCCCATGTTCGTGATTATGTACACATAAGTTTCATATACAACCATGCGATGTTTGTTGCTATATGGAAAAACCTTCTTAAATGTTTAATTTTTTTGCCACCCCTTGATTAGAACACTTGTAAAATATTTGGGTAGTTTGATGTAGTTTCGACTCAGTTGGGTGCATTATTATATCTTAATATAGATCAAGATGAGATAATGATTGATGTAGTTTCGACTCAGTTGGGTGCATCATTCTATGTGTCTCATACGTTTGAAAAATGTTAAACTTAATTGGTACTTTCAAAAGAGTTTTGACCCAAGGCATAGATGAGATTAAAACATGTGTTGACATAAGATGTCTAGAATCTCATAAAAGATCTGAGAGTCATATATGATATGATTGATAAGTGTTATCTACCTAAATAGCTTGATTTCGAGCATTGACTCAGTTAAATCAAAATTAAGTGAAATATGAATCTTAGCCCATTATAATTATATGATACATGCTTGTATTTGAAGGTGTATAATTTAGTGGAAGTATTTATGAAATACATTATTTGTCTCTTACATGGTAAATGAATTGATACTTATATGTGCTCATATTGTTTGTATATCATATTGTAGAATAGAATCTCACAATAATCAACCCTTGTCGCTGCGATTCGTCCTTGAGAAGGACAAGCTCGAAGAAAACGGTACAAACTATTCTGATTGAATCAGAAGCTTAAGAATTGTTATTAGGCAAGAAAAGAAATTGTACGTTCTTGACGAACCCGTTCCTGCAGAACCCGCTACTAATGCTCCAAGGGCAGATAAGGAGCAACATAAGAATCATGTTTATGATTCTAATGATGTTGCTTGCCTTATGCTTGCCACCATGTGTAAGGCTCTTCAGAAGGACCTTGAACACATGGAAGCAGCTTTTGACCTAGCATAACGCTTAAAGGAAATGTTTCAAGTGCAAGCTAGGCAAGAGAGGTATGATGTGGTGAAGGCTCTTAATGCATGCAAGATGCAAGAGGGGCAGTCGGTAGGTCCTCATGTCCTTAAGATGAAAGGATATATTGAGAACCTTGATAGGCTTGGGTATCCTATGAGTTTGGAACTCGTAACTAACGAATACGATATTGAATTCATTGCCTGAAAGTTATGGTCATTTCATTATGAACTATAACATGAGTGGAATGGAGAAAAATTTGTCACAATTACATGTGATGCTTAAGACTGCAGAGAAAAATATCAAGAAGCCTAGTACCGCAAATGTGTTAATGGTTAACAAAGGAAAGGGGTTCAAAAAGGAAGGCAAAGAAGGTAAACCAAAGGTTGCTAAACCTAAGACAAAAGTTGCCAATGCCGAATAGGCTAAATCCAAAGTGTCTCAAAAGGATGCAATTTGCTACCATTGCCAAGAGGTTGGTCATTGGAAGTGAAACTGCAAGGCTTATAAGAAATGCCTAAAAGCAAGAAGGGCAATACGATTGCTACTGATTCAGGTATCTATATGATAGATATTTTCCTCTCTACTTCTTGTTCTTGGGTATTGGATACCGGATGTGGATCTCACATTTGTTTAAATGTGCAGGGACTAAAGAATAGAAAGCTACTCAAAGAAGGTGAAGTAGACCTACGTGTGGGAAATGGAGCAAGAGTTGCTGCATTAGCCGTAGGGACTTACGAAATCACTTTACCTAGTGGACTAGTACTTGTTTTGAACAATTGTTATTACGTTTCGAATTTGAGTAGGAATATTATTTCTTTTTTGGATAATGAAGGATATAGGTTTCTTATTGAGAATAAGAAGTTTTCTATTTATTTAAATGATATGCTTTTGCAAATTCATTTAATGGCCTTTATATCTTTGATGTTGAGAAACAAAATGATGTTGAATATATCTATAATATAAATAAGAAATCTAAACCGAATGATGTGAACAACACATTCATGTGGCGTTGCCGTCTTGGTCATATAAATGAGAAACGTATTTCTAAACTTCATAAAGATGGACTTTTAGACTCACATGATTATGAATCATACGAGATATGCGAATCTTGTTTATTGGATAAAATGACCAAACCACCCAACACTAAGAGTAGTGGAAGGGCTAGTGACTTATTGGCCCTAGTATATACAGATGTATTTGGACCATTAAGTAGCATTGTTAGGGGAGGATTTCGATATTTCATTACATTTACTGATGACTTATCTAGATATGGCTATGTCTATCTGATGAAGTCTAAAAGTGAATCGTTTGAGATATTTAGAATATTTCAAAATGAAGTACAAAATCAACTTGGTAAACTATTAAAGTACTTCGATCCGATCAAGGTGGTGAATATTTAAGCCCAGAGTTTGACAATCATCTCAAAAACTGTGGAATCGTTTCAGAGTTGACTCCACCCGGAACACCACAATGGAATGGTGTATCTGAAAGGAGGAATAGAACATTATTGGACATGGTTCGTTCGATGATGAGTCAAGTTGAACACTTCCTATTTCCTTTTGGGGACATGCATTAGAGACTTCTGCGTTCACACTAAACAAAGTTCCTACTAAATCAGCTCCTAAGACCCCACATGAGATGTGGCATGGAAGAAAACCAAATTTGTCTTTCAAGAATATTTGGGGTTGCGAAGCTTATGTGAAGAGACTTGTCTCCGATAAGTTAGCATCAAAATCTGACAAAGTTATTTTCGTTGGTTATCCTAAGAAAACTAAAGGATATTACTTTTACAACCGCAATGAGAACAAAGTGTTTATTGCTCAATATGGTACTTTTTTTGAGAAACAATTTCTCAATAAAGGATCTAATGGGAGTAAAATTGATCTTGAAGAAGTCAAGAGCCCGAAGATAACATGGAACCGAGAGTAGAGACGAAACTAAGTTCACAAGGAGTTGTGGAACCGGTTCAGGATTCACAAGTCCATCGTAGATCGGATAGGTTATGATCCGAACCCGAGAAATATGGATTTATCGTATCGGAAAGTAATGAAGTGGAAGTCATTGAGAATGACGAACCTACTTCCTATCAAGAGGCGATGTCCACTCCTGATTTGGATAAATGGCTAGGAGCCATGGAATTCGAATTGCAATCCATGCATGATAATCAAGTTTGAAACTTGATTGATCCACCTGAAGGTGTAAAAACCATAGGGTGCAAGTGGGTCTTCAAGAAGAAGACCGACATGGACAGGAATGTGCATACTTACAAGGCTAGACTTGTAGCAAAGAGATATAGGCAAATTCATGGTATTCACTATGATGAAACCTTTTCTCCAGTTGCAATGCTTAAGTTTGTTAGAATTTTAATTGACATAGCCGCATATTATGACTATGAGATATGGCAAATGGATGTCTAAACAGCTTTCCTAAATGGGAAGCTACTTAAGGATGTTTATATGACACAACCTGAAGGGTTTGTCGATCCAAGAAATTCTAATAGAGTATGCAATTTGCAAAGATCCATAAATGGGTTGAAGCAAGATTCTAGGAGTTGGAATCTTCATTTTGATGAATCGATCAAAGAGTTTGGCTTCATCAAGAACGAAGATGAACCATGTGTATACATGAAATTCAGTGGGAGCTTAGTACCATTTCTAATATTGTATGTCGATGATATCTTACTTATTGGAAACAACATTCCTGCACTTCAGACTGTCAAGTCTTGGTTAGGGAAGTGTTTCTCGATGAAATATATGGGTGAAGCCGCCTACATCCTTGGCATCAAGATCTATAGAGATAGATCTAAAAGGATGATTGGTTTGAGTCAGAGTACTTACATTGACAAAGTTCTTAGAAGATTCAAGATGGAAAATTCTTAGAGAGGAAACTTGCCAATGGGTCATGGTGTTACTCTTAGCAAGACTCGGTGTCCTAAGACAACTGGTGAGCGAAAGATAATGAATGAGATTCCATATGCTTCATCAATTGGATCTATCATATATGCCATGATTTGTACTAACCCTGATGTCTCGTATGCTCTAAGCAGGACGAGTCGATACCAATCTGATCCTGGTGAAAACCATTGGATGGCAGTTAAGGCAATCCTTAAGTACTTAAGAAGGATTAATGATGTGTTCTTGGTCTTTAGAGGGATGGAAGATGATCTTGTTGTAAAGGGTTACACAGATGCAAGCTTCCAAACTGACAAAGATGATTTTAGATCGCAATCAGGGTTTGTGTTTATGCTTAACGGAGGTGCGATTTGTTGGAAGAGTTCCAAGCAGAGTACCATAGCCGATTCTACAACTGAGGCCGAATATATAGCGGCATCCGATGCAGCTAAAGAGGCAGTTTGGATCAAGAAGTTCATTAGTGATTTGGAAGTCATTCCAATTATCACTAATCCGGTGGAACTTTATTGTGACAATAATGGTGCCATTACCCCAACAAAGGAACGAAGGTCACATCAACGATCTAAACATATACTTAGACGTTTCCACCTCATTTGAGAATTCATAGAAAGAAGAGACGTTAAGATATGCAAAGTATCAACCGACAATAACATAAGGGATCCACTTACAAAGCCTCTCGCACAAGCAAATCATGATGGTCATGTTAGGTCCATGAGTATACGATACATATGAGATTGGGCCTAGTGCAAGTGGGAGATTGTTGGTGTTATGCCCTAGGCTTATAATTATTTTGACTCATAACTAATACCGTTATGTAATCGTCTTTACCATTTATAATAGATAATGTTTATCTTGAGTATTATATGTTTTACTTGTTTATTATAATATTATGTTTCCCTAGTTATTGTGAATAACTAGTATAAGTTGGTAATTGATAATCATAGAGATGATTATATGCATGGGGATGCACACTACTCTTATAGGTACTTGTTAGAGAACAAGGTACTGGACTGACCCATCTATGAGATTTATGACGTGGTCTATGGTCATATATGTCATGATTAAATCTCATGATAGTCGTGTCATTAGAATCCTTAGAACCTGAGATTATCATCATCTTCCATATGATGAACGTTGTGTTTGATGTAGTCTAACACTATATTTAATAGGATAGCAATAAGGGCTATGTTGACACGACTGAATTCTTGTAGGTAAGAATGATAGGTCAAGATGGGATTTCTCCCCCATAAAGAGAGATGTCCGCTTGGGCCCTCGATGAATTGTGTTGATGAAATGTGTGGCCACACTCAAGAGATTTGATAGAGATCAAATGCACTTGGATTATCAACATATTCGGAGTCGAGAAAGCATTGAACAATATAAGTTGACGTGGACCATGACTTATGTTCAATATGACATCGTGTGACAAAGGGATTGTGGCAATGATCTATCAAGGAATCAAGCTTTGATGTTATATTAATTGGGTGGATATAATGGCTTGCTAGAAACTACTTATGTCTTGTGAGGGTCGATGTTTCGACTCCCTACCAACATAGATATAATTCCTAAAGGGTCACAAACTAAGAATGAATTAAAAAATGGCTCAAATATGGAAACGAGAAGGGGGCAATCGCGCGCCTAGTCTCTGGACAAAAGAGGCGACCGCGCACTATGGTAGGGGCGATCGCTCCCTACCGTATGCACTGTTTCGTTTTGGCTTTGGATTAGAGCTTTTCTCCCTAAAGTGTGAGGGATATTTATAAAGTATAAATAGCCCCTTTTACCTCATCCAATAGACACAAATTTTGGGGTTTGAGAAACACAAATCTCTTGATTTTGATTACGAATCAAAGATCAAAACACCCTAGATTCAATTCCATATTAGCCATAGATTGTCGAAAAGAGTTTCAACAATCGAGGATCATCTAGCAATCCAATAAGATTCGATCTTAGTTCATTCGTATGTGGATTACCGATAGAAGGTGATTGTTTTATCACCTAAAGCTTGAAGGTCTACCATTGTTGATTCATCGCAAGGAAGAACAAGGAAGAAGATCAAAGTTTCGTCTACGACTCAAGGTGAATTACGATTCGTGTACGAAAGAGAAACTTGCAACAAAGATTAGTAAATCTATATTCATTGTTTTAATATATTCATATTAGACGGATTCATGGCTAAGGTTTTGTGATTTATTCCAAGTCTTCCGCTGCGTATGTAATCCCAAAACCCAACAATGATATTGTTAAAACTTTGTTGGTGATAACATACTCACTCAATACATCCTTAATGTGACTTGTATATTGCAAAGCCGTGTGGGGATAGGGCATTGTTCTAAAGGAAAG
Source organism: Adenophora triphylla var. japonica (assembly GCA_022495995.1). NCBI lineage: Eukaryota > Viridiplantae > Streptophyta > Magnoliopsida > Asterales > Campanulaceae > Adenophora > Adenophora triphylla. The sequence goes on from JAFEMH010002685.1 coordinate 127,192, forward strand.
CACCCTCTTTTGCAACATCCACTACTCATCAATTCAATGAGCGGTTATACAAGTAAAGGTTTCAGAACTAGAACTTATAGTGGCCTTCCAATTAAGCATCGGTGGTCAAGCAAACACTACCCTTGAAATTTTGGAGGTCGCTCGATAGTTGAAGTAGATGAGTTTGTAAGAGCTTCTTTATATGCCTAGTAATAGTTTGGCGGCTTGATGAGATATTTTTCAATACCCACTTCTTGTAATATAAACCCTCGCAAGTACGAATGCCAACTTGTAGCAATATACTATTGTAGGGGTCGAATCCACAGGGACTCGGGTTACTTGAAATAATTCCAATGGTGCACAATAGCAAATAAAAGAACAATTGGGGGGTTGATTTTGAAAGCAAAATAACTACTAAAAAGATCAAAACTTTAAACTAAATTAATCAAGAAAACAAGTAAGCAAATAGGAGATTAAACAATAAAGAGAACTAATTTCATAGGTTGGACTTCACAAAATCATCAATCTATGTCATTTTAGTAGATAACATAGGTAATTAATCTCAATCTAGGGTTCACCAATAATGCAAAGATTGGGACGGTAAGGCGGCCGGATTTCAATCTATTATTTTCAAGTCAATCACTTTTCGCAAATCAAGTCCAAGCAATTTAACTAGGAAAATCTTTAAGATCAAAAGGATATAGAACCTAAATCAATTTGCTTTCTATCACGGCGACAAATCAATTTAATCTTTAAAGCATGAGTCTTTGGTGAGAAAAATCCCCAATTTAATGGTGAAAAATAAAACCCAATTGGTTAAAAAGCAATTAAAGACTAAATCAAAGTCAAAAGTTGCAATCTTTAACACTTTCATGAAATTTGCTAAAAAGAACTAGAGAAATCAGATTTGGAAATACAAAGCAATTATGACATAGACTAAATTGATAATGTTAAATTCAACTCATGAAACTATTTAAATTAGCTACTCCTAAACATAAAGATAGAAAAGAAAACACTAAATAAAAAAAATAAAAAACTTACAAAGATGAAGAAAATCAAGAAATTCCCAAAAGGGGGAGTAGCCTCCCTCTTGTCTAATGAAACATAAGCATAACCCTAAATAATATAACATCCTAATATTTATACTAAGGGAAACAAGGCTGATTAAAACCACGAGGATTGGGCAAAAAAAAAAAATAATAAAGGCCCAACCAAAAACAAAGGAGGCCCAAAAAATGCAAATTAGCTTGCTGGAAATTGGCTTGGTCAAGGCAGGTGGTCAACGGTCAACATGGCATGGATTGGTGCGGTCACCCAAACACCTTGGTGCGGCCGCCCTATCTCTTCTGCCAAAATTGCTTTCTTCTTCATTTCCATTTTGATCACTACACTTTTGGTCACTGTACTTTGGTCACTGTACTTTTTTTTTCTTCTCTTTTTAACTCCTTCGCTTCGCTCCGTCTCGGCTTTCTTACTTTATTGGGTTCAAAAGCCACCAAATCACTACCTAATTTCCTGCACTAGAGAATACACTAAACACACAAATTAAAATGCATTTAACTCGCAATTTGCACTATAATAGGTCCAAAATGAGATATCTTTTGGATGTAAAACTACATCCATCACGGCTCATTGGTTTGTATGACGGGTTGAGGCCAATAGAATAGCGTGTGAGTCTATCATCATCCGAAAGTGAAAGATGCAATCGACAACTCATTAGTAACATCGTTATCAAATCGACGTCCACTTTTGGATAAGTGACACATGGTATATTGAGTTGAGTTTGCACGGTACCATCTATCCCTTTAGCGACTTCCCGATCATGTTTATCCATATTCCTCTTTACATAGGTGGTACCATTAACATCCGACGTGTTTAAAATTTTTGAGCACCTCTTGCATTTTGCCTTTGTTTTACCGTCAATAATTACTAAATCATATAAATGAGCATATTTGGACACTCTAGGTTGTGCCTTTGCCTTACCCTTACCCTAACCACTTATGCCACTAGGTGCACTATCCGAGGCAATATCGGTAGTAGGTGTATTTGGAATTGTGCGAGTTTCGTGGGTGACTTGTAAATCGTCATCGTCATCTTCATCCCGCTCCCTACCCTCATCTATGTCTTCTATTTGATAATAGGTTTTAGATATATAGTTTGTGTTGCGCTCATTAATCCCATATGGGGTCGAATCCGGAGTATAGCCGGGAAATGGAGGAGTGTTGATTGGGTTCGAGTATTGATTAGTTAGATCAAACATAATTTGATCATTATGGTGCAAAAGAGAATTATCTATTGGTCATAAATTTAGATGGGGTACATTTTGTGGAATTTTATTTTGTGATGGGGAGTTGGGATATGCAAAAATATCATTAATTAGATCTTTCATGATAAAATATAAATTACCTATCAATTAAAATAAAAAATGCAACACTTAAAAAAAACTTTTTGAATTTTCGAAAATTTATAATGATTAAATACTTTTGCCAATAATTTACTAACAATAAATGTAAAAAATTATAATTTTCTGTAATTTTCGAAATAAAAATAATTTTTTTTGGAATTTTTGAAATTTATGAAGATTAAAAAAAATTAACTACTTAACACAATATTTAACTAACGAGTAAAAAATTAAATATTTAAAACAATAAAATTACCTTCAACTTTTACGATTTAATCACAAATATTCGTATTGGAAATAATTTGATGGTTTAGGTTTGAGAGAATTCTATGATGGATTGAATTTGTTTTGTGAGTAAAATGGTAAGACTTTCTCTTCTATTTATAATAATTATAAATTAATTTTGGACCAAATTTACTCCTAAATATGGCTATTGGGAGGGGTAATTATGTACCAATAAATTAAAATATGATAAATGAGTCGTTTTGTGTAAATTGGAAGAAAATACCAATCAAACGGATTTATTAACAGATATATTTGAGGACATTTAAGTTATTTACAAAAAAAAATTAAATTGAACGGACGGCCAAACGGGACACGGACCAAACGGATCATCTGATCCGCGGGTCAAAGCCCGGTCCGTACGGACATTCCCAGTCCAAGCTCGTCCCGTATACGACACGGGATTCACGAATAACGGGCTGCGGGCGGCGGGACACGGGCCGGACGGGCTTCCCATGGGTCACGGCCCAAAATCCAAAATGGCCAACTCCAGCTCAGCTCAGAGACCATTCGATAATTATTGCCCCTTATGTTAACTTTCTTTTAATCAACACTAGTGGTAAGTCCGTGCTACGCACGAATTGCATTTTACCTTTTATTAGTAAGTTGAATGTTAATAGTTACCTTATATAATAACTATTATGATTAACTAATACTTTTAATAGTAATAGTTAACATATACTATATAGTAACTATTATGATTAACTAATATTATTAATAGTAATAGTTAACATATATTGTAACTACAATACTATTACTTAACCTATATAGTAAACTAATACTATTTATAATAATAGTTAACATATATAGTAACTATTATAGTTAACTAATACACTTAATAGAATTAGTTAACTTATATAGTAACTATTATAGTTAACTAATACTATTAATAGTAATAGGTAACATATATAGTTACTATTATAGTTAACTAATACTATTAATAGTAATAGTTAACATATATATTAACTATTATAGTTAACTAATACAATTAATAGTAATAGTTAACTTATAAAGTAACTATTATAGTTAACTAATATTATTAATAGTAATAGTTAACCTATATAATAACTATTATTATTAACTAATAGTATTAGCTAATAAGGAGAATACCAAAAGTCATATAGATTTTGGGATAGTGATGACGTGGTTTCTCCAAAATCAAGAGTTTGCCTAAACTTGTCCATGTGGCGAAGCCATATTTAATATATATATATATAGATTTCACAATGACATTTCCTTCTTTCGGTTTTTTATTTTTTAATTATATTACGGAGTTTATTAAAAAAATCTAAATAATTTTTGCAATTCCTGACCCAAAAAACTCATATTAGCCTTTCATATCGCGATTTTTTTTCCAAAATATTGATTTTTAAAAATATAAATATCAAATTAACATTAATGAAAAAATATTTACCAAACTAGCACTTTCCACATTAATTTCGGAATTGATAATTCTGAAATAAGGTAATTCGGAATTACCAATTCCGGAATTCAATTTTTTGTTTTTTTTTTTTTCAAAACTGAAAAAGTGACCGATCACGCTATCAGCTTGGGGCGATCGCACCGAATGTTATCCGGAATTACTAATTCAAAATCCCTTTTTTTCTTATTTTATTTAAATTGGAGCTCGGAGATGATAAGATCAGCTTGAAAGGTATCTATTATCTCTCATCTCTCATTATGCTCTCTCTCTCTCTCTCTCTACAATACTATCTATAGAGCTTTCCCATATAGATGCATCATACCTTTTTCTAATCTTTCTTCTACTATAAATAAATGATTCATCTTCATTTTTTTTCAAGTTCCTTTGGGACCTCTCTTAGTGAGAGGACCTTTATGTGGATTTCCTCTTTCTAATTTATTATTTTATATATATATAATATATATATATATATATATATATATATAAAGAAAGAAGGAAGAGAAGAGAAGAGAAGAATTAAATAAAATAAGAAAAAATGGATTTCGGAATCGGTAATTTCGGATAACAATCGGCGCAATCGCCCCAAACTGATAGCGCGATCGCTCGCTTTTTCAGTTTTAAAAAAAAAATTGAATTTCGGAATTGGTAATTTCGGATTACCTTATTCCGGAATTACCAATTCCGAAATTAATGTGGAAAGTGCTAGTTTGATAAACACTTTTTCATCAATGTTAATTGCCAAAAACTTGTAAAAACGCATTTTTTTTAAACAATTGAAAAAATGGGTTTTTCCAATCGTATATAAGGCCACCAGCTCTCTCTCTCTCTCTCTCTCTGCTCTCTCACTAGACGCAAACACCATAGTCGTCGTCTTCCCCCATGAAACAACGTAAAATCTAGGGAGAAACGCGTTTCTCCATAAGTTATGGAGAAACGGGTTACGGGTATCCAGAACCTTTTGAAAGGATATCCAGAAACTTTTTGTATTGGCCATGACCTTGTCCCATGGTTACTTCGATATCATCTCAAAGGTTCTCGATATCCGTAACCCTTTGAAAGGATATCCGAAGCTTATGAAAGTGATATCCGTAAACCTTCAAAATGATATCCAGAAACTTTCAAAATGTTTCGATATTCATTTGATGGTTTCGGATATACATTGAAGGTTTCTGGATATCCAGAAACCTTCAATAAGCAATTTCTGGTCTTGGCCTTGGATTTGGCTTCAAATCTATTTTTTCTGGATATCCGCCCAAAGGCTTCTGGATATCCGTTTCAAAGCTTTTGGATATCCAGAACCCTTTGAGACTGATATCCAGAAATTTTCTTCTGGTTATCAAACGTATAGCTTCTGGCTATTAAAAACGCGTTTCTCCATAGTTATGGAGAAACGCGTTTCTCAACAAGCCTACTCATGAAACAACCACTCACCATGTCTGCCCACCAAATCTAACCCTAAAATTCAAAAAACCCAAATTTAACCCTAAATTCAAAAAACCCAACGTTAACCGAGCATAGGCTAGGAGATTTAGTACCAAAAATTCTCGAAAAGCTGTTTGAATACGTGTAGCTGCCAATTCTTCTCTCATACTCTGTTCCATTTTAGATTAATCTCGCACTTGAAGTGAACTGGATGGGGAATCACTTATATCTTGGAATGAGTGGCGGTTGGCATCTTCAATGGAATTACCAGGGATTGCTTACATCATGTTCAAGCTCAACGGATTGCTTTCTCCTATGCCGAAACTTTCCGGTGTATGTGTTTTAATTCGAGTGCCAGGGTGTTTTAATTCGAGTGCCAGGGCATGTATTTTGGAATGCCAGTACAATCCATCGTGTACAGAACAAATTAGATGGGAATTTGAGTGCCAGTGTATGTGTTTTTGAGTGCCAGTGTATGTGTTTTTTAGTGCAAGTTCATGTATTTTGGAGTGCCAGTGCTTGTGTTTTTTAGAGCAAGCAAAAATGATTACCAGTATTTTTGAGTGCCAGTGTATGTGTATTTGAGTGCCAGTGTACGTGATTTTGAATGCCGGTCCATGTTTTTTTGAATGCCAGTGCTTGTGTTTTTGAGAGCCAGCAAAAATATTAGTGTAAAAAAGTGTCAGTGTTAGTGGAACAGAGTGGCAGTGTGAAGAGTGTCAGTTCATGTATATAAAAGTGCCCGTGTAAAAGTGTCAGTGCCAGTTTAACAAAGTGCCGCCTTACACTGGCACTTGTTAAATTAATCTTGGACACTTTTTTCACTGACATTTTGTTACACATGCACTGGCACTTTATCACACTGACACTTTGTTAAACAGGCACTGGCATAATCGGGGAAACTCAAAACACGTTTTTTCTAAGTGACAGAAAAAACGCGTTTTTCATAAGACCAACTCATGTTAATTTAGTATTTAAATTTTTAAAAATCAATATTTTGGAAAAAAAAAAAAATCTCATATCGCAAGTAAACAAAAATACCTGTATAGGTTTTTTAATTCTTACGGTCTCTTTAAGGCCCAGAGCCTTGAGGCTTTTAAGGTGGGCTTTCTTTGGACTATACAGTGAAAGGGAGTCAATAGGCCTTAGGATTATTTTCAAAAAGGAAAATAGAGATAAATGAAGCCCGCAGTCCAATAAATCCACGCGGTTCCGGTTCAAAATCCGGCCGCAGCCGCAATGCGCGCCTCGAAAACAAGCGTGTAAATGAAGGTTCGCTTTATTGAAAGCCACTTTTCAGGAACTTTTCCAACCTACTTTTCTGTGTCCCACAACTCACTCCGTCCCGTTCTACCTCAAATCAATTTATTTATTTTTTTCATTTTAGTTTATTTCATTTTAAATAGAATTTTTTAAAATGACAAAAAATATTGAATATTTCTCTTACTCATTATCTTTTATATTTTATTTTTCCAATCAACTTACTGTTATTCCCACACATTCTCTTATACTCCTTCCGTCCCCGAAAGATTGTCTCATTTGTCATTTTAACTTGTCCCAAAAAGTATGTTCCATTTCTAAACTTAGGCATAAATGTTAGTGTAAATCTACTAAGGTACAAGAAGATGAAGCTCTCCTTAATAATTGTAAAATGTACAACAGGATAATTTTTTAGGGACGGAATGAGTATTTTATTTTTTCATATTCAAAATACCTTTCTCCCATTTTAGTTTTTCTTAATTATTGTGTTCAAAAAGTTGATCCGATTTGAGATGAGATTTGAGATGAGTATGAAGGAGTATATCATGCAAAATCCCTGCCAAACACTAATCAAAACTAAGGCTATGTCCAATAAGGTAGTTTAATTGATAGTTGAGGGTGAGTTGGAGGGTTTAATTGGTACAATAAGGGGGTTGAGTTGGGGGAGTTGAATTGAGGGAGTTGGAAAGCTTCAACCCGGTTGAAGAAATGGAGGAGGGTCCCGCCTTGGACACGTGTCTCAATTCTATTGGGCCGGAGAGGGAGAGTGTAACTCACACACGGAAGAGGCGAGTGAAGCTGAAATGTTTTGCCTTTTTTTTTCTTTTTTTCCTAAGCCGCCACTTGTCACGCTCTGATTGATCCGTACTTTATCATTTTTTCACCCAATTATTTAAGCTCAATTATCTCATAATAAATGATTTAAAAAAAAAAATCACCAAAATTCATCATTTTTTTTCCCTACAAATTGATATAAGTTTCATTTGATTTGGACACAAAAAAAAACACTCATTTTTCAATTTGAGTTAAATTATCACCTAGTAAATTATTTTTTTTTTAATTTTTTTTTCACCAAAATTAACCATTTTTTTCCCCTACAAATTGATATAAGTTTCATTTGATTTGGACACAAAAAAAAAACACTCAAAATAATGGAATATAGAATGATGAATTGAGAGGAGTTGAATTTTAAACTAAACTAGCTTATTGTGGGGGGTGTAGTTGAGAAAGTAGTTGAATGATTAAGTGGATGGAGAGAGAAGATGAGGTGTCATGATATGAAGGTAGTTGAATGTTTTTTGGTGGTTGGATTATTGGACATAGCCTAATTCGCTCTCTTTGCTTGCTGTGTTTGCACAACTGTAATAAGCTGCATAATCATGTTATCTCCATAACATATAAAGATCATGTACCACTACACTTAGCAACAATTTTTTTAATGTGTAACCTCGGACATTAAAATGGCATCAGAGCTGACTCGTCACACGTGAAGGCCCAACGACCCCCGATTTTGCTACAATCCACCCGACTAATAAGTTAACGTTGCAAGTCTTGTCAAAGCCCGACTACACGTGAGGGCGCGTGTTAGAGATATTATCCACATCGTAAATTGATAAACCTTGCCTGTATCATATAAAGTCTGAGGTTGCACCTAAAAACAAAAAAAAAAAACAGTTGATCCTCATATACTATACTCCCTCCGTCTCATGATAATATATAAACTTTTCTTTTTGGGCGTCCCACAATAATATATACTTTCCTAAAATGGAAATGAATTTTTACTATTTCCTTCACTCATTCTCTCTCCTACATTATTTTAATACTCACATCACCATTATAATTTACTATTCTCTCTACTCATTCTCTCTCCTATTTTATTTTTACACTCATAACACTTTCAATATAATAATTCCTCCTTAATTCCCGTACAAAACCCAAAAATCTATAAAAAGGTAGGACGGAGGGAGTATACAAGTTTCGTTTATTTTTGATGTGAAAAAATGCCCTTTTACACTCATCAGTCTCACACTGTCATAATTTGTATTAAGCACCGTTGAAATAATATAAACTAGGGCTTGTAGACTTGCTCCTTAAGTTCCACACCACAATATTTTTTTGGGTGCTATTATTTGCACAATTTTTTTTATTAAAAAAATATATAAACATTCTAAAAAAATTTAACAATAATGAATTAACTTTTGATCATTATTACTATATTATTCTTTTCGATTAAAAGTGAAAATTTTAAAATTTTGTAATCACTATCCTAAAAGTAGTCTACAAGCTAAAAATTTCTTTTTTTTTTTTCCATGTTAAAGTGGAGTAGTATGTTAGATAGTAGAATTTAATGGGAGGAGTAGTAGTAATACTTTTGATTTCAATATTTATTTAGTGATTTAGACTTTTACTTGAAATAATTTTTTTAATAATATTTAGGAAAAACCAAAAATAAAACTAAATTATAGAAACAATAATTTTGATTGCAATATTTTTTTTTAGTAATTTAGACTTTCACATAGATAGAACGAATTTAATGAGAGGAGTAGTAATAATTTTAATTTCAATATTTTTCTAGTAATTTATACTTTCACATGGAATGAATTACTTTTCTTTTTGTAATAATATTTAGGAAACTAAAAAAATGGGCCCTACTATTTATACATTTTTTTATTAAAATAATGTGCAAAAAAATCTCCATATTCTAAAAATTTATCAATATTTATCTTGAAGTTTGAAAGTATGGCTTACTCTATTTTTACTACTAGCAACTTGGGGCTATTAATTGCAAATTATTGACCTTTTTTTCAAATAATTATTTTTTAAATTAAAAAATTTCAAAATGATAAATCTTTGAAACTATTGCCGAGAATTACCAATTTCATGAAACTCGCTACACGAGTTTAATATTTCCTTTGTTGAAACTCGCTACTTGAAGTAGCGAGCTGAGTTTAGTATATAAACATTGTTGTTAAATACAAATGACCTAAAACAAAGTTTTTACTTATTCCTCCTTTCATATTTTCTATCATAGGCAGCCGGGATAAACTTCTTTGTCGGATGCCGCTCCCTAGACCCTTTTCTAATCTCAGTTTCTCTCTAAAATTCCTCCCGTTGAGCTTGTGTAATGCCCTCAGTACTTGCCCCACCGGATGAAGTAGCAGACGGATCGGAGAATGGTGGATTATCAACTCGTGAGGTAAATAAAGGAACCCTAAATCCATTTCCCGAATATACTAGCGAGTGAAAAATCGTAGGCCTAATATGTCTAGGTGGATTATCACCCGACGCTGTCAAGGTGCCACCCCCTGAACGCGATCAACTGGTGTTGGAGGTGCTTAAGTCTCAAGTCTATGTTGCTCCTTGACATGTGTGACATGCACACATGGTAGGTTTTTGCTCCTGTTTTTATAGCAAAATAATGAAAATGAGACATAAGTTAGTAAATTGAAGGTTAAAAACAAAAGATGTCATATTTTTCTTTAATTTCATTAACCCAATAACTTGTTGTCCTATTTTTGAATATTTTTTGGCAAATCACAAAAAAAAAAAAAAAAAAAAAAAAAAAAAAAAAAAAAATCTTTTTGAAATGTACAAGTATATTATGGTTCATAAAAAGTTGATATGCCTACTAGTATGATTTTTTTTTTCGGGACGGTTAAATATTTCATAACATTCATTACTTTTTTTTCAAACTTTTAAAGAGAGAAATATAAACATACTCATATACACTTCTTAAAAACAATTGTCAAGTTTCTTATGTCAAAGAGTTGTTGTACTTTGATTGCTGACTCCTCCGATCTACAGACACAGTTCACAAAAGACTTTATCTACTTTTTTCATCAATTTGTTAGTTTAACAAGTTATATAAACAAACTCATGTACACTTCTTAAAAACAATCGTCACTTTTTTCATCAATTTGTTAGTTTAACAAGTTATATAAACAAAATCCTGTACACTTCTTAAAAACAATTGTCACGAAAGACTTTATTCCTTTAGCCAATTAAATTTGTGGAATAAGTCGGCTTCTATTTCCTGACATGACACAACTACCCTTTACCTTATTTTTCCCAAACTTGTCAGAAGTAGGGTACTTTGGTCATTCGACGTCGTATTTCCTTATCCTTGAAGAAATTTAATTTAAGAATAATCGCTATATATATTCTCCTCCTTAAGCAGGTACGCGTATACGTTTAAACTTTTCTTCTGCTTCTAATTCTAATTCCAATTCCAATTCCAATTCCAATTCCATATCATGGGTTCAGACGGGAACAAGATGAACGACGGCACAAGCTTCCAGCCATCGGACCCGACGCTGTGCGCGAACGGATGCGGCTTCTTCGGTTTGGCGGCGACGATGAACTTATGCTCCAAGTGTTACAGAGATGAGCAGATCAAGGAAGAGCTAGCGGCGTCCGCTACCGCCGCCATGGGAAAGATTGTCGATGGTTACGCCGCCAAATCACGAACGGATGTGGAAGCCTCTTCCCCTTTAACGCCGGCGTCGATTAAATCCGCTTCTGAACCGCCGATTGCCGGATCGAGTGACGGTGGCGCCGCCGACGCCCCCGCTCCTAGGGCGTCGAATCGGTGTTTTTGTTGTAACAAGAAGGTGGGAGTGATGGGATTTAAGTGCCGTTGCGGAAGTACGTTTTGCGGGATCCACCGGTACCCGGAGAAGCATGAATGCGAATTCGATTTCAAGAGTAAGGGCAAGGAAGCCATAGCCAAGGCCAACCCGGTGGTGAAGGCCGATAAAATTGACCGATTCTGAAAGGGATATTTGTTTTTATTGGTGCTTTTATTTAGATGTTGATTTTCTCTTAGGTTATTGGGTTCCCAAAATAATGTGGAATATATGAATTTAGTAATGGAGTGGATTGTTTTTTTTTTTTTTTTTTCTTTTTTTTTTCCTAATCAACATGTGTTTCTATATTTTCCTCATAAATAACTAGGCTACATTACAACCCTTCTAACGGAGTGGATTGTTGGTTGTGGTTTGGTTGTGAAAAAGCTTTCGGCCTTTCTTTATTTTATGCACCCAATGCTCTGCTTAAATAAAAGGTGTTAAATTTGACTTGTTTGATTATTCTCCCCAATCTCTGTAAATTATTGTTTAAATTTTATTTAGCTGATGCTTTAATACTTAATGTCGTTAAGTTTTTCGTTAACTTTTGTAATCACTCGCAAATTTTTGTTAATGATCATTTAATTTGGCCTAAATTGTCAAAGTGCGAATATAATGACTGAAATTGTCAAAATTGATACTTTGCTAATTTCGTTGTAATTTCTATGAAATTTAAGGATATTGATTTGCAATTTACCCTCTTAATTGTTCAGGATTAGTCGGCAAAGTTTGAAAGCACTTGGATATAAAAAAAATAAAAAATATTAGACTTAAAATACTTAATTTTTGTTTTTGCTTGCCGTATCTTGCAAAATGCAATCATATGTGATCTCTTGGTCACCCAATGATTTGCTAAATATATGTAATTATGGGATTTTGAGATAGTGAATCTTTGGGAAGGAGACGGTCAAACTCTTTTTTTTTTTTTTAAACAAATAGTAATTTTATTAATAAAGTTTAATAACTTAGAGAGAAAATTTTGGGAGAAACTAGTTTCCCCAAATATTATAAAAAGTCTTGTTTTTCATTTAAAAAAAAAAATTGTACGTGCCTTTGTTTCGATTTTTAAAACAAGATTTTTTATAATGTTAGGGAGAAGTTTCCCCCAAAACCTACTCATAAGTTGAAGCTTCACAATAATTGGATAAAAGATTGAAGATTTTTACGAAACGTACAATCGCTAATAAACTATCCGCTAAAATAAAATAGCCTAATACATTTTGTTTAGGAATATGTCTTGTGGCGCCAGAACTAGACTTGACCACGGTTAATTAACTGCGGTTAACCGGTTAATAACCGGCGGTTAACGTTGTAAATATTATTAACCGGATTTAACCGTTAACCGTTAAGTCACGGTTACGGTTAACCGGTTAACGGTTAATCCGGTTAACCCGGTTAACCCGGTTAATAAACGGTTAATTTTTTATTTAGTTTTTTTTTTGTTTTCAAAAGTTAAAAAGTTTGAATAACCATTAAAAAAAAATAAATATGTAACTGTATATGATCTAAAGTTAAAAAAAATAACTTTTTAATAGTTTTTTGAATAAAAAGTGAAGCTTTTAACACTCTTTTTGAAAAACAGCTTAAATATTTAACAGTTTCTGTTAAATATGTAACCGATATGAACTCGTTTTTTTTTTTTTTTTTTTTGGATAAATAAAACTATTTTAAATAGTTGTTAAGACTAATATTTTTTGCAAAAAGTTATAGAAAAATAGGTATGAATTTTTAAAGAAATGAAAACTTAACGGATTTAAAAGAAACGGAAGTATATAAAAGAAAAAAGGGACGGTACCCTTAAATTTTATTAATTAAATTAAAATTACAAAGAGGGGGACAACCAACCTTACCCTTTTATAATTAAGGGGGGACATTTAGGAGCCTTACCTCATCCTAAAAACTATTACAATAATAAAATAAAATAAAATTATCTAAAAACCTAGTCTAATAAACTAAACATCATTTCTCACTCATCACTATCCACATCATATTGATAATTTGGATCTAACATATCCTCCTCATAAGGCTTATCTTGATCTCTCCCTTCCGCTCTAACCCAATCACCAAGTAATAATTGATTTTCCAAATTTTCGGTAGTTAATTGGGAACGCCTTTCATCTAAAACATTTCCTCCAAAACTAAATGCCGATTCAACCGCCACGGTTGAGGCGGGAGCCGCTAAAATTTCCTTCGCAAGTATTGAAAGTATAGGATAACTTTCGGCCCTTCTTGACCACCACCTTAAAATGTCAAACTCACTTGTTTGTGATTGATCATATTCAAAAGTGGTATTGAAGTATGTTTCTAACTCCGGGAAGGCTAGAAGTAGTACTACCTCGAGGACGTTTATTGTTATAAATATTTTGAAAGATACTATATGGATCCTCATTACTTAAACTAGCTTCAAAATCTTGAGAAGAACTTCCACCAACATTTTGAGAAGTATTTCCAAATGCATCATTGTATTCATTGAACATACTTACCAAATCATTTTTTGTGCGTGCCACAATAGTCGCCCAGGAGAATCATTTTCACCATCACCGTCGGGATATAAATTCTTATAATAAAAATCAACTATGGACTCCAACTCGTCCAATTTAATACGGGGATCCAAAACTTTTGCAACCAAAAATAAAGACGGAATTTCGGCATAATATTTAAGCCACTTTTGCCTCATAGAAAAAATGCAACCTTGTAAAAAGGGGCATTCTCTTAAACTATTAAAACTAAAAACAATTGCAAAACAATGCTCTAATGTCAAAATGGAAGTTGGATAATAAACACCCGACAAACTAAGAGTTGCCGTATTAAAAACCTTTAACAATTGACATAATTTAGTGCAAGCATCCCATTGATAAGCAAGTAGAGGTTCACTATACTCGACAGACATTAAAAATTCCGTAAGCAATTCTTTATATTCATAACCATCGAGTAACATTTTATAGGTGGAATTCCACCTAGTTGGAACATCTTTAGAAAAATATTTGTCTCGCATATTTTTACTTCTTAAAAATTTGATCCATTTTCTTGTATGAGCATTTTTTTTAGCAATCCAATTAAGAGCTTGCCTAATCGGAAGTACGTGAACCTCTAATGCTTCCAAACCATCTCTAACACATAAATTCATAACATGACATATACATCTAATATGAAAAAACCTCCCACCAAAAGAGGGTTGACAAACTCTAATCAATTCGGGTAAACTAGCCGTATTAGCACTAGCATTGTCAAATGAAATGGTAAAAATTTTATTCAAAATAGCATATTTTGAAAAAATGCCATGCAACTTTCTAGCAATATTTTCCGCGGAATGAGGTGGCAAAAATTCGTCGTATGCGATTAATCTTTTTGGAGAGTCCAAGAATTATCTATCCAATGACAAGTAACCCCCAAATAACTATTTCTTTGCCAATGATCGCTCCAAGCATCCACACAAATTGAAACTTTGTTTGGTAAGTTTGATAAAACATTGATTAAATTAAGTTTATATTCCGAAACCACTTTTTGAATATCACGAACGAGAGTCGTACGTGGTACTCTTTTTCCTTGGGGATTTAAACTCATTTGAATAAATCGTTCATAAAATGCACAATCCGCGAAATTAAAAGAAAGTCCTTTCACACATACGAATTTTGCCAATTCTTTCCTATAAACAAGATTATCAAATTTAAATAAGCAAGAAGACGAACCTTGGGTTTGGGTTGGATTGCGTAATTGAGTTTGAGTACTCGGATTTGTTAGCCTATCGGGATGTCGTGTCCGAATGTGGTACATAAATGACCCCGTCCCACCACCTTTTTGGAATTGGTAAATTTGTTGACAATAATTGCAAGTAACGGTAAAATTGTTGAAGTCGTCGGGGTGATTTGCCTTTTGTGAAATGGATGGTAAAAGTGTCGGATGTTGCTTCTCTAACACGTCCACCACCACGAGCTCCACCTCCGCCCCGCCGACCTCCCCTCCTCCTCCTAGCCGTAGTAGCACCACTACTTGGAACGGTTTCTTCTTCATTTTGCGGAAAATCGTCAAAAAAAGCATCATTTAAAGCATCATTTGCGTCTACGGAGGAAGAACCAACATATTGTTCCTTATCCTTACCGGGTCTATGAGGTGAAGCCATTTTTGTGGTAGAAAAATTAAAAAAACGAAGTGTGTAAGTTAAAAATGGATGAAAGTGTAAAAAAACAGAAATTTCGTTAGAAAACTAACTGAAAATGCTATTGAAACTTAACGGGAGAGTATGAGCTTTAGAGTATTTAGAGAGAGAGAGTAGAGAGAATTGAGGTGGAAATAAAATGGTAGGAGGGAGGTGATATTTATAGGTGAAGAATTTGTGAAATATATATTTTTTTTTTTTTTTTAAAGACCCGTTAGAAAACTAACGGTTATAAGGCTTAAGGCTTTAAAGCCTGTTCGGCTGTTGCTGTGCCTGTTCTGCTTCTGCTCTGCCTCCTCGCATGGACCAGGCGACCGTTGGGCCAACGGTCATTTCTCCAACGCCCCAAGCCCAACGCTCCTCCACAACACAACGGCTATTTTTTTAAAATTATAACGGATATGCGGTTAACCGCCGGTTAATTAACCGGTTAACTTAACGGTTAATTAACCGACGGTTAATTAACGGTTAAGTTAACCGGTTAATTAACCGGCGGTTAACCGGCGGTTAACCGGAGTCAAAAATTCTTAACCTTTGTTAACCTCGGTTACACGGTTATCGGTTAGGCGGTTAAGTCGGTTAGACGGTTAACGGTTTAGGCGGTTAAAATCCGGTTAATAACCTTACGGTTAGCCGGTTAACGCTTAACTTTGGACACGTCTAGCCAGAACACCTTTTCCAACATTGACCTTCAAAAAACACTTGCACACAGATAAAATTTAGCACCGAAAACATGACAAAATACAGTAATAAATGTAGGGAAAATATTGAGTCTTGATCTTGATACTGAGGCCGGATATGTGATTGAATCGTGTATAATTCACTTTCCGAATAAAGTATTTCGACCCTTAATGTCTGGGTTACACAAAATCTTTATTGGGATAAGACAATCACGCAATTTGTTTCTAGGCAAAGAGAACAAATCTAAACTTTGAGAATTGATTGTGCTTTCGTTATATTGTTGTATCACTCTTGTATGTTATGTCTGTTACAAATGAGATCAAACATCTGTATTTAAACAGATGGAGAGGTATCAGTAAAAGGGTACATTCAAAAGACATGACTTTAGCCAAGCAATGTGTCTTTTCACTTTGAAAAGGCACCTGTTCAGGAACTGCTCCGCCGAGTCAAGGGACTCGCTCGGCCGAGCAAAGATGTCCCAAGACATTTTGCCCAACTGCACGGCCGTATCTTATAGAACTGCACGGCCGTGTCAATCATTCTGCTCGGCCGAGCAAGACATATGCCTCAGCCGAGCAAGGCTGTCCAGAAACTTGGACAATCTGCTATGCTCTGCTCGGCCGAGTCAAGGACTCTGCTCGGCCGAGCACATCAGCAAAATGTGCTACCTTTTAACTTTTACTTCTTTATCGAGGTTGACTTCGTTTTAGCTCAAACGAGTGTGCACTCCACATTTTTCCTTACTCGTATCCGAGTCTAATACGAATCACATTGATCTCTTAGTAAATCACCATTACAATAAAATAAGTTGATGATACTAAAATCACCAACAAATCCCCTCCATTTTAGTGTAATCCTTTGATTTACTAAATTTTATAAATAACGAAACAAACGAATGCGTAAATGAAAATGTCTCGCGATTAAATTTTCATCTTAGTATAATACACATTTCAAATACTCGAGAATCGGGGTGTCCTAACGATTGAACCCGTCAACTCATATGAATACCTGAAGATACTATACACATAAGTTTACAATTCTCTTTGTTTAATCTTGACACTATTACAAGCCATGTGTCCATATCCATTAGTGAATATATAGGAAGCCAAGTCCTAGCTTCTTGAAGCGACAAAACTTCATGTCCATATAGGTAGTTCCTTTAATCTTGCACCTGCATTTGCAATTTTTCAAAGGAACTATTAAGAAGATATTCTTCAACCTAACCTTTACTTGCAGGTCTGAACACATACCTTGGGAAAGATAATAACATGTGTTCCAATCTCCAACTGCGAGCTTTCCACATTGAATTCAAGCTTCTAATGTTGTATTAGAAGGGAATTGGGTATCTCACAATTAGAGGATTAAATGGACTTTAATCCCATTCCCATTGCAGACTTATTTACCAAGTCTCTAGCTAACCCCTTCGTCAAGTGGTCAGCCAAATTTTGTTGCGACCGAACAAACTCAACTGATATCACACCATTCATGATTAACTCCCGAATCATACTATGTCTGACACCCAAGTGTCTAGACTTGCCATTATAAATCTGACTATAGGCCCTAGCCAAGGTGGTAGAACTATCACAATGGATAGACATTGGTGATATCGGTTTTGGCCATAATGGAATATCATATATCAAGTTCCGAAGCCACTCCGCTTCTTTTCCAGCAGCAGCCAATGCTACAAACTCAGATTCCATTGTAGAATGTGTAATACATGTCTGCTTTTTGGAAGCCCAAGAAATGGCACCTCCTCCAAGCAAGAACACCCAACCACTAGTAGAAGATGAATCTTCTTGGTTGATCCAACTAGCATCTGTGTAACCTTCTAATATAGAAGGATGTCCACTATAACACAAACCATAGTCCATAGTACCTTTTAAGTACTTGAACACCCTTGTTATAGCATGCCAATGCTGTCTACTAGGATTACTAGTAAACCTGCTCAATCGTTCAACTGCAAAAGCAATATCAGGTCGAGTGCCCGTCATAGCATACATCAAACTGCCTATGGCTTTTGAGTATTCGAGCTGTGACACAGGTTTACCAGTGTTTGATACAAGTTTCTCAGTAGGATCCATGGGAGTACTAACTTTAGAACAATTATCACAATTAAATCTCTTGAAAATTTTCTCAATATAATGAGATTGTGAAATTGCTATTCCCTTGTTCATCTGTTTAATCTTTATACCAAGAATTACGTCGGCTTCTCCCATGTCCTTCATAGAAAACTTTGATGACAAAAACTTCTTAGTTTCATCAACTACATTTTGATCTGTGCCAAAAATCAACATGTCATCAACATATAGGCAGATGATTACACCTTTACCGGATTCATCAAATCTGCTATATACACATTTGTCGGACTGATTTAATATAAAACCATTCGACAAAACAACCTCATCAAACTTTTGATGCCACTGCTTAGGTGCTTGCTTCAGCCCATACAATGACTTAATTAACTTACATACCTTATGCTCATTACCTGGCATAACAAATCCTTCAGGTTGTTTCATATACACTTCTTCTTCCAAATCACCATTTAAAAATGCTGTTTTGACATTCATTTGATGGATTAATAGATTCTGAATAGCTGCCAAAGCTATCAGAAATCTAATAGTAGTGATACGAGCAACCGGTGCATAGGTATCGAAGTAATCGATCCCTTCCTTTTGTCTAAAGCCTTGGATTACCAATCGAGCTTTAAACTTGTCAATTGTTCCATGGACTTTCATCTTCTTTTTGAAGATCCATTGTCACCCTAAAGGTTTACAGCCTGGTGGTAAATCAGACAAGACCCATGTATTATTTTTCATAATAGAACCAATTTCATCATCGATTGCTTCTTTCCAAAAACCAGCATCTCGAGATTTTATTTCTTCATCATAGGTTCTTGGATCCTCCTCTATACTATAACAGTAAGAGTATTGAGATTCAATTTGATCTCTTGATCCCATAACTAAATATAGTTGAAAATCAGAACCATATGATTTAGCTTTCCTTACTCTTTTACTTTTACGAGGTTCGGGTATCTCATTTGGTATCTCAACTGAATGATCATCCATTTGAGATTCAGCCGACATTGGTATAATATCCTTTGGTCTAGGTATTGAAGAGAAACGATTCTCATCAAAGATTGCATCTCTCAATTCTATAATTGTGTTAATAGAAATGAATTCATTAGGTTCTATAACATAAAACCTATATGCCTTGGAATGCTCAGCATATCCAACAAAGATGCAATCAATACCTTTTTCTCCCAACTTTTTCCTTTTAGGGTCCGGAAGTCTAACCACGGCCCTACATCCCCAAACTCGCAAAAATGTCAAGTTTGGTCTTTTCTTATACCAAAGCTCATATGGGGTAATCTTGTTCCTTTTATTAGGAACTCTATTCAATAGATGACAAGCCGTTAACTTGGCTTCTCCCCAAAACCCGTCACTCAAACCTGAGTAAGACAACATGGCGTTAACCATTTCTTCAAGAGTTCTATTCTTCCTTTCAGCCACACCATTTTGTTGTGGTACATAAGGAGCCGTAGTCTCATGAATTATCCCTACGGATTGGAAATATTTAGGATCACCTCTATCCGTACGCAAGGTTTTAATCAAGCCATTTAGTTGAAGTTCAACTTCGGTTTTATAAATCTTAAATTTATCTAGGGCTTTATCTTTTGCATGCAGCAAATAAATATAGCAAAACCTAGAAGCATCATCTATAAAAGTGACAATATACTTTTTATTGCCTAAAAATGGAGTTGCATGAAAATCACATAAATCACTATGAATCAATTCAAGTTTTACAGAATTCCTTGTAATACTTTTAAAAGGTTTTCTAGTGATTTTTGTCAACATGCAAGTATTACACTTTTTCGTATTATTATCAATAACAGGAATCAAACCATCTTTGGATATTTCAAGCATTCTTTTATAGTGCACATGTCCTAACCGAGCATGCCATAATGAGGAATTGATAACAACAGAGGAAGTCATATAAACAGAACTAGAGTTAACATGAATTTTATTTAAATTCAACATGAACATTCCATTATTATAATAACCAAATCCTACAAATACACTCGACTTTGATAAGATATACTTATCGGATTCATAAACTTGTTTATAACCACACTTATTCAAGACAGGACCAGAAATTAAATTCTTACGAAGTTTAGGTACATATAAAACATTAAACAAAGAAATAATTTTTCCCGAACTGAATTTCAACACCACGCTTCCTATTCCTTGAATAGGAGCGGAATGGTCATCACCCATGTAAAGGACAGATCCGTCTTCCATTGGTTCATATGTCTTAAACCAAGAACAATCCTTACAAACATGAGTTGTGGCACCAAAATCAATCCACCACGCAATAGCATCATCCTGCACATAAAATGCCTCAGAAATTAGTGAAACAGAATTTTTAATAAATCTATTCCAACTATGTATTAAAATCTGACCTTGGTTTTGAGAATGGTCCTTAGACCCCTTTCCCGAACCACTTGTGCTTGCGCCTTTCTTGTTGTTTCCAACACGACAATCCTTCTTAAAGTGACCAGATTTGCCACACTTCCAACATGCCAATTTAGGCTTCTTGTTGGGACCAGAACCATTGTCTTTGAAACTACGTTTCTTTCCTTTGTTTTTATTGTTTCCACCCTCATCAATCATATTGACCGAGGGTCCAGTAACTTCTTTTCCTTTGCCTTTGTCATCCTCTTGCGCCCTAAGAGATTCCTCTATGCGCAAGTGACTACCAAGTTGAACCAAAGACAGATCGTATTTACCATGTTTCAAAGTGTGTTTGAAATCCTTCCAGGAGGGAGGCAACTTATCAATCACGCTTGAAACCGATATTGACTCATCCATCTTCAACCCATGTTGTGTATATTGTCCAAGGATTCTAAGGAGTTCATTGAACTGTTCCATGACAGGTCTTGAATCGATCATCTTGTAATTATTAAAATTACTCACAAGAAACTTCTTACTAGAAGCATCCTCTGACATGTACTTGGATTCAAGAGAATCCCATAACTCTTTAGCAGATTCCTCATTTTGATAGATGTCAAAGAGAGAATCAGACATATCGTTTAATATGTGTCCTCTGCAGATGTAGTCATCGTTCTTCCACTTCGATCTACGTCTGATTACTTCCAAGCTATCATTTTCCAGCAATTCTGGCATTGGGGTAGATAGAACATACACCACCTTTAGCGTTGTCAAAAGAAAGTGCATCTTCTTCTGCCAACGCCGGAAATCTTGTCCTTCAAACTTGTCCAGCTTTCCAAACTTAGTTGTCATCTCCTTCACAGTACTTCCTCCAGCCATTAGTATCACCAAATACTTTATTCGTTTGTAGGGGAAATATTGGGTCTTGATCTTGATACTGAGGTCGGATATGTGATTGAATCGTGTATAATCCACTTTCCGAATAAAGTATTTCGACCCTTAATGCCTGGGTTACACAAAATCTTTATTGGGATAAGACAATCACGCAATTTGTTTCTAGGCAAAGAGAACAAATCTAAACTTTGAGAATTGATTATGCTTTCGTTATATTGTTGTATCAGTCTTGTATGTTATGTATGTTACAAATGAGATCAAACATCTGTATTTAAACAGATGGAGAGGTATAGTAAAATGGTACATTCAAAAGACATGACTTTAGCCAAGCAATGTGTCTTTTCACTTTGAAAAGGCACCTGTTCAGGAACTGCTCGGTCGAGTCAAGGGACTCGCTCGGCCGAGCAAAGATGTCCCAAGACATTTAGCCCAACTGCACGGCTGTGTCTTATAGAACTGCACGGCCGTGTCAATCATTCTGCTCGGCCGAGCAAGGCATATGCCTCGGCCGAGCAAGGCTGTCCAGAAACTTGGACAATCTGCTATGCCCTGCTCAGTAAGTCAAGGACTCTGCTCGGCCAAGGCACATCAAGAAATGTGCTACCCTTTAACTTTTACTTCTTTATCGAGGTTGACTTCGTTTTAGCTCAAACGAGTGTGCACTCCACACTTTCCCTTACTCGTATCCGAGTGTAATACGAATCACATTGATCTCTTAGTAAATCACCATTACAATAAAATAAGTTGATGATACTAAAATCACCAACAATAAATATGAATAGTACATAACGACTTTCATCACGAAGAGAATACAAAGGAAAGGCAAAGACTCTCGACAATTAAAAGAAAATAAATAATATAATGAGAAGTAACACCAATCAATTTATTGTCGAAAGCGAGAAATTCTTCCTAATTTAATCATTAATCATTGATAAATAAATGATTTAATTAGAAAATTCAACAAAATCGATAAACGAATATTAACGGATCCGTTACAGTGACGGCGACGGGACGTAAGGGAAGTAAAGAGAGAAACCGGTTGTAAACCCAACTCCCTTGTCCTGACTCCTGAAGTTTGTGGTTGCAATTTGAAGACTGAGTCAAATTTCTGTTCTGAATTATAGTAGGGATGGTTAAATCGGATCGAAACCGAAAAATTGGATCGGAATCGTACCCAAAAAGTCTGAAATTGGAGCAAATCGGGGAGAAAATCGGAATCGGACGGACCGAAACCCGGGTTAGTGCGGGCCGGTTAAGGGTTACAAAAATGTCAAATCGGTCCGGAACCGGAACCGTGAACCAGACAAAATTTCCACGTTTTCCAAAGAACCGGACCGGAACCGGACCGAAAAAGCCCGAAATCGGAGCGAACCGAGGAGAAAATCGGAACCGGATGAACCGGAACCGGAGTTAGTGCGGGCCGGTTAAGGGTTACCATTTGGCCGAACCGAAACCGGCGGTTCAAGGCCCGGAACCGAAACCGGACCGAATTTGGTCATCCCTAAATTATAGTTGTTGTGGATTCCCTCAGGTTCCATTTTAGTGAGGATTAAAATTTCAAATGCTTTAATTAAGGAAAAGTAAGTAAAATAGCACAGAGAATGAAGGTGAGAAATAATAAGTAAATTGATGTTGTAAGTATTAAAGCAAAATATGAGAAAATGTGAAAAAATAGTATAAAATCAATCATTGTCATTTTAAACAATTCTCATTCGAGCATTGTGGACGAAAGAGGAAATTAATTCTAATTAATAGGGGTGTAAATAGTTCGGTTTGGGCCAATTTACGAATCGAACCACTAGTTATCGGATTGAAAAAATCTCAAATCGAAACGAACCATGAAAAATTCAAATCGAACCGCACCAAACCGCTAAGGTTTGATTCGATTTTCTTCGAACCGCGGTTTGATTTTATAGTTCGAACTGCAGTTTAAACCATATTCGAACCACAGTTCAAATCATTAAATAAAACACTGGTTAAACTATTAATTAGAACATGATTTCAGACTAAACAATTATTTATCATGTTTGAATTTTTCAGATATAACATACATAAAAGATTCAAAAGCAAAACTTGAAATTGTGCTTAAATGTTTATGATAACAACATGTCATTTGATTACTTGTAATGGTATGTGCTAAAGTGTGAATTAACATTATTGAAGGAAGATTAACCAAAATAAAAAAAGGATATGGGCTAAAATTTATAAACAAAATTAAGAATTTTCAAATCTAAATTTGAGTTGGAGATGGAAATATGTATATCTACGAATAATATTGAACGCTTTAGTGATTTGGTTTAGCGGTTCGATTTGATGGTTCGGTATCGTAGTCTCGAACCGTGATTTGAGGGTTCAGACCGCAAACCAAACCGAACCACACATTGGACAATTTTTTAAATCGAACCAAACCACTATTGTTTGAAAATCGAACTAAATCACATAATTTGATTTAATTCAGTTTCAAACGGTGATTTGAAACGAACCATTTACACCCTGCAACTAGTTAATGGTGGACGGAGGGAGTATTTATAATTTATGAAGTTGGTCAGGAATCGTTCCGAATTTTCAAGGTTAGTGAAGCCTTTGCGGAAAATTACGTAGATTTTACTCCCTTTTGGATATACTTTATCTTTTCATATCCCTTTCCTTTTAATCTTTAATCGATTCCAATTGGTATCTTTTATTTTACAATTCTCTTTTCAAGTAAAACTATAAAATTTGCCAATATATTTAGAATTTGCCGACAAAATTGCCACCTACTTTATTTTCTTCAATTTTGTTACTACTAGCCTAAGCCCGTGTCAAAAGGCCACGTTTTTTGTTTTGTTTTTTTTTTTTTTTTTTTTTTTTTTAAGGACAAAATGAGAAAGGGACAAAAAAGTGAGGGCAAAATGAGAAATTTCCCCCTTGGAACTGTTCATGGGAGGTTGCATTTATACTATAGATACTATCATTTTCACTAATAATTTTTTCCTTTCCCCTAACATACGTTAAAAACTTAACAAACCTATTAAAATAACTTAACTTCAAAAATATTTTAAAAATGAATAATTTTATTGATTTTTAATGAGATAAAAGATAGAGTAAGGATAAGTTTTCAAACATTAACTATATTGCCATTACCCCTTACCCTCTCCCACTTTCCACCCAAGTTTTCCTCCCTCTTTTTTCGCTACCGCGTGCCATGATCACTGCCATCTTACGCGACATTCGTCCCTCTCATTCCCCTAAATTTATTATCTCCGCCAATAATTATTTGTTCCAAGCAATAGATCAAGAAATCTTGAAAACAATTCTTGACAAAAGTACCTCAAAGGCAATATGGGATTCGATGAAGCAATGATCTAACAAGGTGAAGAGATCGACTGCAGGCAATTAAGGAAGGAGTTTGAAATGTTGGTCATGAAGGAAAGAGAGAAGACTGATAGTTTCTTAGCAGTAGTGAACAAGATGAAAGTGAATGGTCAAGTTATAGAGCCAAGCACAGTGGTGAGTAAGGTTCTCAGGTCAATGACACCCAAATTCAATTACATTCTTTGTTCATTTGAAGAGTCAAATGATCTAAATACCATGACCATTGATGAGCTTCATGGAAGTCTACTTGTCCATGAACAGAGAATGTCATGCCATTATTATGAGGAGTGTTGAGTGGACTTATCACTCCATTGCCAAAGATTCGCGAACAAAACAATGCAAAAGAAAACATAATGAATATTAATAACAATTAAAGAATAAAAAAAACTAAAAATAAAGACAATATTATAAGAGTTTCGGATCAGGCCCAATTATCTTTTTTCTTCTGAAAGTCGATCACAATCCAAGACACCGATCCAAAGTGTTACTTTGAAACAGAAGGCAGCACAACAGACCCAAAAAACATAGTTACATACCCCAAAATCCAGCCTATGTAGGTCACTTCCTGACAGCCTAACCTCAAGAAAACCGAAGCCCACACCCTCAGTCTGCTTCGCCAAACAACACACACAGAGCTCAACTGAAAACCCAATTAATCACACAGAACAGAATCAAATTCAGCCATAAATTGAGAGAGAGAGAGAGAGAACCCTAATCAGACAAATAGAGATAAATCTCACAATCTAAAATAGACGCTCAACAAGCACAAAGCTAAGCCAACAATTAATCTATCAATCTCTCTAAAGCACCAGAAATAAACCCCTCAGAAGAACAGCGTGTAAAAGTGCTCGTTTATTTGCCTATGTTGCTGACTGCAGAAGAGATGATGGAGGGGGGGTTTAAATAGGGGCTGAAATGGAGGTGGATAATGGAGAAAATGGAGAAGGTCAGGAGAAGAAAAGATCAACCTTACCAGAGAATCCAAAAAATCTGACAATGGCGTAGCTTGGAGCAACATAATGAGAGAAAGCGACGAAGGTGAAAGACCACGTCAAACAAACATTTTGTTAATAAGGCTAAAATGGTTAACTGGGCCAGACTTGGGCTGCTTATTTAGGCCTTGACCCAAACTAAAATCACAACATTCTCGACCTTGAATTAAGTGTCGGTTCGTGACACACCAGTGTAATTCACGATGAACTCATAGGATACACTTACTGGGCATAATCATCATCACCTTAAACACGAAATAACATAAGAAATATCGAGACGGGCACTAACCATTAGATACATAACAAAACCAACAACATTCGAGTAAGGAATGTTTTTCATTTGATCTAGCTCAAAGTCATTTTGCGGGCACTGCTGTTTACCAAGCACAAAATGTGAAGCAAGAGGGGTATTAACAGACTTAGCATCTTTCATAGAAAATTTACTTAAAATCTTTTCAATATATGAAATTTGGTTTAAGTAAATAACAGATAAATCACGGTCTCTGATTATATTCATGCCAAGTATCTTACTAGCATCACCGAGGTATTTCATGTCAAATTTAGCACTTAAGCAATTTCTAACATTCTCCCCAGATGAACAAGGGCTAATAAGAAACATGTACTCAACATATATGAGCAAAAAAACAAGCATACTCGTATCATTTTTAAAATACAAACAATGATCAAACGCACTCCACTGAAATTTTAAATCTAGCATACATTTATCAAATTTCAAATTGCACACACGAGGAGACTATTTAAGCCCATATAACGACTTTTTAAGCAAACACACATAATCAGGGCAAGTATTATCAATTTAACCCTTAGGATGATTCATATAAAACCTTTCATCAAGATAACCATGCAAAAAAGCAGTTTTAACGTTCATTTGTTTCATTTTCCAATTAAACTGAGCTACCAAAGCAAGCATAATCCTAACAATTGTGAATTTAACAACAGGAGCAAATATTTCAGTGTAATCTATACCTTCTTTCTGAGTAAAACCTTTTGCTAAAAGTCTAGCTTTAAATCTAACAGAGTCAGATTCATTCTTGACTTTATAGAGCCATTTACAAGAAACAATTGAACAATTTTTCGGTCTAGGCACTAAAGTACAATTATCATTAACATGCAAAGAATTCATTTCATCATTCATAGCATCAATCACTCATTCTTGTTAGCAGAATTTAAAACTTCATTATATGTTTTAGGCTCAGTATTATCAATAGATTCAAACACACTAAACACAAATGAAGTAATATCAAAATCATGAAAATGTGCAGGTTGCCTAGGTATGCGTCTAGGTCTATCAAGACTATGTTGGTACTCAGTCAAATCAGGCAACTCATTATGATCATTTTCAATATCTTCATTTTCACCATCAACATTTTGCTCATTCACAACAATAGGATCATCAACAGGAGGAGTCTCATTTCAGTAGCTGCAACAGGCTCAATAACAATAACAGGAATGGGCACATAAGAGTGCTCCACCGTGTTTGGAGCAGGGGGAGAGGGAAACACATTATTCAAGCAAGGAAATTAAGTTTCATTAAATACAACATCACGGCTAATGATTACTTAGAAAACCGGTTCCTCCCTTACTCATAATCTATACCCCTTAACACCCTCCGGGTATCCCAAGAAAATGCACCTCACAGTCTGAGGTTCAAGCTAATCATTTTTTCTGTGGGCATCGCATCACAACCAAAAATTCTCAAATTAGCATAATCAACAGGTTTTTCAGAAAAAAAAAAACAGATTCAGGACAGCTTCCATTTAAGGGAACAGAGGGCGACCTATTTATAAGATAGGCGGCAGTCATTACTGCCTCAACCCAAAAACGTTTGGACAAACCAGAAGTAACAAGCATGGTTCTAACTCTTTCTAAAAGAGTTCTATTAATACGTTCAGCAACACCATTTCGTTGTGGTGTATAAGTCACAGTCTTATGCCTTTTAATCCCATTATCAAGTCAAAAGTTATCAAACTTATGATTGCAAAATTCAAGTCCATTATCAGTCCTAAGTACTTTAATTTTTCTATTTGTTTGATTTTCAATCATGACTTTCCAAGTTTTGAAATTATCAAAAGCATCAGATTTGTGTTTCATTAAAAACACCCATGTTTTTCTTGAAAAATCATCAACTATATTTAAGAAATATCTATTACCACCTTGAGTGGCCTCACTAGCAGGGCCCCACACATCAGCATGCAAATACTCAAGAATTTATTTACTAGTATAATGGTTGGGTTTAGGGAAATTAGGAAAAGACACTCTATGTTGTTTACCCATCACACAAGAGTCACAGAAAGGCACATAATAAACTTTATCTCTAACAAAAACACCATTTTTATTTAAGATATCTAAGACTTTACTACTCTTGTGTCCAAGTCGTTTATGCCATAAATCAGTTTTATCTTTCTTAGCCATATTAGCATAATCAGATTTAGGCTCATCAGTACAAACATACAAGTTTCTAATTTTTTCAGTCTTGAAAATTAATAAAGACCCCTTTAAGATTTTCATACACTCACTACCCCATTTACCCTCAAAGCCATCGTTTTCCAATGAAGCACATGATATGAGATTGTTAGCTAAATCAGACACATGTCATATATCTTTTAGAGTTAAGCAAAACCCAGATGAGACAAACGTCTCCAAAACCAGCAATTTGACACTTTTTATCATTAGCTAAAGAAATAGATCCATTTTTCATTTCAGTATATGTATGAAACATATTTTTATCAGGTGTCATGTGAAACGTGAATGAAGAATTTAACAACCATTCATTTTTCACATAATGAACATAATTCACCACAGTTTCAGTTACCATAAAAATAACAAGATCTTTTTCAGCAGAAGCAAAATTACAGTCAGTTTGCAGATCAAGATTCACAAACATTTTTTTTATGATTAGGACATTCTTTTCGATAATGACCTGTTTTCACACAGTTATAACATTTACTGTTACTTTTACCAGATTTAGACTTGCTTCTTTTTCTCTCATTATTCTTGCTTGATTCAGCCTTATCGTGTTGCTTATTCTGATTATTAGTCCTTTGAGTCGGTCGTCCTCTCACCATATTAACCTCACCAACAATTGATTTACCCTTATTAACTTTTAATTCCAACTCTTTGATTTTAATTTCGTTAATCACAATATCAAGCACAATATCATTTCTACCATACTTAATAGCAGGTCTAATATCAACATAAGAGTTAGGTATAACATTCAACCACAATTGAACATACCCCGTATGAAAATTTCAAGTTTTGGAAATGGGACGGGAAATATGTGAAAGTGAAAGAAAGGAGTCGCCACGCCGTTTTATGAAAAACATTGAAAAATCATTTTAAGATCAGAGAGAGGGTTAGGGGGTCAGGTTACGTGTTGTAAAGAACCGAGAGTTCACCCAACACGCCTCGCGAACGAGTCTTTCAACAATAAACATCCAAATCATTAAAATATGTGTGCAAATGTGTGAGACAAGAATGTGTATTAATGCTTTGCTTTTATTGATAAACTGAGAAAAATACAACTTGTGAGCCACTTGGTGCGGGGGGCCACATCCCAATTACAAACACTGAGAACAAATTACAATTGGAAGATAGTTTCTGCAAACTGGCTAATGTCGTGATAGTTTCTGCAAACTGGCTAATATCGTCGCGTGACACAGGACTTGCCTGGCCAAGTGTGTCGCGTGAAACATGTAGCCACATGCAGAGACTTTTACAAAGCTTAATTTACAGAAGCAGCAAGGAACAATGATATCAAATTACATCATAAATTGATCTCAGAGGCCACAGAGGTTACCAAACAACATTCAAGAGGGTGTGAATATGAGAGATCCACACTCTCTTGATGAACATGCACTATATATCAAGATATGACTTATATACATGCAATAACATGGAACCATGAACAATCTACAGAAACAGAGACTTAAACAGAGATATTGTGATTGAAATCCTACTCTAATTGCCTCAAATTAAGCATAATTAGCAGATTTAAGCAATATATATTTGTATGAATGATAAAGGAAGAGAGAGAAGGAGAGAGAGGGTGTTACCCTTGTAGACCTCAATCTCTATACCAAGTTGGGTATAGAGATCTTCAATTCAGCTTCAGAAGATGATTAGCACCCAAAAGGACGTGATAGTTGGAGCTTCAATGTGTGTGAAAGTGTGTGTTGAATTGTGTGAGAGAGAATTGAGAGAGAATTGGTGTGTGTTTGTGTGTGTTTATTGTGTATTTACGCCAATTTTGGCAGAGTGATAGTAGGGGTCGAAAAGGGATCCCAAAATGAGAGGAGCGGGCCTCAATTTATAGCTGCATGGGAGGTGGCAAGATATGTGACGACCTTGCGTTTCCATTTTCTAGTGGCTTGTTTCGTTGCACGATAGAGGGAGCCATAACCGTTTTCCTTCTAGAAACATGCAAGGTGGCAGCTTGGAAGACTCTTTCCAGTGAGGTCCTGTCCAAATTCATTATTCCTGGCAGGTCCTTCCTTGCTTGGAAAGTCTTGAAAAGTTCCCGAATCGCTCCTAAACTTTATGAAAGTTTGGGGAATTTCCAGAAAACTTTAATTGAAAGGCAGAAGCCAGATTTGGGTAATTACAACAATAGGAGTGTATTCATCAATGTTTTTATCACCTGTTTGCTTAATATCTTGCACAAGTTTAGTAAATAGATCATTGTTATCATCCATGTCTTTGTTTAAGTCTAATTTAAACTGAAAGAACTTCTCAAACAAATACATCTTACTAGGTAATGATGTTTCAACATATACTTCTTCCAGTTTATCCCAAAGAACTTTATCACTATCATGTAGACGTGTCCATTTTATAAACCGAACCGGTCAATCGGGAGGTTGAAAACCGGTCAAAATCGGGTCAAACCGGTCAAAGGCGGTTAACCGGAACCGGCTAACCGAAACCGGTAATTGGCCGGTTCGGTTAAGGTTTGAAATTTTGAAAAACCGGTTAACCGCCGATTTTTGACTTGCTCGGCCGAGTCATATGAGTTGCTCGGCCGAGCATAACCTTCCAGTGTGTTAATTTCCAATAACGGTCATGCTCGGCCGAGTCATATGAGTTGCTCGGCCGAGCATAACGCCAGAACTCATTCCAACGGCTACTTTTTCAAAAACTTGCCGTTATTTTCGTCAGAACTTTAACTTGGGCAGTCAAAAATTAAAAAAAATATATTTTTTTTTTGCCTAATTTACTAACTATAAATATCACCTCCCTCCTCTCATTTTATTTTCACATTATTTATCTCTACTCTTTCTCTTCTACTCTCAAATATTCAGATATTCTCTCACCCTCATCCAACTTTTAGTTAAATATTGTCCCATTTTCAGTTAGTTTTCTAATGAAATTAGTGCTTTTCTCCATTTTCATCCATTTTTAAGCTCCGTTTTGTTTTCAAACTTCATTTTATTTTACACAAATGGCTGAAAATCAAAGAAGAAGCAATTTAGGTAAGTCCGTTGTTGGTTCTTCCTCCCCCAACGATGATTTTGATCATCAAAATCCAAATATTCAACAAAATGAGGAAGAACAAGTTGAAATTGAAAGTGGTAATGCTAGGAGTGGTAGGGGCAGCCGAGCTAGGGGAGGTGGTCGGGGTCGGGGACAACGACAACCCCCTAGAGAAAGAGAGCCGCAATTCGATACCTTCGCCATCCATTTCAGCAAAAGAAAAATTACTGCCGAGGATGATTATGATTTTCGAGCATGTTGCAACTATTGTAATGCGACTTACGTATTCAAAAGAGGCGGAGGATATGGGACGCTCAACGGGCATTTGACGGCAAAACATCCCGACAAACTTGGCATTTCCGCTTCGCAAACTCAATTACAATTTCAACAACGTAGTTCGGGTTCGGGTGCACAAGGTTCGTCTTCCCCTTCTTCCGTCCTTTTTAAATTTGACATGTGGGTTTATAGGGATGAACTAGCCAAATTTATTTGCGTTAAAGGCCTTCCTTTTAATTTTGCGGATTGTGATTTTTATGAAAATTTTGCTCGCCTTTCTTTGAACCCCGCCGCCACGAGAGTACCACGTACGAATCTCGTACGTGATATTACTAGAGTGGTTGAAAGATATAAAAAAGATTTAATTGGTGTTTTATCAAAATTAGAAAATAAAGTTTCAATTTGTGCCGATGGTTGGAGTGATCATTGGCAAAGAAATACTTATTTGGGCGTTACTTGCCATTGGATAGATAATTCATGGAAAATCCAAAAAAGATTAATTGCTTACAAAGATTTTGAGCCACCACATTCCGCGGAAAATATTTGTGCGAAATTGCTTGAGATTTTTCTTGAATATGGTATTTTAAATAAAATATTTACTATTTCATTTGACAACGCAAGTGCTAATACGGCTAGTTTGCCCGATTTAATTACCGTTTGTCAACCCTCACTTGGGGGTAAGTTTTTTCATATTAGATGTTTATGTCATATAATTAATTTATGTGTTAGAAATGGTTTAGATGCATTAGAAACTCATGTTAAGCCAATTAGACGAGCTCTTCAATTTATTTCAAAAAAAAATTCTAATACAAAAAAATGGATAAGGTTTTTAAGAAGTAAAAGTGTGCCGGACAAATATTTTACTTACGATGTTCCAACTAGGTGGAATTCCACCTATAAAATGTTAAGCGATGGTTTTGCTTATAAAGATCTCCTAACGCAATTTTTTATGTCAATTGGCTATCATGAACCTCTATTTACTCATCATTGGAATGCATGCATTAATTTATGTGAATTGTTAAAGATTTTTAATACCGCTACTTTGACTTTTTCGGGAGTTTATTATCCAACTTTCGTTTTGGTGCTAGAGCATTGTATTGCAATTGTTACTATTTTTGACAATTTAAAAGAATACCCTATTTTAAACCAATGCATTTTTAACATGAGACAAAAGTGGCTTAAATATTTTGACACTATTCCGTCACTTTTCTTGATAGTATCATGTTTACCAACTTTTCTAAAAACAGCGACAGATAAGTTCAAAATAATCAAAGAATAAGCACATTCATCCATTTCAATCCTTAATTCTTGTTTATCTGATTCAACATATTGTTGAGTTACAACTTTGATAACTCTTTCTTTAATCAAAATGCATTTCATTTTTTGTTGCCAAACCGAAAAATCACCTTTGCCATTGAATGGCTCCATCATATAAGCATTCATATTAGCGGTCATGCAAAACAATGAATTTCAATTCTTAAAAAATGAGACAGTATATCTAGAAAAAACGAAACAAGTATCAAAACACCAAAACACGACAACTAGAAAAAAAATAAGAATTAAAAAGTTAAACTCGAGAAAAGAAAAAGAGATGTGTTTTTATTTTTCTTACCCAAGAAACCTTGTACTAGGTTTCTTATTTACCGTTCACCGTTCGCGAATTAACCGGGCTCTGATACCACTGTTTAGTGGACTTACCATTCCGTTGCTGAAGATCCGCGAACAAAACAATGCAAAAGAAAACCGAACAAATATAAGTAGCAATTCAAGAATAAAAAAAATTGAATGTAGTAAACTGAAAAATAAAGAGAGTAGTATAAGAGTTTCGGCTCAAGACCAATTATCCTTTTACTTCCGAAAGCCAGTCACAATCCAAGGCACCGATGCAAAGTGTTACTGTGAAATAGAAGGCAGAACAGCAGTCCCAAGAAACACAGTTACATACCCCAAAATCCAGCCTATGTAGGTCACTTCCTTACACAGCCTAACCTCAATAAAACTGAAGCCCATACCCTCAGTCTAGTCTGCCTCGCCAAACAACACACACAACTCAACTGAAAACCCAATTAATCACAAACAACATAATCGAATTCAACCCTAAATTGAGAGAGAGATAACCCTAATCAGAAAAACAGAGATAAATCTCACAATCTGAAATAGACCCTCAACAAGCACACAGCTAAGCCAACAATTAATCACTCAATCTCTTTAAAAGCACCAGAAATAAACCCTCAGAACAGTGTGTGAAAGTTCTCGTGTGTTTGCTTGTGTTGTTGGCTGCAGAAGAGAGGACGAGGGGGGGCATTAAGTAGGGGCTGAAATGGAGGAGGACAAAGGAGAAACTGGAGAAGACCAGGAAAAGAAAGGATCAAACTCACCGAAAAATCCAAATAATCCGACAATGGCGCAGCTTGGAGCAACAGAACGAGAGAAAGCGACGACGGTGAAAGACCTCATCAAACACACGTTTAGTTAATTAGGGGAAAATAGTTAATTGGGCCAGACTTGGGTTGCTTATTTGGGCCTTAACCCAAACTAAAATCACAACAAGGAGGAACAAGCTCTAAGAATTTCTTATGATGATAAGGCAGGGAGAGAAAGAGGCAGAGGTTCATTTCGAGGGGGTCAAGAATGAGGAAGAGGTAAACAATCTCATGACAGGGCCACTATAGAATGTTTTAAATGCCATAAGTTGGGACACTATCAATATGAGTGTCCTGGATGGGAAAGGAAGGTTGACTATGCTGATCTTGAAGAGGGAGAAGAGCTTCTATTGATGTCTTACACCGATCAACATCAAACTAAGAGCGAGGAAGTCTGGTTTCTTGACTCAGGGTGTTCAAATCATATGACAGGAAATAAGGAATGGTTCTTGGAGCTAGAAGCTGGATTCAGACGAACGGTAAAACTCGGAAATGACACCAGAATGGTTGTAGTTGATTGAGGAAGTATACAGCTGCAAGTGAATGGTATAACCCAGGTAAATTCGATGTCTATTACACACCTGAGCTAAAAAGCAATTTACTAAGCATAGGTCAACTTCAGGAGAAGGGTTTAGCTATCTTGATTCATCATGGAACTTGTAAAGTCTATCATCCAAGAAGAGGGTCAATCATGCACACTGATATGAGTGAAAATATAATGTTTTATGTGTTAGCAGCTATGTTAGCAAAAAGCTCGATGTGCTTTCAAGAAGAGGCGCTGTCAGAGAACGATTCATTTTTGTGGCACCATCGTTTCAGTCACTTGAATTATAAAGGCTTGAGAACACTTGCATACAAAAATATTGTAGATGGTTTGCCTATCCTTAAAGACCCAAAGAAGATATGTGCAGTCTGTTTGATTGGCAAACAACACAGAAAATCTATGCCGTAAAAGAACTTGTAGAGAGCATCGAAGTAACTTCAACTTTTGCATTCAGATTTATGCGGACCAATTAAACCTGCTTCAAATGGTGATAAGAGGTGCTTCAACTTGGCGATGGATCTGGCCTACCCATCTCAAACATTGGTTCTACTTCTCTCCTTACTCCTCCCTCTTCCCTTAAACTTAATCATGTTCTTCATGTTCCTAATTTGTCTCGCAACATTATTTCTATCTGTAAATTGTGTCAAGATAACAATGCCTCTATCACCTTCTCATCTGATTCATTTGTTGTAAAGGACAATCACACTGGGACAATCCTCCTCAAAGGTCATCCTAAATCCGGCATTTATGAATGGCATCCCTTTCACTCCGCTTCCATATCTTCCACTTCAAGTTGGCATCATCGATTGGGTCACCCGTCTTTTTCTATTTTACTTCATATTAGTAATAGCTTTCGGTTAGGAATTTCTAGTTCTAATAATTTTCATTGCAACTCTTGCGATTGTAATAAGAGTCACAAGCTGCCCTTCAATAATAACATCATTCATTTTTTTGGTCCACTTGATATACTCTATAGTGATGTTTGGACATCCCCTCTTCTCTCTCATGATGATTACAAATACTATATTATCTTTGTCGATCATCATTCTAAATACATTTGGTTTTATCCTCTTAAACACAAAAACGATGCCCTCACCGTCTTTACCACCTTCAAACCCATGGTGGAAAAATATTTTGGCAGATCCATTAAAACCATCTATAGTGATAATGGGGGTTAATATCTTGGCCTTCGTTCCTTTTTAGCATCTCACGACATTCAACACCTTACCTCCCTTCCCCATACACCCAAACACAATGGTTATTCTGAACGTCGTCATCGACATATCATTGAAACGGGTCTATCTCTCCTCACCCACTCCTCTATGCCTCATACCTTTTGGACTCACGCCTTCTCCACGGCTTGTTATCTCATAAATAGAATGCCTACACCCACGTTAAATCTTCACTCACCCTTCTTAGTTCTTCACAAACAACATCCAACTATCTCAAACTCCGTAGCTTTGGGTGTCTTTGTTACCCATGGTTACATCCATATACTTCGTACAAACTTGATCCCCGTTCCACTCCTTGTGTCTTTGTTGGATACTTATCTACTCAAAGTGCTTACTATTGCCTTGACCCCAACACCAA
This sequence comes from Adenophora triphylla var. japonica, assembly GCA_022495995.1. NCBI lineage: Eukaryota > Viridiplantae > Streptophyta > Magnoliopsida > Asterales > Campanulaceae > Adenophora > Adenophora triphylla. The sequence continues at coordinate 163,429 of JAFEMH010002685.1, forward strand.
CAAGATATACACCTCTCGTCATGTCAAGTTCATTGAGTTGGTCTTTCCCTTTAATTCTCGGTCTAATCCATCCACTCTCTCTCTCTCACAGTCAATGACTGGTGTAATGTCTCGCTTTCGCTCATTCCTCCTCCTTCAACTCACCTCTCCCACAATACACCCGACCGCACCTCCCCCTCCACTACCAACCCTACTCAAACCTACCTGATCAAGCTACACCACCACCAAGCCCCAACCAAATCTCCCAAAATGCCCAAACACCTGCTCCTTTGCAGCTTAACCAGGCCCAGTCTGCCATACCACGCGATCGCGCCTTGAAAGGGAGCGATCGTGCCTTTTGTCCAGAAACGTCGCGATCGTGCGCCTTCAACCGAGCGGTTGCCCCCTCAGCCCAGCAACTCCATTCCCCTTCCTGATGCTATACCTCCTTCTGGCCCTGTCACTCGATCGCAAAACAATATACATAAATCAATCAAGAAATTAAACCTGCAAGCCTCTCTTCAAACCACCGAACCAACCACTATAACCCAAGCCCTCAAAAATCCCATATGGCATAATGCTATGCAAAAAGAGTTTGATGCTCTCTTACAGAACAACACATGGGATCTTGTGCCTCCCTCTCCTTCCCATATCTTGTTGGTTGCAAGTGGATTTATCGAACCAAGTACAACCCTTATGGATCTATCGAACGACATAAAGCATGTCTTGTTGCCAAAGGATTTCAAAAACTCCCGGGTATTGACACGGTAGGTGGTAGGGTTGAGGCAGTAGTAAGCGCTTTGTGTGGGTGAATAACCAACAAAAATACGAGGAGTGGATTTGGGAGCGAGTTTATGAGGTGAGTAGGGTCATAACCACGGATAACATAGATAACCAAATGAGCGGAGTTTTGAGTAGTTGGGGGGGGTATTTAAAGAGACGAACAAAGGGAGAGTCATTTTGTAGATTTGATGTGGGAAGACGATTTATTAAATAAGTGGCGGTGGTGAATGCATAGGGCCATAGAGTGAGAGGAAGATTGGCATGAGAGAGAAGGGCAAGACCCGTTTCGACAATATGTCGGTGTCATCTTTCAGTAAGACCATTGTGTTCTGGAGTGTGAGGAGGGGATGTGAGATGAGATATGCCAGATTGAAGAAGAGAAGGAGTGATTTTAATATATTCACCCCCATTATCAGAGTAGAATTGGGTAATTTCTTTTCGGAAATATTTTTCGTCTAAAGATTTGAAACGACTGAATGTTGTGAAAGTGTCAGATTTTTGTTTTAGGGGGTAGAGCCATGTGTATTTGGTGAAATGATCTACAAATATGACGTAATATTTGAAGTTGTCGTGAGATAAGATTGGAGAGGTCCAAACATCTGAAAAAATGATGTCTAAAGGGGCATGAGAAATAAGAGTAGAAGTAGAGAATGGCAATTTATGACTTTTATTGATGTTGCAAGCATTACATGTAGAAAAACGACTAACAGAAATAGGTAAAGAAAATTGTTTTTGTAAATGGAAATAATAGGAGCAGCTGGATGACCGAGTCAATGGTGCCATGAGTAGAGAGAATTGATGGTGTTGGAGTTTACTTGAATGGAAGATGGAGACCATAGATAAACTCCACAATCAAGGGTGCCGTGAAGGAGAACGTGGTTGGTCGAGCGAGCCTTAATAAGAAAGGAAGAGTTAGAAAATTCAGCAATTGCATCATTATCACAACAAAATTGAGAAATTGAAAGTATATTTTTGGAGATAAGAGGGATATGGAGAACATTATTAAAGAGAAGAGTAGAGTGAGAAGAGGGAAGAGTGAAGGAACCTATAGCAGAGATCGGGAGAGAAGAACCATCATCGATGATTACATCGTCACTACCATCATACGGACGATGAAGGGAGAGATTGGAGAGGTCATTAGTAATATGGTGGGTGGCACCACTATCGGCTAGCCATGAAGTGGGTCTATTGTAAGATGCTGCTCGGGTTGTGTTGGCTTGGGGCCGAGGAGAGGTGGTGTTGGGGTTGGGGCGGGTGAGTCGATTGTTTTGTATAGGGGGTGGAAAGATGATATTGGGATACTCTTTCTTGAACCGACGGCACTCAGATATTACATGGCCAGTGATACGACAATATTGGCACTTCCCTTTGAAGGTAGTTGGGGTGGAGGAAGAGGGAGGTATGTTAGGTGTGGGTAAGAGGGGAGTAGATGGGTGAGAGCGATAGTTTGAGCGGGGTAGGGCGGACTAATGGAAGGCAGCATGAGCAGAGGCAGGGAAGGGAGATGGTAGGGTTTGAGTTTTGAGGGTTAATTCATGGTTAATGAGTTTCTCATGGAGGCTCTCAAAGGTTATGGGTGTATCTCTGGCACGGATTGAGTCAATGACTGGTTTGAAAGAATCGTAGTCAAGACCTTTTAGGACTTTAGCTATGACATCCTCGGAGTCCATAGGTTTACCGAGAAGGGCAAGTTTATCTGTGACAGATTTGATAGAGTGCATATAGTCTGAAATGGATTGGGTTGTTTTGGTGAGTGAGTCTAGGTGATCTTTTAACTGAAGAATGTGGCCACGAGAAGGGTTGGCGTATGTGGTTTTGAGGATGGTCCAAGCTTCATGGGAGGTCTTGGCTTGATGAACTAAAGGAGCAACGGATGGGTCAAGAGTGCCAATCATAGCACCGAGGATCAAGCGGTCTTAGCGATGCCAAGTGGTGGCAGCTGGGTTAACTTCTTCAGTGTTGTCATCTGCTTTGGTGGTGTCGGCAGGTGAGGGGTGGCTGCCATCAACAAATTTGAGCAAGTCGAGTCCGAACAGGATGGATGTAACTTGGGATGCCCAAGTGAGATATGTGAGAGGGGTTAGAGTCTTGCATTGTGAGAGATTGACAAGGAGAATAGGATTGTTTGGCTCGACAGGATTAGGAACTGTGAGGGAGGACATGGTGGTTGCCGGCAGATTTGGAGGTGTGCAGCGGAGGGAGGAGGCGGAAAAAAAAAATAGGGTTGTGGGTGTCTAGAGTCGGATCGTGTATTGCTCTGATACCATGTAAAAAAACAGTAAGGAACAGATAGATGGATATAAATTTGGCTGCATAAAGATAACAGCTGTATTATTATATACTGTGAGTGGGAGTTACATCCTATGTAAATACATGAACCATCAAATCCTAAGTATATGGAAGTGAATGAACAGATACATGATAAGAATGAATGTGCATATGGTAATTAATATTAAGATAAGTCTTGTCTAACATTATGTCTATCAGCCAGGAAGTTGATAACAGCATGTACTCCTCAGCAAAATGGGGTAGCCGAAAGAAAGAACAGAAAAATTATGAACATGGTACGATCAATGTTGGCAGAGAAGAAGGTCCCAAAAGTGTTCTGGATTGAAGCAATGAAGTGGTGTGTACATATCCAAAACAGGAGTCTTACTATGGCAGTTAAAGGAAAAACGCCATAGGAAGCATGGAGCGGCTTGAAGCCAACAGTGGAATATTGTTGGATCATTGGGTACATAGCGTATGCTCATATACCAGACCAGAAGAGAAGTAAGTTAGATGATATGAGTAACAAGTGTGTTATTGTGTGTTAGTGATGAATCAAAAGCCTATAAATTATATGACCTTGTTACTAAGAAGATTATTATTAGCAAAGATGTAATATTTGATGAAGAAGAAAGTTGGGATTGGGGCAGGACTGAAGAAGAATGCAGATTGAATGTGCTCGAGTGGGAAGATGAAAATGATAGCGAAAAGAGTGATGAAGAGTTCAGTGGAGAGGGGTATACCGAGGAAGAAACTGAGGACATCGCAGCTCAAATGGTTCACCTCCAGAAGAAGTGAATGCTACAATGTTAAAACTTTATTGGGATAACTTATTTTCATTTATTTATTGTAAAAAAAATGTTGGTTTAACTTCACGAGGTTCGTAGAGTGAAGTGTTAGGCCCAACGGGCTTAACTTCGGAACTTATCTGTTAGCAATTCCGCACAAATTTTTAACTAAATGAATCTCTGCATGAGTAGCTTGTAGATGAGATGGGCCCAAAACTCCATAATTGAGACTCTTGCCACACCTATATTTTTAGAAGCCAGTTAGCCATCTACATGAACTGTTTAGGTTTTTTTTTAGGGATAAAAAAAAAGTTTAGAAGAAAAAATATAAAAAAAATGAAATGTCAATATTTTATTGGTTGAATCGATTGTGAACCCGCTACACTTTAATTTATAAGCTCAAACGTAATTATGATACATCATTTTGTAAATGTTATATTATTTATATCTTATAGTTTTATTTATTTTTAACATTTATTTTTGAAGTAGACTAACAAGGAAAATGTTATATTTATAAGTATTATGGTTGGATGGATTATTTTTAAATGCAAGAATCAAGCTAAAATGAGTAAGTTTTAGAAAAATCTGTTTCTCTATAAGTTATAAAAAGCTCACTTTCATTCTTAAAAATATCGATTTTAGACCTTAAAACATTGAGTTTAGGCCTTAAAATACCTAGAAAATAAAATAGTGAGTTTAGGCGTTAAAACAGTGAGTTTAAGCTAGAAAATAAAATAGCGAGTTTAGGCCCAGTAAGTTTAGGCTTTAAAATACCAAGTCGATATATTTAAAAACAAGATCTTTTATAACTTACGGAGAAATGGATTTTCTCCAAAATTTTCTGAAAATCTAATACAAATGGAACAAATTAAGTGCTTATACTCCCTCCGTCCCAGCCTAAAAGGCACAAAATGGAGAGGGAACGCAAATTAAGGAAAGTGATGTAGGAAAGAGAAAAAGTTTAAATGTTGTGAGTATGAAAAATTAAATAGGAGAGAGAATGAGTGGGAGGTGATGTAAGAAAGAGAATGTTGTGAGTGTAAAAGTAAAGTAGGAGAGAGAATGAGTGGAGAGAATAGTGATTTAAGATTTCCTTTTTGAAAAAGTGCCTTTTTAAATGGGAAATTTGTGTCTTTTAGGCGGGACGGAGGGAGTATATACGTTGTACTCTTTGATAGATAGAATTGACCACCAATCAACAAGCATAAAAACAAACCCTAAATATAATGTAGGGCCCAAACACTATATATAATGTCGTCGCTCAGAGCAATAATACTTGGGGGAATAAAATTGTACAAAATTATTGATTAAAATCCTAATGTCAATTATTGATTAGTGTTGAAATTATTAAATAATTGGGCTTGTAGTTTTACCATTAAATCAATAAATGCCAATTAGAATTTTGTGAGGAGGTTATGTGAATATTTTGTGACTCTAATATTACTATCTAATTGAATACTTTCTACGTTTTAAAATGAATTTCTGATATTTTTTCAAATTTACTTTTAATTAAAATAAATTTGATTTTTTTTTAAAAAAAAAAATTCGTATTTGTAACTCACATGAAATGACCTGTCTAAGCTCAACTACTCCAGTTTGTCACTTTTCGTGGAACCTAATTTTCCCTCGAAAAAGAACCTTGTTCGGGAGCACTGCACTGCACGTGTGAACCAGTCTCCTCTCCTCCCAATCTTCTTCCATAATAACAAGGAAAAAGCTTCACACACTCTATAAATTCCATCTCAATTCTGCAGCTCCAAATTTTAAGTGTTGGGAACTAAAAAACCCATACCTCATGTATAATCTCTCTCTCTCTCTCTCACTCTCTCTCTCACACACACACACACACACATACTTATACTTTGTTCTAGTAAACAGTTTGTCACCCTCGATGCCAAGTCATTGAAAACCGTCCATGGCCTTAAATGAAGCCCCTCACCTCATCACTCTCTTGAACAAGTCAAACCTCATTTACACATAAACATACAAATTCCTCCTTATAATGTGCCATAGTTATCAAATCATAACTAGCTACACTATAAAATCATGATCATGGGTTTTCATTCCTAACTAGCCACCAGCATAGCGTAGACACCAAAAATGTTTGGTTGCAATTCAGTAGCTAAATTAGCAACCACAAAATTTCGGTTGCAAACTCGTTTTTAAATTAGCAACCGACTCTATTCAGTGATTAAAGACAGTGGCTAAAACATGAATTTCTAGTAGTGTAAACCGTGGAATGAACAAGTAACACCAACAAAATTAAAAAAAAAAAAAATCATAAATTAATACTGCATAGTCCACTACACGCAACTTAACTTCTCTATAACAAACCCAAACTACCTAGTTTTATGTTAGTGTTGCAAGAGAAGAGAATCACAAAAGTAATCTTAGTCGAGAGGAAGTACAGTTTACGAGGGACAGTAGCTCCAAAGATGGAAAGTTACTGAAAAAAATTGATAATAAGTAAAAATGAACATTTATATTGATACGTAGTAGTGAGTATAAGAATTGAGTCATCGTCCCCTCACTTCAACACGCCTCCTCCTCAGATGTAGGATCATCGGCTCAAATCCAATATGGGTAAACAACTCAATCATCAGCTTGAGTCAGCTATGATACCATATTAGAATCGGGTTATCATTCCCTTAAAGGGTCTTGTTAAAAATAAGAGTATCCGATCTGATCTTACGTAGTGGATCAATTATTTTTTTCCAAGTTAATGTGGTATAATGGGACTTCAACAGTGAGTGCCTATTACCTGAGGAATCATTATTTATCTATGATAGAAATGAAAAATGCCAGGAAAAAAAAAATAAGAATTTACAAAACTCTTGAACATCAATCAAAATACATGAATATCATCTTTGTCATCAAACTCTCATAACATAAACCTAACTGAAAAACAAGCTGATAAAATAGATCATAGGAAATAAAATTAGACAAGAGAATTAAAGTGATAGAAAAGGAAAAGAATGAAACCTGAAAATGCTCCACAACTTGAGATCCCTCTAGCTAAACCCTAAGAGAAACTTATTCACTAATTGACATTAAAATTCTTGATGATCGTCAGTTTCTTCCGTGTTCTTTGTTCATCCATTACGAATGAAAATCCAGTTAGAACGGAGGGCGACCTCCCCCGTTGGCGCCCCAATAGGCCTCAGCTGGTAATTGAATTGAATTGAGTAGGTTAGGAGGCATGCCTTGAAATAGAGAAGGATCTGCTAATAGTTGTTGATGTTGTTGCTGCTGTTGTTGTCCTCCAACTGATCCCGGAGATCCAAGTGACCCTCCTTGGATAGCCAAATTACTCTCATCGTCCTCAAGAGGAAGCCTCTCATAGGCGGCGTTACTGAAGGACGCCGCCATGATTACCACTGGGCCCGCTGCTTGTAGGGCCCCCACCACACTACCACCCACCACTTGCCCTTGCCCGCCAGCTAAATATATAGTCAACCCGGTGGCAGCAGGTGGTGCTGGCGGTGGTAAGAAGGATCCTGATAATGATAAGATCTCAAATCGTCCGTGCAGTGTCACGACTGCACCGGGCGATGCGGGTTGCCGGAGTGTCACATTAGTGACAGTCCCACTCCCGCTCATTATGCAGACGCCTCTCTGGCGTCTGCGTGCAAAGGTAGCTATGCTATCCATCACATCACAGCTGTCGGCCACCTCCATCACGTGGGTGCGGAGGGCATTAGCGCTATCACGCGTGATGATGATTGGTGGCTTGGGCTTGTTCTTGGATCCAGCTGGACGGCCACGAGGCCTTCTCGAGAGCTCTCCATCTTTCCCCTCGCTACTGCCTCCGCCATTGATCATCTCATCGCTGTTGTTGTTCTGGTCGTCGCGTTCTCTCTTGAGGCCTCCCATGTTTAGACCACTCGTGCCGCTTTGTTCATCTTCGGAGTTCTGATGCTGTTGTTGGTGGTGGTGGAATTGGTGCAAATTGAAGTCTCTTGTGTGGAAAGGAGGTGGAAGAGAGTGACCATGGGAAGACGCCGTTATCGGATCCATACTAAATAACTTCCTCTTCTTCAGTTCAGTTCAATTCAACTCAAAAACCCTTGAGAAGGTGAGGTAGCTAGAGAGCAAGGAAATGGAAAAAAAAAAAACAAAGACAAATTGAGAAAGGGAATTAAAAGATAGTGGAAGCTTAAAGAAAGGGGTATTAAGGAGAAGACTTTTGAGGGCTATGTGGGCTAACTTTCTCTTTTCTTGCTCAACTTTGTTGAAGGGAGGATTGTTTAAGGAAAGGAAACCAAGGAAAGTAGGGTTGAAGTCAGAGAGAGGAAATAGAGGGGGAGTGGATTTAGGAGTGTCATCCACCAAAGTGTTGAGCTAAATCAAGAATTTGAGGTTTTGGGGTCATGATGGTGGTTTTTGTTGAGAGGATGGCTCTCTCTCTCTCTCTCTCTCTCTCTCTCTCTCTCTCTCTCTCTCTCTCTGGGCTTCTTTTAGCCGAGAGAAAATGAGTGTGTGTGTGTGTGTGTGTGTGTGTTACTTTGTGTTTGGGTTAGGGTTAGATTGGGATTTGAGAAAATAGACAGAGAGGGATGGGATTGGTTTTGGTGAGTCTGCGTGTGTATATGGGCGGTGGATGAAATGCCCCCTTTCACTCTCTCTCTTACTCCTTATATGATGCGTTTGTATAGATCAAATAGTACTTCATTTCATTTTGTACTATATTATACTTACTTTTTTATCCATCTCAAAATAAGAAAAGAGATTTAATAACTATAATAAGTTTCCAAAATAAAATAAGTGACTTAGTGGTAAAGTCAAGTCTTACATTCGGTGATATTTAGGGTTTGAACTCTTTACTCACTTTCTGGCTTGGACGACATTGTAAAAAAATATTAAGATATTAAAAAAATTATCATATTTTGATATTGATTTGTGACAAAATAAGAGGTACATTACAAAAATTGTTTTAGTGTAAATTTAAATAACTAAAATACAAATAAATAAAACACAATTCTTAGAAAGAATATCATGTTTAATACTCAATCTGAGACAAATATACTCCCTCCGTCCCATAAAACCTTACCCATTTTGCTATTTTGAACGTCACACTTAGTTATATTTCAGATTAATATTGTTGTTACATCATCAAAGATTTTCTTCATTATATTTCACACACATGGTATAGTTGTTTAATATCATATTCAAGTACTAATTCGAGATAATAATAAACGCAAAAGTTAGTAACTAGGCTAATAATTGAAAGAAAAGTGGGGAATTAAAGTAACACAAATCAACTATAATTACTACATTAATCACGTGTAGGATCCTTAACATATTTCCAATTTTGTAAAATAAACAATATTGTGATTTTCTATCAACAATATGTTTCTTTTTTTGGTTAAAAAACAAATAAATCAACGAAATGATTATGTAAAACTTTATCTTCATCATTTTTTCTTTCTCTAATTGATTTGATCGATGACGCCAAAGAATTGTTCTCACTACTAATGAAAGAATAACTATAACTGGTTTCGTATGAACTTTGTATCTAAATCACAACACAAATAATGAGCACCGTTAGAGATAAAGTCGAAATTGATTCCGGCTCATTCTCGTAAGATCTCTGAGTAATATTAACTGATAATAAGACTTGAAATGTCTTATTATGTTTGTGTGCTATGATTTAGATAATGTGACTAACATTGCCCAAGAGAACTGTGAGGATATTTATAGTAGAGAGAGAGATCAGTTGGATAAGATCTTGGCTCTTGAAAATATTTGTCTTGACCTATGACACGCGGCATACCTTGGTTGGATAGTACAATAAAGGGTGAGGTATTGTAGAGGATGTCTTTGCTTGGACGAGGAAAAGAGGGGCATGCGACAATTGGTGTGGCGTCTTAATGTGCGTGATGGACGTCCGAGCCTCCATTTAATTCGACAGGCACACAGGCATATCAGCTGGTGTCAGAGCTGTACGGAATCATGCTTTACAAGTTTGCTGCTTGAAATCGAGAGTCTGATATGATGTCGCGGTCAATACGGACCGAAAGTGACTCCACTACCAGAAACAGGTGATTTAGCGACGGAATCAACACCGACGGACTCATTCCGTCACTATTTAGCGACGAAAATTAAGCTTTAGCGGCGGAATTATTTTGGCGTCAAATTTAGCGACGGAATTTAATTCCGCCGCTAAATTCCGACACTAAAACGAATATTTCTCGAATATTCGTTTAATTACCGCCACTAATTTGGCGCTTGATTTACCGACGGAATATTCCGCCGCTACTTCTTTATCAGCGACGGAATTATTCCGCCGGTGAAAATATATTATTTATTTTTATTTTTTTTATTGATCAGCGGCGAAAATTTTCCGTCGGTGAAAAACAAATATTTTTTATTTTTTTTGAAATATTAGACCGACGAAATATTTCCGCCGCTGATAAATTAAAAAAAATTAATTTATCAGCGTCGAAAATATTTCGACGGTGAAAATAAATATTTTTTATTTTTTTTTTGAAATATTACACCGACGGAAAATTTCAGCCGCTGAATAATTAATTTTTTTTAATTTATCAGCGTCGGAAATATTTCAACGGTGAAATTAAATGTTTTTTTTTAATTAAACACCGACGGAATATTTCTGCCGCTGATAATTTAATTATTTATTAGCGACGGAAATATTCCGTCGCTGATAATAAAATGTAATTTTTGATTATTTTTAGAACTAATTAACAAAATAACAAACCAAAAAACATTAAAATATTTAACTATACCCTAACCCCTAACCCATAACCCCTAACCCATAAACCCTAAACCCTAACCCCTAAACCCTAAACCTTAAACCCTAACCCCTAACCCCCTAGACCCTAAACCCTAAACCCTAAACCCTAACCCCTAACCCCTAAACCCTAACCCCTAAATCATAAACCCTAACCCCTAACCCCTAAACCCTAAGCCATAACCCCTAAACCCTAACCCCTAAACCCCTAACCCATAACCCCTAACCCCTAAACCCTATACCCTATACCTCAAACCCAAAACCCTAAACCCTATACCCTATACCCTATACCCTATACACTATACCCTATACCTTATACACTATATACTATACACTATACACTATACCCTATACACTATACACTATACACTATACCCTATACACTATACACTATACACTATATACTATACACTATACACTATACACTATACCCTATAGTGTATAGTGTATAAGTATAGTGGTATGATAGCTATAGTATAGTGGTTTAAGTATAGGGTATAGGTATGTGGCATAGTGGTTTAGTGGTTTAGTGGTATAGGTATAGTGTATATTGTATAGTGTATAAAGTGTATAGTATGTAGAATATGGGTATAGTGGTTTAGTGGTTTGTGGTTTAGTGGCTTTAGGAGTATAGGTATAGTGTATAGTGGTATAGTGTATAATTAAATAGATGTATAGTGGTTTGTGGTATAGGTATCACTACCAGAAAAAGGTCATTTAGCGACGGAAATTTCCGCCGCTAAAATTAAATTTCCGTCGCTAAAAATAATTACCGGCGGAAAAATTCCGTCGGTGGTCCGCCGCTACCAGCCCGTCGCAGTGCTCCAACGGGTCAATTTCCGCCGGTATTTTTTTACTTTACCGACGGAATTTATTTCCGTCGGTGAATTAATGGTTACAGCGACGGAAAATTCCGCTGCTAAATTAATTTAATTTAATTAAATTTTTATTTCAGCGGCGGAAATTTCCGTCGTTGTAATAAAAATTAATTTAATTAAATTAATTTCATGGCTGAAATTTCCGCCATTGTAATAAAAATTAAATTAAAATAAATTAATTCAACTCAGAAATTACCGCATCGAAATTAATTTATTTTAATTTAATTTTTATTACAGCGACGGAAATTTCCGCCGCTGAAATCAAAAATTAAATAAAAATTAAATGATTATAGCGGCGGAAATTCCGTCGCTGAAATAAAAATTAATTAAAATAAATTAATTTGGCGGAAAATTCGCCGGAAATTAATTTATTTTAATTAATTTTTATTTCAAATAGACGGAATTTCCGCCGCTATAATCAAAAATTAAATTGTGAATATTCACAAATTAAAATTCCTGTCACTTCCGAAATAAATTAAAAAAAATAATTTAAAATATCAATAAACCAAAAATAATTTAAAATATCAATAAACCCTAAACCCTATACCCTATATATAGGGTATAGGGTTTAGGGTTTAGGGTTTAGGGTATAGGGTATAGTGTATAGTGTATAGGGTATAGTGTATAGGGTTTAGGGTTTAGGGTATAGGGTATTGTGTATAGGGTTTAGGGTTTAGGGTATAGGGTATAGGATATAGGGTATAGGGTATAGTGTATAGTGTATAGTGTATAGGGTATATTGTATAGGGTATAGTGTATAGGATATAGGGTATAGGATATAGGGTATAAGATATAGTGTATAGGGTATAGTGTATAGGGTATATGGTATATGGTATAGTGTATAGGGTATAGAGGGTATAGTGTATAGGGTATATGGTATATGGTATAGTGTATAGGGTATAGTGTATAGGGTATAGTGTATAGTGTATAGTGTATAGTGTATAGGATATAGGGTATAGTGTATAGGTTTTAGGGTATAGGGTATAGTGTATAGTGTATAGTGTATGGGGTATAGGGTATAGGGTATAGTGTATAGGGTTTAGGGTTTAGGGTTTAGGGTATAGGGTATAGTATATAGTGTATAGGGTATAGGGTATAGTGTATAGTGTATAGTATATAGGGTATAGGGTATAGGGTATTGACTCATATTTATTTTTTTGAGAGTAATTTAAAATAACTTTCATGTTTTATATAAATAAAAATAATGATATTTATTAAATTATAATTAATAAATATTTATGATTTATTTATTTTTTCAAAAATAATATTTATTGACTCATATTTATTTTTTTGAGAGTAATTTAAAATAACTTTCATGCTTTATATAAATTAAAATAATGATATTTATTAAATTAAAATTAATAAATATTTATGATTTATTTATTCTTTCAAAACTAATATTTATTGACTCATATTTATTTTTTTGAGAGTAATTTAAAATAACTTTCATATTTTATATGAATAAAAATAATGATATTTATTAAATTAAAATTAATAAATATTTATGATTTATTTATTTTTTCAAAAATAATATTTATTGACTCATATTTATTTTTTTGATAGTAATTTAAAATAATTTTCATGTTATACGTAATAAAAAAATGATATTTTTTAATTATAGCGGCGGAAATTTCCGTCGTTGAGGATAATTAAACCAGCGGCGGAAATTTTCGTCGGTGAACGTGCCACGTCATCGATCCATGTGAACGTAAAGGTTAGCGTCGGATTTATCAGCGACGGAATATTTCGCCGCTAAATATTAATTATAGCGTCGGAATTTTAATTTCGCCGCTATAATTAATATTTAGCGGCGAAATATTCCGTCGCTGAGGGTAATTATAAATATTGATTTTGGGATTCTGAAATCAGTTACGCCATTTTATTTCCCTCTCTCTCTCTTCCCGCTATCTCTCTCTACCCGCGACCTAGCTCTCACACCGCCGCCGTCCACCTCTCCACTCCGCCTAGCTTCGCCGTCCGTTCACCTCTCCACCGTCTCCGTCTCCGTCTCGAGCTGCGGCGGAATATTCCGTCGCTGAGAGTAATTATAAATATTAATTTTTTGTTTTTTATTTTTTTTTGTGTGTACTGTTTGTTTGTTGTGGTCTGAACTGAAATGGGAGCTTTACCATTTAAATTGATAAGTTTGTATGTATGAAACATGTGATTGAGATTTGAGACTCATATAGGTTGTAAAAAAATCAAATTAAATGTTGAGAAGAAATTCTCATGGCTGAAGTTCGTGAGGTAGGGGAAGACTTCTAATTTTGATCGTTCTTAATCGGAATGGTGTGATTTTTCATTTTCAATGGAGTAGGTTTCAGAAAGAGAATGGTTATATATTTTCCATAATATTTTGGGTTGGGTTTCTCTCAACGTGTACCGTAAAAAGACGCAAAATTGATTAAACTTGGATAAGTCATAATTATTTCCATCATGATCGAAATTAAATAATTCTTGGTCTAAATAGAGTATTTTTCAGACTACTATTTACTTATGATATATTCCCTCCGTCCACATAGTTGCTTCACAGTTACTGTTTACGCAGGAATTAAGGAAAAAAATAATGATATAAATGTTATGAGTGTAAAAGTAAAATAGGAGAGAGAATGAGTGGAGGGAATAGTAAATTATAATGATGTTGTGAGTATTAAAATAATGTAGAAGAGAGAATGAGTAGGGTAGGGTTAATATTTTAATGATATAAACTTTCCATTTTAAGTAAAAAAACAAAGTGTGAAATATGTATTTGAATGCCCAAAATAAAAAGTGTGAAATAAGTATGTGGACGAAGGGAGTACATGGTTATAAAATGTGAACCAGCAAGGATTTATAAATCAACTATTTAGTTGTTATAGTGTTCATTTGAGATTTTTTTTTTTAAATATAGCTTTTTAAAAATTTATATATCAAAATAATATTTTCAAAAACTTAAGTATCAAACTAGCACTTTTGACTTGAAATCCGGAATTGGTAATTCCGGATTATGAAATCCGGAATTACCAATTCCGGATTTGATTTTTTTTTTTTTTTTTTTTTCCAAAATTGAATTTCCGAAAATAATAATTCCGTAAATAGGGACTGATCGCGCCCTAAAATAGAGCGATCGCTCATGTGTACTCCGGCGGTACCAATTCCGGATTCTATTTTTTTCCAAAAAGAAATAAAGCAAATAAAAAATATATTCTGAAAAAAGGAGAGGGCGATCGCTCTACTTAAGGGGCGATCGCTCCTTAGATGCGTATCTTCAAATCCGGCACTGTCAATTTCGGATTTGCTTTAATTTGAATCCGGGGCTGCCATTTCCGGATTCAAATTTTGAATTCCTACTACCATTAACTTAACTCTGATTGTTCATGGAAGAAAGGAAGAAGAAGGAGTGCAGAGAGTGAGATAGAGAAAGAAAGAATTAAGGAGAAGAGAAGAAGTTTAAAGAGTTGTGAGAGAAAGTGTTAGTTTGGTACTTAAAAATGGTTAGTTATATTTCTTATTTTAATTTGTTTTGAGTTGTTAATTTTAGCTATATAAATTTTTTTAAGAATTTTTATTTGTGCATTTTTTATATTTTGTTGTTAAAATGATTTATGTACTTAATTTTTGATTGTCAATGAATTAAACATTAAGTCCCATTTAAATTTAATTACTATTAAATTTTTTTATTTCAGATGAATCAACATGTACAACAACAATTTATTGATCCTGGGCCAATCGATCCTCATGTATTGACTTCTCGTGATACACATAGATCTAAATATATTTGGGATGGACAAGAGTTACCCAATTTAAGACCTAGGCGTGGTCCAAGACTTCCACCTAGAGTTGATTGGAGGATAGAAGAGAAGCTTATAAATACAGGATTTTATGGAGTGTATTTATTAGGTCATATACAATATGATTGGCATTTGATTGAGGCTTTGATTGAAAGATGGCGTCCAGAGACCCACACTTTTCACTTACCTGTAGGGGAGATGACCATCACCTTAGAGGATATTGGCATGTTGTGTGGTCTTCGTGTAGACGGAATGGCGGTGACTAGTTCAGAAACTAGTAGGAGTGCTTTGGCATGGGTTGAGATTGTTGAGGAGTTATTTGGGGTTGCACCCTCAACTGCAGACATCAAAAGAGGTGGAATGATATCAATGAGATGGGTTCTAGGACACTTCCCTCATTTTGAACAGCTTCCCAATAATGCGTCCGAGCATATGATTGAGACATATACTCGAGCATACATTTTCTTATTATTGGGGTCATACATTATGCCCGTCTCGTCTGATAACCTAGTGAAGTTGATGTACCTCGCACTTCTTAGGGATATAAATAATATTGGTGCGTACGGTTGGGGTAGTGGAGCGTTGGCCTTCTTGTATAGGGATATGTGTGTAGCATCTCAGCACGATTCGAAAGGGTGTGGTGGCTTCTTAACCATTGTACAGGTATGTCTATTATATATGATTACATTATGCTAGTGGACTTAACCTGTTTTGTACGTAATGATAATTTTTTTATAGCTTTGGGCATGGGAGAGGTTGTTGTGTACACAACCTAGGAGACATGAAGAAATAACACTTACTGGATTGCAACCAGTGGGTTACAGGTATATTTCAATTACTTCATTTTGTAAATGATCTGTTTTGTAATATATCGCTTTTTTACTCATTATTTTTTATGTCAATTGTTTCATATGTAGGTGGAAGGGTCCATTGTCGTATACTTCGTGGACGCCCATAACCCGCAAGGCTATCGAGACCGCTTGTCATATTTAGAGAATGATCAGGTTGTGTGGCGGCCATACAACGGTGTGCCGGTTCGAATTTACGCCTTCGTGGCCAAGCTATATGGAGGGCGAAGGTGCCCCTCATCTGCTTTGAGAGGGTTGAATGGCACTTTCCGCATCGCGTAATGCGACAATTTGGGATGGTTCAAGGTGTGCACGATGATCGCGACACCGGTTTGGACTTGCATCGGATTAGTCGGCAAGGTCGGTCGGGCCTTAACTTGGATGCAACAACATGATCAGCACATAGCAAGGTGGAATGAACGGGAGTTTAATGTCGTTGATGGAGAGTTTGGTGAAGTGGATATGAGTTACCATCACCCCTATTTGACATGGTATAGGCGTATTACTCGATCGCTCATCCACAATTCGTCTAATGTGGAGTGGACCAGGTTCAGCCACGTTCAACCGGGTTATGAGGGCGCGGTAAGTTATATATTACATACAATGATTTTACAAAAAACAATACCATTTTTCCGTATTAATTAATTTTAGTTCATTATTTTGAGCAGATTCAAAGTCTCCAAGGGATGTACTTATACGGGAATGCCACATCCTTGGAAGACATGGTGAATTACACTCAACAATGTGTCACTAACACACTGACACATATTAGGGAGCAGCAACGACTGCAAGCCCAAGCTCCCCCCCCCAACGGTTGATCATACTGCTGAAGAGGAGCCACAGAGGGAGAATCGGGTTCGTAGGCGTGGCGGATACCAACAGCTGCAGGATGAGCCGAGAGATGCGGGATCAATACGGTGATATGCATCGGTTTGAGTTCAGTCGAGACAGTTCACCCCAGACAGACCGGGTAATTCTTTTACCGAATTGATGAATCGGTTTGATTTCACGCAACCGCCTCGAGCTCCTTCCCTTCTTCTAGCAATTATAATCGACGCCTGAGCGTACATTCGGGATTCCGGATTTAGGCCTAGTTTCCATTTGCCTAGTGTGCGCTTTTCAAAGTCCCGACGGATCATCCTCATCCTCATCTCAACAATCTAGATCAGTGGTCGTCGTATGCCGAGGAGAGGGAGTAGGATTCGCAATCCCCCTGATGAATTTACCCCGTCCAATTATCCTTGGCGGTATCCTACGTGACCGGGATGTGGTCAATTTTCTATAAAACTTATTCTTTTATTATTGTTAATTTTAATTTCATGAAAGCTTGCCATGGGCCGATATTTACGAAAAACTAACCGAAAACGTTAAAAACCGACTCGAAATTCTAAAAACTAACTGGACTTCGAGAAACTAACCGAAAACGTTAAAAACCGATGGAAATTCTAAAAAACTAACGAAAACGTTAAAAACCGATTGAAATTTGACAAAAGAGGGAGGTCGCTCCTTATAGAGGGCGATCGCCCAATGTAATCCGGAAATTCTAATTCCGGATTCTTTTATTAAAAATTTATTTTTCTTAAAAAACAAATAATAAGTTCCATATGCGCGATCACCCCAATATACGAGCGATCACCCTCTTTTTACAGAGAAAAGGCGCGATCGCTCACTAAACCCAATAGCGATCGCCCTCTACGCGGATTTCCCAAAGCACGGTTTATCCCAAAACCTCCCCTCTCCCAATCAAATAACCCTACCATACCAAAGCGCCTCCTTTTCTCTCTCTCTCTAAAATTTCAAATTTCAAACCCCAAATTCAAGCTTCTTCAACCCCAAATCCAATTTTCTTCAACTCCAAAATCAATCAATCATCCATTTTGAAGCACACATTCAAGGTTTGAGGTGCATTTTGAAGATTGTCACACGTTTGTTTTTCAAGACAAAGACTCCGGCGAAATTCCGGCGACCTTCCGGCGAATTTCCGGCCAATTCAAAAGTAAGCTTCCAATTTTTTATCTTTGAGTTTTGATTGACAATGCCTCCTAAAAAACCACGAACCACTACCACCAACACTCCAACCCCTACCGGTCCCCCGTATGATGCTGCTAAATTTGTTGGGATTCAAGCTCAACAATTCTTTGAGTTATATGAAAACAAGCCATTCAACCCGAAAAGGGAATTTGATTTTAATGGCTTGTATTTAGATGGTTTTGTTACCCTTTACAATTGGGGAAAGTTGGGGAGTAAGCCCCCAAACTATGGAAGTTCACTTTTAGTCAAAGAATTTTATGCTAATGTTTTTGAACGGGGGAATACGGGACAGTCTTTTGTGCGGGGGCTACAGGTTAATTATGATAGGGATGCCATTAATCAACATTACGGGTTAGCCACTAACATTGAGGAGAATGGGTGTGAGTACACCAAAGAGATGGAGAGGATAGGAAAAAAAGTTAGGGAAAATTTGCATTTGCTAGCTCTGACTTTTGGGGTAATTGACCCTAGGAATGTGAAGAAGGGGGTAGTTGTAAAGGCTCGAGACATGGATACTTGGATGAAGTATCTTCATAGATTTATTTGTGAGAGGATCCTCCCCTCCTCTCATTTTAATGAGGTTAATTGGAGACGTGCATTTCTAATGCACATGATAGTTCAACGAAAAACAATTGATTTTGGAAAAATAATCAAGCAAGGAGATATGGAACACGGCTAAGGGTATGGCCAATACGAACTATAATTTTCCATTGTTGATCACATCCCTGATAACAAAATCGGGATTTAACCTTAGGTTAGTGAACAAGGACATTAAAGGAGGTCCAAAGATTAACTTATTCACCCTCACCACTAAATGTCAGAATGTAAAGAGGGGTGAGGGGTCATCTAGGAGACCTCACGCTGGAGATGATGATGATGATGATGATGATGATGAGGATGATGGTGAGGAGGAGGAGGAGGAGGAGGAGTGGCGAGCGTAATCTGGCCGAGGCCGCTATTATCCGTCGAAAGGTGTCAAGCTACGTGGAGAGTCAAATTAGAGATATGAGGGAAGATTTTGGACATTTATCCGTCCGTGTGGATGCGGAGATTGAGACTAACCAGGCTTAGAGGGCACAACAAAATGCTTGGATGTCACAACATGATCGTGTACAGGAGGAGCAGACTGCTGCTCCGTATCATCCTTCGATCGGATGCCACCACCACCACCGGAGACGGGTCGGGCTATGGTGGACATTTCTGAAGATTAATGTTTTTTGTTGAATTTTAAAACTCTTAGTTAATTTCAGCTTTGGCTTGTGGCTTAATTTGATGAGGGGATCCTCATAAACAATATTTCATATTTCGTTTGTATTTTAATTCATCATGCCTTTGTTGGCATGCAAACTTGGTTTTATGTTGGGGTGTGTCCCAAAGACATCTTTATTTTTGGTTTGTAACAAACTTGTTGTTAATTTCCTCTTTGTTTGACTCGCTAAATCGATTTTATTTCTTCCCTTCTTGTATTGTGCCCGGTGGTATGGCCGATGTTTGTTTTCAAAGAAACATTATTTAATTTAAGCAAACATTGTGTTATGTTAAAAATTTATTTTTGGATCGCCGCAATCATAAAATTTATCTTCAAGTTTTGAAATTATTTATCCTAAAATAAATGACCACTTCTCTTGATCAAAATGTATTAGACATTTTGATAATACACCGCATATGTGCAATCACCGTAATTATAATATTTTTCATTTTATACAATAACGGGTTCAACAAAAAGTCAAAAATGGGACAAACATTTTGGGACGGAGGGAGTATTACAAGAGTTTTATACAATAACGGGTTAATTGAAAATAAAAAATGGGACAAACATTTTGGGACGGAGGGAGTATTACACGCTATTGGCTCGCTTGGCTTTGGAGCGGTCGCCCTCTTATTGGAGCGATCGCTCCCAAAATTCCAAGAACTTTGCGCGAACGCGCGGATGGAAAGGGGCGATCGCCCCATTTGTCCCGATTTTCCATGTTAAAATTAGTAATGTTACAACTCGTGTGTTGGTACCTGTGTGCACCTCGCACATATATGACAAAAACTGTAATGAAGAAAAAGTGCATTAATTGAAGATAGGTTGAACATTTATAATATACGTTCAAATCCGGCACTGCCAATGCCGATCTTATCTTCACTGACAAATCCGGCACTGTCAATGCCGGATTTATCTTAACTTACAAATCCGGCACCGCTAATGCCGGATTTATCAAATTTGAATTCCCTTTAAAAGGAAGGAGTAGTTTCATTACAAACATCTAACCCTCAACCCTCTCTCCTCTCTAAAATATGGATCGTAGACTCAAAAATTCTTCTAATCTCCGTCCTCATTTTGAAAAAGGCCAAACATCTAACCCTCAACCCTCTCACCTCTCTCAAATAAATCTGCCTCAACGCGAAGGAGAGCGTCTCGATTCCCGGTCCACTGGTGACGTGCAGCTGGCTTTGCGCCGCAGAAACCTCGATCGTCAGAGAGGGGGATCCTCTCAGAACCTCTCGATTCCGACCCAAGAGTATGTGAGGAGAGCGATTGAAGATCCCAAGGAGGATAAAGATTTCGAACGCAGCCTCGGCTCTCCGCACTTGAACCGCTCAAAGCCGGCGATGGTATGATTGCCGCTACCCCTTTCATTACCGTCACGGGCGGATTTCCTAATGGATTTGATAGGATTAATGTTGCCGTTGGTGTTGTCAAGACCATCACACGAAATGAATTTGGTGACGCTACGGTGACTTTCAAGGTTAGCATATGAGTTTTGTATGTTTTCTAGCATGATTAGTATGTGTCTTATCTTACTAATTAAGATAAAATTGATAGGATCCAACGGGAACAATAGGTGGTGCAATTCATCATAAGGTGTTTACTAAGAGTGAGTTCGGAGATGACATAGTTGTTGGTTCTGTTTCGATACTTCATCGTATGATGTATTAAAAATGCAACAACTTGAACCTATTATTAATATTGCCATCTAATCATGTTTTTTTTGTAATTTTTAGGTTGTTGTTTTCTCCCCTCACGTAAAACACATATACTCAACATCACACTCCCCAATGTATTCAAGGTAAAATTGTTAGGTACAGATCATGAGTGGGTGATTGTTCAATAAATGACATTAGTTTATTTGTGTTGCAGTATTCCATAAGGATTTCATCCCATCCGATTTTCCATGAAGGGGTTTTTCATGTAAAAGTTGTTGAACCGTGAACTTGTATTTTTATCCTATGTGATCGGGATGTGATCACTAATTTGAACTCTTTATTTTAATGTTTGATTAATGTACGTGTTGTTGAACCGTCGAACTTGTATTTCTATCCTATGCGATCGGGATGTGATCACTAATTTTAATATTTATTTTAATGTTATTTCGCTTTTATTCATATTTTATTTGCTATAAATGGAGCGGTTGACCCATTTGGTCGCTTTAAGTTTCGCAACTACAAATATATTTGATGTCATACTCCACCAAGAGTTAAATATATTACAAGTTCAATATATTACAAGTTCAAATAAAACAATATTACAAGTTTAAATAAAACAACAATACTTAAAAGTTCAAAGTACGTAATTTAAGAAGTAATAATAAAAATAACAATTAACTCTTACTGTCTAAGAGTTGGACATCTCCTTCGCGTGTGACCTTCTAACTTGCAAATCCCACAACGATTCTTTTTTTTTTTTTGCAACTTGCCAATCCATAGAGTTTCTCGCCGCCTTGACCTGGGTCTCCCTTGCTTCTTGTCACGTCGATGCTCCGGGTTAGGGTAAAAATGTGGGACAATATGATCTACATTCCAATAAGCCTCGCCATGGATTGGATGAAAAGAGCAACTCCACGTCTTGTAGTACGAGGCAAGGCTGTAAAAAGGATGAATATAACTCATACCATCGACACTTTGTGATTTGAAACACGCAAGCACATGCGAACAAGGGTAATGATATTGCATCCATTTGCCACAAGTGCATGTTCGATCACGCAATCTCACAACTTGAATGTGTCCACCTTTGTCACCACGTACCCTGGTCGTCACACTATAAACACCCACGCACGTAGTGTTAAACCTTGTGACGTGATGAAACCCAAATTTTATCCAAGTTGTATCGGTATCTTCGATCGATTCTCTCACCGAATTGTAGCGTGGCATTTGGTGGTGGGATGCCATTAGGATCTCCCCTAAAGCACTAATTGCTTTAGTGAGTCTATCTTGAAAGTATGCCACACACCTATAGAATGAGGTCTCAACAACTGCTGAAATTAGCATTCCCCGAGCTCCTTTCATAACGCCATTAAAAACGTCCGACAAATTAGTAGTCTTAATGCCGTACCTATATCCACCATCGTGAGCCATTGTCCACTTTCTAGCATCCAAGTTCTCAAACCATTTATATGCCTCAGGTTGATGATACGAATTTGCCTCGTATAGCATTTAAGCTTTCTATCTTGGGTGGTGCTAACAAAGACGCCAAAAAGATCTTTCAATCCAACGCCCTTGTGAGCTTTAAGAAAATTAGCTCGCAAGTGCAACATGCACCATCTCGTGGATAACATTTCGTGGCCACCGGCAATGTCTCCAACCGTGCAAAGGATGCCATTATGCCGATCGATATCAAGCAAACTTCACGACCCTTAACAATATGTTTGCATAGAAGATGCGTAAAACCAACACCGCTCGATAGTCCTCTTTTTCAACAATAGCGAATGCGAGAGGAAGTAGACTATCATTTGCGTCGACACCCACGGCAATAAGAATAACCCTCTATATCTTCCATGCAGAATGTGTCATCAATGTAAATAACAGACGACAATGAGTGAATGCTTCCACACAAGTGCCAAATGCCCGTAACACACGATCAAACATACCTAAAGCACCGGGAGGAGGAGGATCGAATGCTCCACAATGGTTCCAGGGTTCCACTTTTGGATGGCAAATAACAAACGTGGCGCCTTATGTAAGATTCCTCCCGCCTCCATATGCCTCTCGCAATAGCTTTTTGTTTGCCACACCATGCCTTTCTATATGAAACTTCCTTTCCATAGGCTTTTTTTATTTCCGCCTTCACTAGTATAATCTTCAACTCGGGATCGCCCTTAACCAGCCCAAAACTTCCCGCCCTATGAACTTAGCATCCATGTTTCGATGATTTTGGCTAATTTCAGTTGCCAAACAAGAATGAGGACCCTTGTATTTGGTAATTTCCCAATACCCGGCATTCTTCAAACTCACATTCACATAAAAATTGCACGGAAAATCTTTCATCGAACACTCAATAGTCCACTTTCGGGTTGTGCTTCGTTTTACCTTGAAGCGCAGATTTTTCTTAATATGAAACAACTTCATTTTATACTGCACATCTGTCTTCTTTGAAAAGCGAATACCTTTGGCAATGTCATGATATTCTACATTCCATTCAGCAAAGTCATATTGGTTATCATCATATATCTCCGATCCTTCTCCAATATCACGATAAAATTGATACCCGACTCTGTCATGCACATGGTGTTGTGGTTCTTCGTAAGCAACCAAATGTAACGCTAAATCTTCTCCCTTATTCTCGCTAACATCGGTAGGACTACTGCAATAATCATATCCATCGTCACGATCTTCATTTAGAAGCAACTCAATATTTTCTTCATAATCTGAATCATTATCATCATCATTATACAATTCCTCACCCTCACCCCCTCCCTCTTCCTCGCTCTCTTCCTCCCCCTCTTCCTCTTCCTCTTCCTCTTCCTCTTCCTCTCCCTCTTCCTCTTCCACATATGTTTGTGTACTTGTTCCAAAGATCCATCCGACTATAGCAAACTTAAAGAACCCATCCGGAAGGTATCCATGTCATTAACATACCGATTTTGTAATGGCTCCTCATAGGTTTCAAACTCCTCAACATTCACATTATCAACTAAATTTATCTTAACATACAATTGTAAGCTACTCAACCCACCAAACCGAGCGTAAAACATCAAACATGACTTCCATACCCATATCATTGTCGATTACAAATGGAATGTAGTTTGCAATCCCGGAGCAACAAGATGAGGATATCTACATATAACTTGCAACCGAACAACAATGTACTCGATCTACCCCAATTTTCTTAGCTAACTTTTTAATCAACTTCTTGTAACTCCACCGAGTTTTAGCCCTAAGTGCACATTTTGGTCCCCTTTCAAACTGTTCACCTTCAAACGGGTGTTCATCATTTCCTCCCCAATAACACATGAAAACAAGTGGAACTCCAGACATAGGTATTCCTAGAAATTGAAAAATAAATTATAAAAATCTAATTTAACAATATCACTACATTCACAAAAAAATTAAATAAATACTAAATTTAAATTTCGAACAAAAAATAAGAGGATTAAATGTACCTTCTTAATCACCTCTTCTTCTTGAACTTCTTAATCAACTTCTTGAATTTTCAATATTTTTTGGAAAAAATTCACCTACTTTCTTCTTCTTTCTTCTTTTCTCCTTCTTCTTCAATGAATTTTTATTATGCCAGATTTCTTTACGATTTGCCGAGGAAGATGGGTTTTGTAAAGCAAATCCGGAATTAGCATTTCCGGATTTGAATTTTTCAAAAACATTACTTAATTCAATTCGTATATATTTAGTATTTAAAAAAAAAAAAATTAAAATCCGGAGTTATCAGCCCGGATTACACTAAGAGCGATCGCCCTACATACGTGCGATCGCTCTCTCTATTTATTCCGTAAAATATTATTTTCCTCATTTAATCTTTTTGGAAAAAAAAAATAGAATCCTAATTGGTACCGCCGGAGTACACATGAGCGATCGTTTCTATTTTAGGGCGCGATCGCCCCTATTTACGGAATTATTATTTTCGGAAATTCAATTTTGAAAAACAAAAAAAAAAAAATCAAATCCGGAATTGGTAATTCCGGATTTCATAATCCGAAATTACCAATTCCGAATTTCAAGTCAAAAGTGCTAGTTTGGTACTTAAGTTTTTGAAAATGTTATTTTGATATATAAATTTTTAAAAAGCTATATTTAAAAAAAAAATCGTTCATTTGATATGTATTTATCATTAATTTTCGTGCGTATATTATGGGTACTTACTCTTGTACCATTTGTGCTTTTTATATGGGAAAAGTTATAGATTAGCATAATACTTATTATGGGTACTTACTCTTGTACCGTCAAAAAGATGTGAATAGAAAAATATTGTTTCGAAAGGGGTTTAAATGGGAGGAAGGATAAATGGGTAGGTAACACTAATGGGAGGAATTAGACAAGGTGTAAACTTAGTATTATTTGCTTCAGTTACAAACAAATAAGTAAGAAAACTGTGGATGAAAGAGTTTAGGAACATCTAGTTCTAGATCCCATTTTGGGGCGATTGACGGCATCGCAGACGGTGATTATGTCGCCTACGTTTGAGCGCCTGATATCAATCCTGGCACCCTAGATGCACCTTATATGAAACAAACTAGGATACAGTTTCTGTATATACGTGTCGCGTAAATAAGTAAACCAACATTTAAGGTGTAGTACCTGAAATCATAAAATGTGCTTTGAGAACCATAACTGAGAATAAAGAGTATCTATGAAAATCACAAAAATAATTGATGGTGGTAATAATCAATTTAGTTATACCGAATCAGAAAAGACAAAAAGAAAACGATATGTTAGTAATATTAACGAATAGAAGAACACATATGCCACATTAAAGAAAACGATAAATAACCGTACTCATAATCAAATATGTAACATGTTATATTTAGTAAACATAACATGTTACATATTTAGTAAACATAACATGTTACATATGCAACAATTAGATAAGTTACTAAATATCTAATTTTCAAGTCTTTTAAAGTCAAAGGGGAGGAAGGGGGGTGAATGTCTCAATAATGTAACATATTCAACTGCACACTACCTTAGTGGTTCTAGATCCCATTTTGGGGCGATTGACGGCATCGCGGACGGTGATGTATATCGCCTACGTTTGAGCGTCTGATATCAATCCTGGCACCCTAGATGTACCTTAGGGTATTGTGGTTGGTGGTTAACATCTTAAAATATAAATAAGATGAGAGTCTTTCTCACCCACAACTATCAAATTCCGTCCATCTTTGATCAAAAAAGATAGAGCAAATAAGTTCTCCACTGTTTGAGCAAAGGATTTTCTGTTTAATAAGAGTTTTTCTAGTTTCACTGTCCTCTTCTCTCTAAGGATCTCAAACATCACAGCCATGTTTGTAACAGTGCATGTTTTACTCTTCACTCGTGTTATACGGTCACAAGTAAAAACAAGGTAACAGTATAATACCAGTGAAGAAAAAACAGAACTTTCCTCCAATTTTTTCAATCTCCACCTTCCATTTACTCAAGATCCTGATTGCAGAATCTTCCTCATGAGCTTGAAAATTGGCGGTGTTGCCCTCAATCTCACGGTTGCTTTGCATTCGAATGATCCCGAAGTGATAGCTCGCAGGGAGGCCTTGAGGCAGGAAAGAGCAGTACTGAGAGCTACCAGACTGATTGATCCACCGGCTCACACGATACCTGAGCCAGGACGAGGTCAGACTGACTTTTTCGACATACCTAGACCAAAGACCTCCCGGGGACCGAGGCGGAGGAAGAGTAGAGATTCGAGTTCGGGAGCGGGAACGAGTTCCTAGACACTTTAAGAAGACCTGTTAATATATTGTTAAATATGAGTTAGAAGCTTTATATTTATTTTAAGAAGATCTGTGTTGCTTTTAAGTTTGTAATTCAAATTTAGGGAATGATAATACATTAATTACTTCTAAACTGTTAATATATTATGAAATCCAATAATTATTAACATCCCAATTTTGTTTCATCCGTCGATTAAATTGAGTGTACGTATAATATATGGATTGCAATGCAGGAGTGATGTCTGTTAACGATGATCGTAGTTGGATGTACAAGCGGAAGCTGCCGAATCATTGCAGTATCAATCCTAAGTTTATAAGAGGGTTGATGGGGTTTATTGAATTTGCTCAATCAAATAAAACCAGTCACATGGATAAAGATGGTAAGATTAGGTGTCCATGCACCATCTGTTGTAATGTCAAGTATCTAAGCTTGATCGATACTCAGAAACATATTTTGCGTAACGGGTTTGAAGTTGGGTACAAACGGTGGACTCGTCATGGTGAGCTGAGATTGCGCACAAATGTTGCGAATAATCCCCCCGGGAATATTCATGTACCTCCCGAACCCGAATCTATTATTCAGGACAATGAAGAACCACCTTTGAATATGGAAGATATGGTTAGGGATGCAGCTGGTCCTGAATTCGATTGGTCAGAGAACCAACAACAAGAACCAACCCCTGCAGCCAAGAAATTTATTGATGCTATGGACTCTGCAAAAGAGAAGGTCTATCCAGGTTGCGAGATCAGTGTGTTGGAGGCTGTGGCTGAGCTCCTTAACATAAAGGCTGATTGCAATATTAGTCGCCCGTTTATAATCGTATCATGAAAGCAATTAAGCGGATGTCACGAAAGAGAATAAGATGGTTACAAACTTTTATGAGACAAAGAAGTTGGTTGGGCAGATTGGGCTATGTTTTGAAAAGATTGATGCGTGTAAGAATGACTACATGCTATTCTACAAGGAAGATTCACAGAAGACAGAGTATTCAATTTGCGGACAAAGTAGATATAAGCCAAATCGGAGGGAGAGTTCAAAACACAAGAAAAACAAACCACATAAGCAGTTGTGTTACATGCCGTTGATTCCAAGACTGCAACGCCTCTACACGTCTAAATCTACTGCAGAGGCAATGCGTTGGCATAAGGAAAGTTTGCGTGAAGAGGGTGTGTTGATTCATCCCAGTGATGGGGAGGCATGGAAACACTTTGATGAGACTTATCCTGACTTTGCGTCTGAAGCAAGAAATATACGGTTATGCATCTGCTCTGATGGTTTCAATCTGTTTGGTCCTGGGGCAAAATCTTACTCTTGTTGGCCGGTTATAGCCACTGTCTACAATCTTCCGCCCTGGTTGTGTATGAGTGATCCCTACATGTTCTTGTCGTTATTCATCTCCGGCCCAAACAGCCCTGGGAGGAACATTGACGTCTATCTCCGACCTTTGATGGACGAATTGAAGCAGCTTTGGGAGGATGGGGTCGAAACGATGGATGCTTTCAAGCGAGAGAATTTCAGCATAAAGGCTGCGTTGATGTGGACAGTTAATAACTTCCCTGCATATGGGATGTTATCGGGTTGGAGCACCCACGGGAAGTTGGTCTGTCCGTATTGTATGAGTGACACAAAGTCTTTCACGCTCACACACTCTGGAAAACCATGTTGGTTCGATTGCCATAGACAATTTCTTCCGGAGGACCACCCATTTAGGACCCAGAAGAATGCGTTTAAAAAGAACAAGATTGACCATGATGAGGCCCCGATTCGTTTAAGTGGTGACACGGTCTATGAGAAGGTATCTACATTGCCCGATCCTCGGTGGGGGAAAAAGTTTTCGAAGACCAAAATACAAGGGTTTGGGACTACCCATAACTGGATCAAGAGGAGTATATTTTGGGAGCTGCCATACTGGAAAACAAATCTCATTCGACATAACCTTGACGTGATGCACATTGAGAAGAATGTATTCGATAATGTTTTTAACACGTTGATGGATTTCAAGAGAACAACTAAAGACAACGAAAAAGCTCGAATGGACCTTAAGGAAATCTGTAAGCGGCCGGCCTTAGACTTGATATACGTCAATGGTAAACCAGTTAGACCGATGGCTCAATACATGCTTACAAAGGAAAAGAAGCTCCTCCTCCTGAAATGGCTCAAGGATTTAAGGCTTCCAGATGGTTACGCGTCTAACATTGGTAACTGTGTCAATGTAGAGGAGGGGAAAGTGCAGGGTTTGAAGAGTCACGATTGCCACGTTTTGCTGGATAGGCTACTTCCGATTGCTCTCAGGGGTCTCTTGCCTGACAATATCTGGGTGGCGTTAACAGAGTTAAGTGAGTTTTTCCGAGCGTTAACATCGACCACACTGCGTGTTGATCACATGAAAAAGCTTTAGCATAGCATCGTAGTGACTTTGTGCAAACTTGAGAAAATATTTCCTCCTTCATTATTTGATTCTATGGAGCATTTACCGGTCCACTTGGCATACGAAGCTAGAGTCGATGGTCCAGTTCAATACAGATGGATGTATCCATTTGAGAGGTAATTGAATTTATTCTATTTCTAAATAATTTGAGCGTTAACAATATACCTTTTTTAACATTATTTGTGTTTTAATCTACGAATGACTTTTAGGTATCTAGGCCAATTGAAAAGGAAGATGAGCAATAGGGCCATGGTCGAGGCCTCAATTTCAGAGGCTGTTATTATAGATGAGATTGTTGCCTTTGTCGGAACATATTTTCCTCCTGATGTTGATACGAGATTGACTAGGGTTGGCCGCAATTACGATGGTGGTTGTCCGTCTAAGGGAAACATCTCTGTATTTTCATCCTCTGGTCGGTTCCTCGGCAAACAGGTTGGTAGGCGTACGTTAACCGCTAAAGAGTTTGCCGCGGTCGAAACGTATGTTCTTCTTAACTGTGACGAGGTTGGGGAATATATCAAGTAAGTCATTGATGTTATGTTTACGCCTCGTCGATTAAATTATGCATGTTTAATTACCTGCATATGAAATGCCTTGTTTAACCCTATTGCAGAATGTTTGAAAATTTAGCTCAGGATTTATCTCCAGAACTCATCACAACTAGGACAGACAGAGAATTTCCAAACTGGCTAAGGAAATATGTAAATATTTCGTTTCATTCAAATTTATTCTATACACTTTTTTAAACATTCAATCTTAAAATTGTATTAAATTGGTTACATATTGTCTTATAGATAGCTGAACATCCGGGTGATGCCAAAGCTGCGAGGTTAAGACATTTAGCATCAACTCCGTACTTGAACGTTAATTTATACAACGGTTATTTCGTGAATGGCTATGTGTTTCATACCAAAGCTTACGGGGGCTCTAAATTGACGTGGAATAGCGGTGTGAAGCTTAAAGGAAACCTTGATTATTATGGCGTCCTGAAAGAAGTAGTCGAGGTGGAGTATTTGGGTAGAAACAGTGTTGTCTTGTTCAATTGTGATTGGCGAGATGTTGTGCGAGGTGTTAAGAAGCACGCCATATTTGACCTCGTCGATGTAAAGGACTCGTCCAGACATAATGGCGACGACGTCTTCATCTTAGCATCTCAAGCACAACAGGTATACATGACTCCCTACCCTCGTCTGCGACCCGACGGATGGTGGGCTGTCTGGATGACCAAGGCTAGGAGCATGATTGACAACCTACCCTCGTCGACAACTACAGAGTCGTCATTAGAAACACCCTATCAAGAGGATGAAATGCCAGTGCCACCTAACGTTTCATCAGCTAATCATCCATTAGATGATGTCACTCATATTCCTCAAAATGTTGATGAACCCGAGGAGGATATCTTACCAGTGAATTTGCCAACTCCTCCGCCTCGTTCAGGTCATCTCGCGCACATTGATATTGATGAATCAGAGGAAGAGGAAGAGGAAGAGGAAGAGGAAGAGGAACCAGAGTTTGATTCATCAGAGTCCGAAGACGAAGATGAAGAACTCGAGTTTTGTAGTAATTCAGAGTCCAGTGATGATGATGGGGACGAAGATTAATAATAGTTTAAAGTTTTATATGTATTGTGAATGCTTTAGATTATTAGAACTTTAAAGTTTTATATGTATTGTGAATGCTTTAGATTATTATTAATAGTTTAAAGTTTTATATGTATTGTGAATGCTTTAGATTATTAGAACTTTAAAGTTTTATATGTATTGTGAATATATTGTTTCCTATTGTTAAAGTTGTATATTTTAATATTTTTACTGTAATACAGATATGAGTTCTAGTAAAAAGGGTAGGAAGACACGGCCCATCTACACATCTATTACTGGGACGCAACCGTCCCGATCCAGTACTGATCATGATGCCGATGTCGACCCTACCCGCAGTAGTACTAGCTCCACCTCCACCTTTGGGGCCGATACACACCCTGCTGTCGATTCTGAGGGGAGGATATTTGTCGAGATATCGTCACTTTATGACCAGTAAGTAACTCTTCATTAATTTGATATAAGTTGGTTCCTTTTTGTTTTATATATAATTCATATTTAAGTTAAAATGTTATTGTATAAATATACTTGGCAGGTTTGTAGGTGGATATCCTACCACAGGGACTAAGATCGGCCAGTATTGGCGGTCTCGACTCATGACAGAGTTTTGGCCCAACTGGAAATCATTGCCAGCGGCGCAGAAGGAGGATGCGTGGGAGGAGTTTAAGTTAATGTGTTAATGGTTTTTATTTAAAACTTAAATGTTAGTTTGTTATTAAAATGTTATAATTAATAATGATTATACTCTTTTAATTTTGTAATGTTATCATTATATGTTGTAGGGGAAATATTGTTGGGAGCCGGAAATCGACGAGGCGACGGCTAGATTTGTTTTCAATGTACAGGCTCATAAGCTATTTAAGGATCATATTGGTAACATATTTATCTATCCTTAATTAGTTTAATTAACAATGATTATACTCTTTTAATTTGATAATGTCATCATTATTTGTTTACGAGATATTCATATTTTTATAGGTAACACGAAGAGACAATATTATACTAATCGGCTCAAGGCGAACCAACAACCCTTGAGACCTACTTGGATGACCGAGGAGGTGTTTCTTCAATTTTGCGAATATTGGGGGTCGGAAAAGGCGAAGGCTATAGCCGAACAGGCTAAGGCAAATAGAGCAGGCTCCTCGGGATCGGCGGCGAAGCATACCATGGGGACGACCCCGGTCGGCGAGCATCACTACCACATGGTATGTATGTTAGTTTAAATGTAGTAGTGTATGCATGCTTTTAAATAGGTTTATGTATGTATGTTAGCTGAGAGCCATGTTGATGCTATGAAATCCATGGTTTTAGTGTAAATGTAGTGTATGCATGCTTTTAAATCAGTTTAAATGTTGCATTTATACAATTTCAAAGTAATAATCTCGCTTATTTTATTTATAGGAAAGGGATCATGGTCCGAATGTCACTTTTTTGGATGTTTACGCTAGCACCCATCTTCGGACTAATACAGCGCCCGATCAACCTCAGCAATGGGTTGACGATCGCTCTGCTAATGCCTTTGTAAGTAAATTATCATTAAATGACTTGATTTTGAATATGTAAATTTATTTATGCCCCTTACATTGTGTATATGATTATAATTGTTTGTTTTATTTTGACAGAGTGCATATCAAGCCACCGTTGTTCCCGAAGGAACGCCTCCCGACCAGCCCGTTCCCTTCGTGCCTGATGTTTGACACTCGGTCACCTCTGAGGGACATCCAAAGAGAGGAGCCCGAGGGTTAGGGATGGGGGATTACGGGCGGCAATGCCCGTCGACGTCGACCAGCCGTCGGCCAAATGTTGTCCCGACCACGTTTCATGATCCGAGGGTCGACACTCTGCAGGCTGCGTTGGATGAGGAGAGACGCGAGCGGGCAAAGCTTATGGAGGCTCATGCAGAGACTCAAAGACAATTGGCGCTGTTGATGGCTCGTTTGGACCAGGACCAGGGTAATTTTCGGCCTCCCCCGAGTTGATTACGGACTATTTTAGACTTGTTTGTACTATTTTATAATTGTTTGTAAACATTTGAGATATTTGGTACCCGCGGGAGCCCCTCCCCCCTCTCCCCCTCTCCCCCTCCCGATTTGGTACGGTGATATTTAGTCTTTAGTTTGGTACGCTGATATTTGATTTTTAGTTTTTATAGTTTTAGTTTTGTAAATTGAATTGTTATATCAGGTACAAAAAAAATTTGGTTTATTGATATTTTAAATTATTTTTTTTAATTTATTTCAGAATCAGCGACGGAAATTTTCGTCGCTGAAATTAATTTATTTTAATTAATTTTTATTCCAACGACGGAAATTTCCGCCGCTATATCATTTAATTTTAATTTAATTTTTTATTATAGCGGCGAAAATTTTCGTCGCTGTAATAAAAATTAAATTAAAATAAATTAATTTCAGCGGCGGAAATTCCCGTCGCTGAAATTATTTTATTTTAATTAATTTTTATTCCAGCGACGGAAATTTCCGCCTCTATATCATTTAATTTTAATTTAATTTTTGATTTCAAAGAATGAAATTTTCGTCAGTAATAAAATTAAATTAAAATAAAATAATTTCAGCGACGGTAATTTCCGCCGCTGAAATTATTTTATTTTAATTTAATTTTTATTACAGCGACGGAAATTTTCGCCGTTGAAATTAATTTAATTTAATTAATTTTTATTACAGCGACGGAATTTTTCGTTACTGAAATGAAAATTTAATTAAATTAAATTGATTTAACGACGGAAATTTCTGTCGCTGGAACCATTAAATCACCGGCGGAATTAATTCCGTCGGTAAAATCAAAATATACCAACGAAAATTGAGCCGTCAGTGCACTGCGGCGGGCTGGTAGCGGCGGACCACCGACGAAATTTTTCCGTCGGTGTTTATTTTTAGCGACGAAAATTTCGTTTTAGCGACGAAAATTTTCGCCGCTAAATCACCTTTTTCTGATAGTGCTCAGTCTAGTTGTTCCACATCGTTTAGTTCGATTTAGAGCAAAGTGATGTTGAGCCCGGTCTGGTCTAAAGGGTCCGGGTTGGAGGATCCGAATCACTAATCAATTTAGGTATCACTAATTAATCAATTTAGGTCTTTCACTTTCAATAACATGGGCTATTTGAAAACAAATGTCATCTTGTACACTTGAACGAAAATCTCCACTGAAAAAAAAAAAAAAAAGTATAGAATATAAAATATTTATCATTTCACTCCACTTGACGTCAAATATTTTAGTACAAATATTAACAA
Organism: Adenophora triphylla var. japonica; assembly: GCA_022495995.1. Classification (NCBI taxonomy): domain Eukaryota; kingdom Viridiplantae; phylum Streptophyta; class Magnoliopsida; order Asterales; family Campanulaceae; genus Adenophora; species Adenophora triphylla. The sequence continues at coordinate 197,445 of JAFEMH010002685.1, forward strand.
AAGGTAAGAGAAAAATTTAGTAGAAGGAGGTGTGGTGAGTAGGAAAAATAAAATTGTAGAAAAAACGAGTGAAAAAAATAGTAATTTAATTGATATTATGAGCATAAAAACTTTGTGGTGGCAATAGGGTTGTGCAAAATTTTTATGAAATTGGATCGGATCAATAGAACTGGATGAGACCAGTAAAAATAGGACCGAACCAATAGTATTGGTTGGTCCTGGTTACAAATTTTTATGTAACTGATTATTTGGTCTGGTTATGATTTTGAAAAAAATGTACACGATCCTGTACCATGATCAGATCGATTATTTATAAATATATACTCCCTCCGTCCCACCTTATTACAAACCATTTTTCCGGGCACAATAATTAAGAAATATTATTAAGATAATGAAAATGTGTGGTAGGAAATGAAGAGAGAGAATGAGTGGAGTTGGTTGAATAAATTGTGTGGTAGGAAATGAAGAGAGAGAATGAGTGGGTGGGGTAGGGTGAATATAAAATAATAAATTTATTTCCATTTTGAGCAGTTTGTATTCACGTGAAACGGACCAAAAAGAAAATAAGTTTGTATTCACGTGGGACGGAGGGAGTATATATACATATACACTTATTTATAATTTGAAATGTCTAAAAAAAAGTCCTAATTAATTTTCTTACCTAGTTAGTCGGCGACTCGCCGTCGCTTCTAAGCTTCTACTCCAGCAAACATTATCTCAATATTTCTTTCAATAACGCCGTTTCATCCTATGATTTCTCTCAACGCTTTTCTCCTTTCCTCTTAGCTTCTCTTTACTAGTTTCAATTTTTTTTTATGTTATAATTAAGTTTGAAGGTGAACAATTAATATTTAATGGTGTCTATGTTTTGATTTGACTATTAAATATTTTTGACAATTTTTTTGTTGTTGATGTAACTGATGATAAATTTTTGTTATTGTAAAAAATTATAATATATTGTAATTTCTAGAAATAACGTAATCGGACCATTATAACCGGATCATTAGAACCGATTCTATAGTATAATGGTTTAATGTTGATGCTAAATTTTTACAGAATTGAATATTAATTCAATCCTAATTTTCTAAAATTTTAATAAAAATCGTAACAATACGAATCGTGAACACCATAGGTGGCAGTGCAGAGGTGAGTATTACGTGTGTATTTTTTTTATATACATTTTCTCCGTTAAAGGCGGCATAGCTGTCACATTTGATTGGCCGGACTGCTTCTTCATGTGTGTCTGAGAGAGAGAGAGAGAGAGAGAGAGAGATTGGGGTGGTTTCAAGTTTCCAAGGAGTTCCCACATGCACAACTAGCGTCTGCAAAGGACTTATCTCTAACTCCCTCTCTCTCTCGATCTAAAGCAACTGGGCCCCACCTGCTTCCCTAAGCTCAACACGTGCCTCTTCCCCTGCCTTCTTCGGATCTACTCTCTTTGAATTTCATCTTCATTTCCCCTCCCTTAAGGCCGGTTGATTTCTCAAAAACAAAACAAAATTCTTTAGGTCAAATTGCATTTTAGTTACACGAGTTTGTCGAGATATTTTAATTGATTATCGAATTTATATTTGTTACAAGTTGATTATTGAGTTTATCTTTTTGTTACAATCAGATCTAATTTTAAATGAAACGTTAAAAATCTAACGAATAACATAACAAGTGTCGCTCACCTAAGTTACTTAAGTGCTATTTTGGTATTTTTCACCCCCATAATTTTAAGGAGATTAGTTGACACTTTCTAAAAAAGAGAGAAAGGTTAAATATATATATAAAAAAAAAATCACTCTCTCTCATTCTCTTTCTTTCTCTCTCTAGTTTCCATGGTGAAATTCGGCAAGCTCCACCTCTCCCAACAACCACCCCTCTTCCTCACTATCCTCATCACCACCGCCCCCTTCAAAACAACCACCGCCACCCCTTTTATCCACCGCATCTCCGCTGCCAACCCTTCCACTACCTTCCACCACCTCCCCTACCTACCCCTCCCTCCAAACTCCTCCACCGCCTATGTCGACCATCTCTTCGAAATTCCTCATATCCAAAATCCCAATTTCCTCCCCACCCTCCAAACCCTCTCTCAAAGCTCACCGATCAAAGTCGTCGTCCTAGATTTCTTCTGTACCGCCGCTTTTGATGACTCCACAAGCCTTGACATACCTACCTACTTCTTCTACACCTCCAGCACTTCTGTCCTTGCTGAGTTACTTTACCTTCCCACGCTATATGAAACTTAGCCAACAAACATTAAAGATCTCAATGATTTCATTGAAATTCCAGGATTACCGCATCTCCACAGCTTAGACATACCCGATCCTTTGTTAATTAGAGACACAATTACAACAGACCAAAAATTCATTATCAATGGAAACAACAAATTCTCTTGCAAAGTATAGATTCTGGAGATTTCAGAGCACGAAAATGTCGGCGGAAAAAGGACCGGAGAGGGCATTAATGAAACGGAGACTGAGGGTATGAGGGTATCGAGTTCGGTCAAGTTGATAATGGTGTTGGGTTACAAAGTGGGTTTGATGTAGTTTTTCATCATCTTCTCTGTGTTTGATTGATCAAATTTCTTGAGAGAGGAAGTAGAGTGAGAAGATAGAGAGAGAAAGAAAGAGAATGGAGAGAGAGAGTGGATTTTTTTTATATTTAACCTTTCCCTCATTTTTAGAAAATGTCAACTAACCCTTTTAAAATTATGGGGGTCAAATTCGATGGAAAAGATCAAAATAGTCATTAAGTAACTCACGTGAGTGGCACATGTTATAATCTTCGTTATATTTTTATCAGTTCATCCAAAATTACACCTGATTGCAACAAAAAGACAAACTCAATAACTAACTTGTAACAAATGCAAATTCGATAACCAATTGAAACATCTCGACAAACTTAGGTAACTAAAATGCAATTTGACCAACTCTTTTAGGGCAACTCCAATGAGTTCTAGTACTAAGGGTATCAAAATCAAATTTTGATACCCATAAACACTATTTGCATAGGTATCAAAAAACATCTCCAACAATGAGTATCAAAAATAAGATGCCAAATTAGTTTTTTTTAAGTTAATAACTTTATTAAAGACTTAATTGATTATGATGCTATAGATACATATTTATAGGATTACAATGAGGAATTTCCTAGAATGAGAAGGTTTCTAAGATTGTGTTTTCTAATCTAATACAAGGATTAATCTCCTAGAAGGAGAAGGTTTCTAAGATTGTGTTTCATAATCTAATACAAGGATTATGTTTCCTAATCTATTTATTACAATATATACTTGAATATAATATAATGATAGTATATTTCTAATATGCACCCGCAAGATGGATGGTCTTTGGATAAGTCCAATCTTGGAGAGTGATGAGATAAACCGGATTTGATGACGAGTTGAAGATGTGTTCCCGGACATGTGTGTTATTTCTGAAGAGATGTGGTTCCTCGCATCCGAGGTAGTGATAGGTTGGAGCATGACTACGTCGGAGACGGTAGGGTTGTGGAGAGGGGTTTTCGATTTTGTCGAGGGGGTTTTGAAGTAGGGGGAATTGGTTTCGGCTAGGCCGAGGGTTTTTAATAACAAGAAAACAATATAGGGTTTCGGTCATTTGGGGTTTCGATCAAAAGGGGTTTTGAGCCGAGAGGGTTGAATTAGAAAAAGGTTTAGGATTTCGGTCAAAAGGGTTTTTGAGCCGAGGGGATTGAATAACAAAAAAAAAATTAGGTTTCGATCAAAATGGTTTTTAAGCCGAGGAGGTTGAATTAACAAAAAAGGTTTAGAATTTCGGTCAAAAGGGGTTTTGAGCCGAGGGGGTTTTAAGTATAGGGTTTCGGGGTTTCCCGAGGGTGTTTGAAGGAGAAAGTAAAGAAAATAAACAAATAAGGTTTCGGCTTTGAGGGTTTTAAGCCGAGGGTGGTGGGGGTTTGGTAGTTGGTGGAGGAAGCAAGGTGGTGATGAGATGGTGTGGCGGCTTTAGGATTTGACGGAGAAGTCCTTCTATGGATTTTAATACTCTGATATCATATTAGAATTTAGAGAGAGAGACGAAGTCAATCATACGAGGAAGAAAATATAGAATGAGAAGGTTTCTAAGATTATGTTTCCTAATCTAATATAAGGATTAATCTCTTAGAAGAAGAAGGTTTCTAAGATTGTGTTTCCTAATCTAATACAAGGATTATGTTTCCTAATCTATTTATTACAATATATACTTAAATATAATATAATGATATTATATTCCTAATATGTGCTAAGAACATCAAGTAATGGAGCAAGTAGACTTGAAAGTTGCAGCCAAATCAAGCTTATTAATTATTTACATTCCTCTGTTACTAAATAAATGTCAAAAAAGTTTTTCTAATTTATACGATCAAAAGGAAATTCGAATTTTGTTTGACATTTATTTAAAAACGAAGGAGTTGAACTGGATTAGAAGTCATTTTATTGTGACACAAGTAAAGCGTGAATAATATGGAATTGAAAGGTTCTCAAACTAACTTTAACAGCTCAATTAAGTTGGAGATAAAAACTATCAAAAACACCCACCATCATTCATAATTATCATGTGCTACCATTATCAGATGATGGGTATACAGTGTACATTTAAGTTACCATATTAAGTTACTCCCTCCAAAATGTTTGTCTCATTTGATTTTTTTGTTGAATTTTGATCACAAATTTATGAGAGATTAATCATGTTCATGAAATTCTAAAAGTTATTGTTGATAATATTATTAATGGTGAATCAATAGGAATTTTTAAAATTTCATGAACATAATTAAATTGTCATATATTTATGGTCAAAATTCAACAAAAAAATCAAATGAGACAAACATTTTGGGACGGAGGAAGTAATTTCCAAGGGTAAATATTAAAGAGTTTTTTTAGTCTGAATCATCATTGGAACCAACATTTGATGCCATTTAATCTGTTTTGAGCCGGATTCGGGTAGTACCAAAACTACTCCAACAAAGTTTTAACGATGCTATATTTTTATAACTCAAACCCGATATCTATGAAATTAAGCTAGAACACCAGAGTGGTTTAGGCGTTTGTTTGTCGTAAATATTAGAGGCGCGCACATAAAACAACAGTTGGGTTGGGTGGACGCATGCATGCACGAGGTAGGTGTGGGGGTTTGGAAAGAAAAGAGACGCGTGGGTGGCGCTGACACAAAAAGAGCTTGACCACCTCCCCTCCCCCTTGTGCCCATATCCTTCGCCCTGCGGATTCTATGCTGAACCTAACTTAACTTTGAGTCCCCTTACTCTTTTCTTCTTGTTCCCTGCACCTCTCTCTCTCTCTCTCTCTCTCTCTCTCTCTCTCTCTCTCTCTCTCTCTCTCTCTCTCTCTCTCTTTCTCTTATTTGAGATTCTCTCTCTACGCCTTTTAGGTTTTGATCGAAACTCAAAAAACACACACTCACACACTGGAAGTACCCATGTACCAAGAAGATGCTTCTTGTCGGATCTCTTTTTCCTTCAACTTGCCATTCGTATAAAAATTATCGATCCAAGCTTCTAGCTACTGCCCCCCAATTTTGAAAGGGCTTAATATTACTCTCAAGTATTTTATATTTGACCATTTAAGTAAATCACTAATCTATATGCATGGTACGTAGTCAAATGCTTTTCTATTATCACTTAATTCCTCTTAAAAACAACCCTATTTTTTTCCATTACCGTGATAATAAGGTAAAGACACGACATAGGACCAAATAAAATATTTACGGAAAAAGCATTTTATTTTAATTATACCTAGCAATATAAATAAACATATACAGTATTACCTAACATCCTTCGTTTTTATTTTTAATTTATACTTGGCCTCTTGGTCTGTTGGAGAAAAGAGAAAGAGTTGACCAATTATAATTGATTAGGTCCTAAATTTGTACTTGGCCTTTTGGTGATTGGTTGCCGGGGTGGGGGTGGGGGTGGGGTGGGGGTGGGGGTGGGGTGGGTTGGGTGTTGTAAATGGTTCGATTTTATTCGATTTAGGTCAATTTATGGATCGAACTACTAGTTATCGGTTTTAAAAAATCTCAAACCAATTCGAACCTTGAAAAATTTCAAACTGCGGTTTGATTTTACGATCCGAACTGCAGTTTAAACCATTAAATAGAATACGACTTAAACCATTAATTAGAACATGGTTTCAGACTACACAATTCATTGTTATGTTTGTTTGAATTTTTCAGACATATCATATAGAAGAGATTCAAAATTTAAGTGAAATTTTGCTTCAATGTTTATGATAACAACAAGCCATTTGAGTAATTGTAATGATATGTGCTAAAAAGTGAATTAACATTATTACATGAAGATTAATCAAAAGAAAAAAGGGTTATGAGCTAAAACCCTTTAATAGAATTAGAGGTTTACAAATTTAAATGTGAAGTGGAGATGAAGGATATGCATATCTATGGTTAATATTGAACGGTTTGGTGGTTTGGTTTACTGCTTCGGTCTCGCGGTCTCGAACCGTGATTTAGGGGTCCAAAACGCAGACCAAACCGGATCACACGGTTTGACAAATTTTGAAACCGAACCAAATCACCATTACTTAAAAATCGAATTAAACCGTATAATTTAATTTCAAACCGCAGTTTAAACCGAACCATTTACATCCCTAATTGGTTGAGCCAGTTAAGTCTCAACCCCATAATTAATGTCACCTCTGATTTTCTTTCTTATGGATGATATAGCTATATTCTCTCGAGATTTAATTATTCACACAGAAAATATAAAGTCAAGTTCTTTTAACTTTGTGTAGTTCACTTTTATTTTATTTTATTTTATTCATTTATTTCCTGGAGGTGGTGTTTTTTATTATACTCATGGACCGGTAAATTGATGAGCTTAATTATTTAGGCAAAAAACATATTTTTATCACTATACTTTAGTTCAATTTACGGTGTTCTCATTAAACTTTTATATTTTCCAAAATTTTTATTGAATTTTTCATATTTTTTTTTTACAATACTCTCGCTACATTCAAAATTTTGCTAAAAACATAACAAAAGTCAGTCGCGTGACCTCACGTGACTAACTTTCATTAAGTTTTAATCATTTTATCGATCTTTACGCTAACTAGACTATGGGCGATAAATCACCTGTCTTTACCTTCGCACGTAAACTCACAAAAGTTTTCACAATACGCCACTTGACTGATTTTCGTTAACTTTTTAGCAAAATTATAGACGAAATGAGAACATTGTAAAATATGAAAAGTTTAATGAGAACTTTGTACAAAATAAAAGTTCAATGAGAACATTGTAAATTGACCTAAAATTCAGTAATAGTGATGAAAAGATGATTTTTGCCAATTATGTACTACTAAACTTGGCATTGACCTTTTAGGTCATATTCTCACAGTCCCGTACTCTCAACCCAAATTTATTTTCCTTTTGATTCATACCATCTCTGCACTATCTAAAATAGCAAAAAAAATTCATTATTTCTTTCACTTATTCTCTCTCATATTGTTTACGTTATACTCACAACAACAATCAAATTACTATTTTTCTCACTCATTATTTCTCCTACTTTAATTTTTATACTTGTAACACCTCTTTTCTATCTCACTTTTCTTTAATCACCATGCTCAAAAAGTTAATCCGATTTAAAATGAGATGGGGGAGTATGTAGTCTATTCACCTCTTGCCAAGATTACACTTACCTGATTCCTTCTCGTTACTATCCTAAGATATCATGACAAACATGATTTTCCTAACCCTAAAACAAATGCATGCTTAAAAAAAACCTAAACAAAAGTAAACCACAAAAAACTGATTTTCATGATGGACATGTTGGGTTATGCAGTTTAAATCAACATGGAAACGAAGTAGGAGAAAAAGTCTAAACAACGAAAGAGTTCGAGTCAAGATAGGAATATTCAAGGAGGAGAAAAAGGAAGCAAACCAGAAAAAGATGTCTGACACGGTCGTGTCATTTAATAAGTACGGTCATGCCACCGGAGGACTTTACTGACACGGTCGTGCTAAGTCGTTTTCCGCCCAGATTTCCTTATACATAATGGAATCTTTCTTGCAGTACAAGGTTTAGGGTTTTTCCTATACCTATATAAACATGATTTCGACCATAATTTGGAGTGATTAACGGAGAGAGATAGGATACACAATAGAAAGCCACAAATAGTGTCAAGGGGGCCTAGGAGATGCTATGAGGGGCACTCCTACAACCCTAGCCATAACCAAGTATGTGTGTTCTTGATAGAAAAAAAGAGTATATATATATATATATGGGAGAGTTGTTCACGGAAAGTAGCCATGCTTAGATCTTATTAATTGCATGTGCAAAGTTGTAATAACCATCATATATTGATTATAGTGATATCCTGGCTTGGCATCCCCTCTAGATGTTGCCATGTGTTGGTGAACTGGGTTTCCAAATCTATGTGCTATTTCTTTCATATTACTACATGTTGATTACTCTCCTTATGTTAGGGTTACTAGTATGGACTAGGCGGATATGTGATCCCCAAAATCCCCACAACAACTAGTATCAGAGCTCTGGTAGGATATCTGAGGGATGCCTAGATTTGATTAAAACAGAGGCTGCAAAAAATAAAGATTCAATTGCATAGATCCGAAAGATTTTGATACATAAATGCATGCGAAAGCATATTCAGATGGTTCAGATTGCAGGAATCTATGGTAAGGAGGCCCAGAAATTCAGTCAGTATCGTGACACAGATTCAAAAAATTTGCAGAAATCCAGGAGGGATTAGGAAATGCATGGATATAGATGAATCAAGTATTCATAGGATTGTGGGGCAGACAAATTGGGTTGGAGAAAAATCGCTAGGAGAAATTTGCTTCGTGTGAATTTGGTGACGGAGCAGAGGATATGGAAGAAAAGGAGATTGAGATTGCAATTGCATTAATCTTAGGAGAGCAGTCAAATACTTCATAGGTGTTTGATTCGAATTCTCAAGGCAATTTCGAAAGAGCAAATCAATGAATAGTTGCAAGAACAGGAGATATGCGGGTTAGGACACAAAATAGACTGTTTTGCAATAACATGGAGGAGAGTGGTATAAGTTGGTTGACCATGTGAGAAAAGGACTTCTTGCAGAACGACAAATGAGTGATTGGTAGTAAGCTCTATGAAAGAGAAGAGGTGTTGTACACTACCTACAACAACATTAAAAGTCTTCAGGAGAGAGACATAGGTCAAGTCGAAGGATCTTTTGGTTTCAACTTGCCTTAGTACTTGAGCGAAAGCTTGAGTGGAAGCTTAGTGCTCGGTGTTGTCAAGATACAATGAGGAGGATCATTTTCTGGGTGGGAGTTTGACGGGTTAGTTATTATGGTTTATTGGTTCTAGTGATCTACAGGTGGGAGATTGTTGGGTTATGTAGTCTGAACCAACATGAAAACAAAGGAGGAGAAGTCTAAACAACGGAGGAGTTTGAGTCAATATAGGAATATTCAAGGAGGAGAAAAATGAAGCAAATCGGAAAAAAGGGTCTGACACAGTCATGTCAGTTAATGAGCACAGTCGTGCCACCGGAGGACTTTACTGACACGGTTGTTCACAATATAAAGCACAGTCGTGCTAAGTCGTTTTCAGTCCAGATTTGATTCCTTTATTCATTTCAGAACGGATTCTTTCTTGGAGGACAAGGTTTAGGGCTTTTTCTACACCTATATAAACATGATTTCATCCATAATTTGGTGTGCTTAACGGAGAGAGATAGAATACACAATAGAAATCCACAAACAGTGTCAAGGAGAGGGCAATGGGGCCTATGAGATGTCATGAGGGGCACTCCTACAATCCTAGCCATGACCAAGGTATGTATTTTCTTGATATATGAGAGGAGATATATATGAGAGGGTTGTTTATGAAGAGTAGCAATGTTTAAATTTTAGTGATTGAATGTACAAAATTGTAATAATCATGATATATTGATTATAGTGATATTATTGTTTAGCATTGCCCCCAGATGTAGTCATATGTCGGTGAACTGGATTATCAAATCTATGTGTTATATCTTTCATATTACTATATGTTGATTACTCTACTACTCATGTTAAGGCTTTTATATGGGCTAGGCGGATATGTTTAATTATGATCCCCAAAATCCCCAACAAGACATACTTCCTCCGTCCCGGTCGACTTAGGACTTTTTGCCATTTTGGGTGTCCCACCCAACTTAGGACGGCCCAAAATGGAAACCTTAAATCACTATTCTCTCCACTCATTCTCTCTCCTACATTATTTTAATACTCACAACACCATTATAATTTACTATTCCCTGCACTCATTCTCTCTCCTATTTTTAAATTACACTCACAACATTTACCTTTTCCTTAATCCCCATGTCATTTCAAAAAAACCTAAGTCAGCCGAGACGGAGGGAGTATATATGAACAGTTAAGACCTTCAAGAAAGGCAGCCCCTTTCCCTAATTAAATCACTAACAAAGATGATCATGATGATGATGGATTGGAGATGATGGAAGATTATTATAATTATATAAATATGGAGTATTATTCAAGCTTTAACGCTAATGACCTAATAATATTCTAAGTTTTATACTTAATTATTAATCAACCAGTCCTTTTCATTAAAGAAGCCAATCCAATGTATCCACTTTATTATACTTTCTACATTATTATTTCACTACTCAAAAGTTTTAGTAGTATATTTCTTTTTCATTAATTGATTATTACCCTAAACGAAAGAAAATAAGAAACATTAATTATTTCAATAAATTTGTAATACTTATTAATACACTATTAAAAATATTATTAATAATAATTTTAATCTTTTATTAAAATAATTAAATTTTATAAATTAATACTAAATCAAAATAAAAATTCAATCAAATTAACTAAAATAAAATATTTGGAACTGAACTAGTAAACCCTTTGAGGAGTGGACCTGTGATTTAAAAAGTTGAGAAATTTAAGAAGAGCATGTGATAGGCACCAACAAGCATGGAATCTGGCGCATATTTAAGCCCACACTTTGCGCTTAATTAGACTTTTGTTGCATTTCATCCGTTAGCTTATCTTTATGGGGAGACTCAGACTAACAAGTTGAAAGCTTACTTTACTTTAATTATTATTATTTAAATGTAATTAATTAAATAATTGGGGATTACTAGCTTATTTCGACTACGCTTACGACAAAAAAAATCATGAGGTGTTCATGTGATTGATGGTGATTAATTTGTAATCGTGCCAATCATCTGTTAATTAATATAGTTACGCCCTTCAACAAGTTGTTTAGAGCATATCCGATTGTACATATAACTTCAAAATAGAGCATTATTTAGCGAGTAGTGTTGGAACATTAACGATCCATTAACCATGAACCGACTCACAACTAGATTAAGAAGAGAAGGAGAAGAAGAAGAAGAATAATACGGAAGCGTGTACCTTGTAATTTCATGATTGTGTTCTTGATCTTGTTCTTGAATAAATGAGAAAGTAGGGAAGAGTAGATTTTCTAAATGATAAGTGCCCTTAATCTCTTTAATCTTCAATTACTTAGGAAGAGTTTTGACTGAATGAGAAATGATGTAACTTGTAGATTCATAGGCTTGATGGATAGGCCTTTATATAGGAATCCAAGGGGCACTTCATTTAGGGACTACACCCTTTCATAAAGATGATGGTGTGAAGTTACCATTATGCCCATCATTTAATGGTACTTACACCTAATGGAATTCTACACATTTTGTCTATACTTTAACATTATTAAATGATTATAACAAATGAAATTAAATAACACATATTAATTAATCCATGTTCTAACAATCTCCCACTTGGATTAATATTAATATGTATCTTTTACTAAATAAATTCCTTAATCATTTATAACATGAATGACAACCCTTATGTGCACGTTTATTGTTGAACATACCAAAAGTGTCGAGTTGGGCCAAACGAGCAAAGCCCAATCACAGATAACATTGGCACCCACATTCTCAATGAGACTGATCCAATCAGAACAAGGCCCACGGCCCATCTCACACATCAGTCGACCAAGCCCATGGTCCGACTTACAGGTCCCGACTTAGCTTAATCCGACCTCATGATCCATGCTACAATTCGGGTACGAACCATGCTCTACCCGACAGTCAGGTCGACCATTTCACGAGTGGCGACCTCGACCTAACTCAGCAAGTGACGACCTGACACTTGCCGGCTTATTTGGTTAATCAATGCTCACAACTACATCCCTACAAATCAGGGACCGTTATAGACACGTGCCCACGACCAAGTAACTGCCGCTATAATCTCGGAGGACATGTCGCCTCCCCAAAAATACATCACTCTTGCCTATAAATACTTCATCACTACCAAACGGTGAAAGGTAACTGCCATTTTGTTATCAGAATTCATTATTCTATACATTTTGAGCTATAAACAACGGTAATCTTACTCTCACGCCCGAGCGTCTTCGCCGGAGACACATCCGGCTAGTCGTGGGTTCTGTTTTCAGGTCAAGGAGCCAGGTGATCAGTCCTGCCACGTGGAGGAAGATTGATAAGCACATTTCCTGCAGCATCAGTTTGGTTCCATTGCCGGGAATTGTGCTTCAACTTGACCTCGAAATTTTTTAACAACCTGCAACAATGGTGACTTCGGAAGGACACGTATCCGAGGCTTCACTTGGGCACGATGAAGTGAACAACAACAACAATGCAAACGTTGGAAATGCAGATTTGCCTCCTCCTCCCCCTCCTCAACGACATCATGCTAGGGCGACACGCTCTAACAGCGTGGCTGATGGCAGGGGATTGCCAGATGCAAGGAGAGAAAAGCGTCCTATGGAAGGACAAGGAGCTCCACCTCACCCAAAACGTACAACTGGGCAGGCTAATGTGGGAAGCAGGGCAGGTCCCTCCACTAATCCCATGAGCAAGAAAGAAATGATGCTGGAGCGAGCCCAGATTCTGGCTGACTTAATAGCCATGGAGGAGGCAGAACAGGCCGACATACGCTCTGAGAGAGTGGCACCCGCTCAGGTTTCTAATGGGCAACAGGCCAGGAGTGCTAGGCCAAATGAAGGTGTGGGACAGAACGGCGAGGACAGAATGGTACGTCGAGCTCCCACTATAGTTCATGTGCCGAGTAATGATTTAAGAGCTAGCCTCAACAGAAACAGAGAGCAGGAGGCTCAATCTGATTTGAGGACTCAGTTAACAGCCAATAGAAACAGACATGTTTCCCCAGCCAGAACACAGAGATCAGGGTCTCAAAGAGACAGAAATGGGCATAGGTCGCCTGTGAGAGGGGAAAGGCGCAGGTCGCCACATGGAGATCACAGGCGCAGGTCGCCGTCTGCTGCTGAGAGGCGCAGGTCGCCTCAAAGAAGTAACAGACATAGATCTCCAATAAGATCAGAAAGGACCAATTCTCACAGGGACAGAAGGAGTAGGCAGGTGACTCCCCCCAGAAGTGAAGGCCAGAGGTCCAATGCTGCTCCCCCTCCAGGAGATGAGAGACCCGATGCCAGAGAATGGTTGTTGATGAAAAAGAAATTTGAGCAATGGGAGGAGGAGAAGAAAAAAGAGACGGGAAAGGTTGAACGAATTGACTTTGCTCTTCGACCTTTTTCCAAAGAAATCAGAGATAGTCGACCTCCTCCTACTTTCAGGTTGCCTCTTCTGGAGAAGTACTCTGGGTCGACAAATGCCAGGAGCCACATATCACATCTGGAAGCCACTATGTGTTTTGTCGCCAATGAGGATGACAACATGTGCAAAGCTCTCCTAAGCACACTTACTGGGGCAGCCTTAACTTGGTTCAATGGTTTGGCTGCTGGTAGTATCACCACTTGGGCATGCTTCAGAACAAAATTCTTAGACCGCTTCTCGACTGCAGGAGCTCGGAAGATAACCGTCACTGATCTGAATAACTTGGTGCAGGGTAAGAATGAAAGCTCGATGAGCTATTTCACCAAGTTCAAAGAGATGGTTGATAAGATAGAGGAAGACCTCACAGACAGAGAGGTAATAAATTGCTTCCGAAGTGGTATTTCCTCAGAAGACATGGACTACGAGCTCACAGTCCGAACGGTCACAACTCGACAGGAGTTGTTTGAAAAGGTGTATAACGTCGCTCTTGCTGAGGAAAGGAAAGAAAAGAAGAATGGTAAGAGCCCCAAGGTTGAAGTCGCTGACGATAAAAAGGACTCCAACAAGAATGGGGGGAACAATAAAAATGGAAAGAACAGAACTAGGGCGACAGAGAAGGTGCCCGAAGCTTTCACTCCCCTCACGGTGAGTCGAACTGAGATTTTGAATGCTGTCGAACTGGCTCCTCCAGTCCCAATGAATCCAGGCAACAAGTTTAGGCGGGACAACAGCAAGTACTGCGACTACCACAAAGACACTGGTCATCTCACAGAGGATTGCTTGGGATTAAAGCGTATCATCCAGAGAATGGTCGACCAGGGGAGACTCGAAGCTTATGTGAAGAGACCTCAAGCTGGGGGAGGTGAGCAGCCAGCAGGTGGGCAACAAGGACCTAGGCAGCCTAGACTGAACCTGGGGGTCATCACTGAACAAGCGAGCAACACGGCCATCAAGCACAAGATATTCCAGCTCAATAAGGCCCCACATGTGCCTCCAAGGAGAGAAATAAGAGATGAGGCGATCAGCTTCTACCCCCACGAATTGGCAACAAATATGGCGGCTAGGGAGCAAGTTCTCGTCATCCCAGGTCTCATTGATGGATGTACGACGAGCAGACTCTTAGTCGACACGGGGGCCTGCAAGGATATTTTGTTTTACAAAACTTTCAAGGAGATGGGTCTTAATGATGAACAGTTGGAGAGATATGATGGCAGGTTGGAGGGCTTCACCAACCATCGAGTTGATGCTAAAGGCCAGATAGCACTCGACGTTGACCTAGGCCAGCACCCCCTCAGGGTTGTTTCGAAGGTACAATTTATCGTAATTGATGTAAATAGTGACTATGCCGCCATACTTGGAATTCCTGGACAGGTCGCTCTTGGAATGGTAGCATCAATTCCTCACCAGCGAGTAAAGTTCCCCACACCTGCTGGAGTGGGTTGCGTACAAGGCACAGCTCGTGCTTATCTGGATCATGTTCTAAGAGAAAGAAAGAAAAGGGAGCTAGAGATTGAGACTGCTGATGGTTACTTGAAGCTGTCTCAGTCAGTCACCAAAACTACCCGACTGTCAACAATCACCGACGTGGTAGAGTCGACCTATCGCTCAAATGACGAGGTCATGCTTGAGTCGACACGTCACTCTAACACCACTGAGGTCGATTCAGATGTAGTTATGGTCGATCAAGTCGTCATAGGAGACCTATGCCTCCAGATAGACAATAACTCGGGGGCCACTACCAACAAGGTTGCAGACAAGCTTGATGATATGATAGCTGAGGAGGCTCCACACTTGGGAGCTGAGGAAAGACAAAAGGTCAGGGAGATCATAGTGGAGACTCTACAATTCAGAGATGGACCAGAGCTAGAAGCTGTGGATGAGCTAGAGTCAGTAATCACCAACCCTTCTTACCCCGATCAAAAAATTCAGATTGGGAAACAGCTATCAGTTGAGGAGCGAACAGAAATCATCGAGCTACTCAAAGAAAGTAATGATGTCTTTGCATGGAGGGTAGAAGACATGAGGGGAATCAAGGAGGAGGTCGCTGTTCACAGACTGGAAGTCAACCCGACCATAAAGCCTAGACCCCAAAAGTTGAGAAGTTTTGCTCGCGACAAGGAAGAGGCTATCAAAGCAGAGGTACAAAAACTTTTGAGTGCAGGTATAATCAAAGAGGCCACTCATACAACGTGGTTGGCCAACGTGGTCATGGTGAAGAAATCGAATGGCAAGTGGCGGATGTGTGTCGACTTCACTACTCTCAATCTAGCTTGCCCAAAGGATAGCTATCCTCTTCCTAGAATTGACAAGCTTGTTGATTCCATTGCTGGTCATTCCACTCTCAGTTTCCTGGATGCTTACTCGGGATACCACCAGATAAAGATGCACGAGGATGACATAGTGAAGACGGCATTTCAGGCAGCTGGAGGCATCTACTGCTACAATATGATGCCTTTTGGATTGAAGAATGCAGGAGCTACATATCAGAGGATGGTGAACAAAGTCTTTGCCTCACAGATTGGTCGAAATATGGAGGCCTACGTTGACGACATGGTCATTAAAACTAAGGCCGGGAGTCACGTGGTCGACCTAAAGGAGACATTCGCCAATTTACGAGCAAACGACATGAAGCTCAACCCCAGTAAATGTGTGTTTGGAGTGGCAGCTGGCAAGTTCTTGGGATTCATGGTATCTCAAAGGGGTATAGAAGCTAATCCAGAGAAGATAAAGGCTTTAGTCGACATGAAGGCTCCCACCACTATCAAAGAGATGCAAATGACTTAATGGAAGGGTAGCAGCCTCTTGGTCGCTTCATATCAAAGTCAGCAGAAAGGTCTCTCCCTTCTTCAAAGCATCGAGGGGGACGAAAAGTTTTGAATGGACGACCGAATGTCATTCGTCGTTCCAACAGCCTAAAGGATTACCTCGCTACTCCACCCCCGCTAAGTAGCCCGACCACCGGAGAGACTTTGTTTGTATATCTATCTCGGGAGACAAGTCGGTTGCAGCAGTTGTTGATTAGAGAGGATGAGGGGCTTCGTAAGCCCGCGTACTATATCGCAAAGCTTTATCGATGTGGAAAGTAGGTATTACAACGCCGAGAAGGTCGCCTATGCTCTAGTCGTGGCTTCTAGGAAGCCGCGAGCTTATTTTCTAGCTCATCCAATCGTGGTTCTTACTAATGCACCTTTGAGGAAGATATTGCACAAGCCTCGAGAGTTCAGTCGATCGCTCAATTGGTCAATTGCCCTCACCGAATTTGACATTGACTATCGACCTCGAAAGGCGTTAAAGGCTCAAGCTCTAGCCGACTTATTGGTCGAGCTTACGTTCACCAAGGAAGACAACGAGCAACGAGTTCCTAAAGAAAAAGCTAAGGGGAAAGAACTGTGAGTCCCGTGTCGTCATTAGCCTACCCGAAGATTGTTGGAAGGTCTATTCAGACGGGTCACGACCAAGAATAGCAAAGCTGGAGCCGGAATAGTGTTGATTGAGCCGTAAACCTGGACCGTGTATGAGGAATCACTAAGGTTCAAGTTTGATGCTTCTAATAACCAGGCCGAATACGAGGCCTTGATTGCAGCTTATCGAGTACGCCAAATGCTTCGGAGCAACTAAGATCTTGGCTTACTGTGACTCACAATTGATAGTCAACCAGGGCAGAGGCGAGTACGAAGTGCTTAGTTCTACTCTCATCAAATACTGCGACCTGGTGAAGGAGCTAATAAAGGACTTAGAATTCTGGGAGATTCAAAGGATTGGAAGAGAAGACAACGAGCTGGCTGATCTCCTTTCGAAACTTGCTACTTCAGATGAACCACATGACGAGCCCATCTCCTTCCTCGAAAATCCAGCTTATGAAAGAGTAAAAATTCAATGCATAGATGATCCCTCAAGAAATTGGACTCAGGAGAAGTGTTGGATCGAGGAAATGAAGGCATACTTAGAAAGTGGCGAGCTGCCAAATGATGAGAAGAAGGCTCGAGCTATCAAAAAGAAAGCTCCGAGGTATGTGATTCAGGGAGGCGAGCTATTCAGAAGATCCTACACTCGACCATTGCTAAAGTGTATCCATCCTCAAGCAGGTCGCCCTATTGATACACGAGGTGCATAGTGGAATTTGTGGTGGACACCCGGGGGCCAGGACTCTTGCTGACAAGTTAATCACATTGGGATACTACTGGCCACACATGAGAGCTGATACTCATAATTTTGTTCAACAGTGCGATCAATGCCAAAGGTTTGCCAACTTACCTCATATGCCTACAACCGAGCAGCACTCCGCATTGCACTGCCATTCGACATGTGGGGTGTCGACTTGATTGGACCCTTCCCTCCCGCCCGAGGAAATTGCAAGTATGTGATCGTTGCTATAGATTACTTCACTAAATGGGCCGAGGCTAAACCATTAGCTCGTATCACGAGGAAAATGCTATCAATTTCATTCATGATTTTATTTGGTGTCGATTTGGTTTTCCTCGAGCCATAGTATCGTACAACGGACCGCAATTCTCCGTAGCTTTCGGGCGTAGATGAACAGAGTGGGAATCGTGCATTGGCAATCTTCGTCGCCTACCCTCAAGGAAATGGGCAAGCCGGGGCGCGAATAAACTTGTCCTATCATCACTCAAAACAGGACTCGTAGGTCGACGCAACAACCGGGTTGGACGAACTCCCACTTGCTCTTTCGGGGCGCTCGCACAACCACTGGGGCCTACGGGGAAACCCCTTTCGCTCTCACATATGGATCGAGGCCATGGCACCCGCGGAGCTCGATTCCCACCGCTAGAGTGACTTTCTTCAATCAGAGCAAAATGATAACAACAGATTGATCGACCTAGATCTAATCGACGAGAAGCGAGAAACAAATTACCTCCGAATGGTCAACTACAAGCAAATAACTAAGAGTTACCACGATAAGAAGGTCAAAGCAAGGTCATTCCAGTTGGAGATTACGTATTGAGAAAGATTGAGGCAACGGGCGTAAGGACCCAAACAGAATAAACTATCTCCTAATCGGGAAGGTCCATATGCGGTTACTCGAGTCGTCAAGGAAGGGACCTACATGATAGCTCATCCTGGAGGTGACGAATTGAAACATCCTTGGCATGCTACTCACCTCATCAAATACTACTTCTAGTTTTCGCTCAAAGTTCGAGCTTGTATTAAGTTCTAGTTTCAAGTTGATGTAAGCATATTTCCTACTTCAATAAAAAGTGCAGCTCATTCCATCAAGCATAGTGTTACATTAACATCAACAAGCTCGACTCTTAGTCGCCTTCGTTCCAACAAGCTCGATTCTTAATCGCCTTTGTTTATTTAACAAGTCCGACTCTTAGTCGACTTTGTTCTAATGAGCTCGACTCTTAGTCGCTCATCTTAACTCGACTCTTAGTCAGCTTCATCTTAGCTCGACTCTTAGTCGCCTTCGTTCTAACAAGCTCGATTCTAAATCGCCTTGTTCACTTAACAAGTCCGACTCTTAGTCGACTTCTGCTCCAACTAACTCGATTCTTAATCGCTCAAAGGGTATGAACAGTTCGACTTATGGTCAATCTCGTTTACGAAAAGTTAATCAAGTCCGAGGTCGACTAAACCAACAAGATCAAGTCGCCACTAGACTCAAATTGACTCATTTATATTATCTACATCTAGCTCGACATACAATATGGAATGAAAAGCATACAACATTCTCGGGAAACAAAAGTCACTACGATAGAAATAAGTCTCCCAAAACGGGCTAAGACTTAAACAAAATTAATTTACAAAAATATTTTGCCTCCCAAAAACCGGGCCAAGGCATTCGAATAATGTTGAAGCAAAAACAAAAATATTGTTTGGAACTTGTTCATTACAAATAATTTAAGAGCCCCGGCCGATAGCTCCGGTCGTCAATGGAAGCTCGACTTTCACCATTTTCTTGTTGCCGAGGCTCCAAAGGCTTACCCGACTCGAATATGTTTGCTCGCTTCACTTCCATGGCTTCGGCATCGCCGAGTTCCGCCAAGACCACATCAAAATTCCCGTCAAGAACAGGGGAGCTTCCCACTTCTCGCAGCCGATCCTCCTCATCCTCTTGAGCAATGAAAGCAAGATCGTTTTCAAGGTAAGGAACAAGCGAGTGACCACTACGAGCCGTCATGTCATATTGGGACTCAAGCAAACCAACGAGCTAATTGCTCGATGGTAACCGTGGCCGTTGGATCTACAAGCGCGCGACGGGCCATATGTCTTTGCCGACCTCAAGAAAATCTTGGGCCTTAGACACTATGGCATCGTAGTACTCATCCCCTGCTTTGAACTTCTCAACTGCTGCTTCAGAGGCATCTTTAGCAGCTTTCTCGATGGTAGCCTGGAGGTCTTTCTGGCTTTTCTCTCTCTCAAGCCGATGCTGATCATGCAGCACTCGAGCAAGAAGGCATCCTTCTCCTTCAGAGTTTGCTGACCGTGGCCGCCTCGCTTTGGTTTTTTCCAACTCGTTCTTCTCTCGTTTCCTCTCCGCTTCCATCTCCTCGATCTTAGATTCAAGCCGCCATCGGACAAGGCCTTCGTCTTCACCATTTCATTGGCTTCACACGAGTTGTCCGTATCGTTGTATTTCTCTCTCAAGTCGCCCAACTCTTGTGCCTTCTTGGCATAATCGCGCAGGGCCCGCTTCTCCCTCTCAATTGACGCCCTCCAGGAGCTTTTAGCTTGCTCGTTCATGGTGAGAGACTCGCATTAGAGGAAACATTGAAGTATTAGCTCGGCAAAGAGGTGAAATGACGAACTAATATAATAAGCGACCAAACGTAAAGGGAAAATAAAGGTTTACCTCGCCGTGTACCAACCCGCATCGGGCCGAAAATTCCTCCGGAGTCATACCCTTATCCGCAAAGTGAGCTAGGAGATCTACATCCAGAGCCCTTCTCACCACCACTTGACCAAGCGCCACGTCAGATAGCGCCGAGTCATGCCGTTGACCCCAATGAGAGGGGGAACATCGCCGAGCTTCGAATCAAAGCATCTACAGATTCTTGGCTCCTGAGGGGGGCTAGAGGAGGGAGTAGACTTGGGAGACGGCCTTGCCCTTTCCGCACCTTGATCTTTTCTCGTCCTCAATGTCCGATCATCTTCCTCTTCAACAACATCATCAATTTCAACTACATTCATTGGACCGGAGCCCGCCATCTCGGCCCCCGTGAGGTCGCAAAGATTGGCCTCTTGAACAGATCGTAGCTCGGACTTGGCCTAGGCGACCTGCCGAATTCCTCCTCCTCCTTCATTCACATTCATGGAATGGGAACCACTCGTTGAAGTTCCTCTATAACGACCTCCTCCATTGGGATTAACCCAAAGATTGTCCTTTCGGGAGAAGGTTATTCCTTGCAGCAAAGATCCCTCTCTCTCGCCGGCCTCGCGTTCACACCCGCGGGCCCTCTTAGACTTCTTCTTCGTCGAAACTCCAACAATTCGAACCATGGCGGCTTCTTGTTCGGGAGTCAAAACCGCACGACATCAAAGTGTTAGCTCGACAATTCAAAACAATTCTACGAGTAAATCATCGACGAGGTAATTGATACAATTCAAAGCAGCTTCTATGTACGAATTGAATAACTCTACATACGAGCAGCAATTTGATAAGGAGTTGCAATTCGAAATAGTTCTATGTACGAATTAATTCTACATACGAGCAAACCATTTGATAAATACAGAGATACGATTACAAGCAGCTCTATGTACGAATTAATTGATTCTACAAGCGAGCAAGTAAGTGTCGAGCCGAAAGTTAAGTATGCAGATCAAAGCAATCCTATACACCTATAAAAAAGCACTTATGCAAGTTAACATTGGACGAGCTAATGAGCGAAGGCGAATAAACCCTTACCACCAATGTGTTCTCCATTGTTCTTGCAAAGAGTCGCCTTGCTTCCGACAAAACCGACAATTCTCCTCTAATCTACCCAAAGAGCGGGTTACCCAATCGTGGTACACCCGGCCTCTCAATACAGTGCAAGGGGCTCTGCGCCTCATCTCCGTGCATCATCCCCGCTAGAACATAATTATACTTGGTTGTCACTAATGACTCCCAATCGACGGGTCCATCCTCGACTGTGGCACACAACTTTCTATACAAAGTTTTACACCAAGGAGGCTCCCAAGAATTCTCCTCACTTATAGCATCGTATTCATCATCGGGCAATGGAAATTCCCAACCCACTCGCTCTCAACTAAAACTACATGTGAGTTCCAAAGAATTGTGTTTATTTGGAAGGTTGGTAAACAACTTGGGGAGTTGGGTTTGGAGGAGTACTAATTCCCCAATCATGCTTATCCAGCTTGGCACCAAAAAACTCCTTGAAAACCTTCATACAAGGCTCATGGCCCAGAGCCTACACACCATTGCAAAGCACACCAAAGACTCGCAAGTGTTAGCACCGAGCCGAAGAGGGAGGGCATCCATACATTCCGTAAAACTCATTAATGAAAGGATCCAATGGCAACCTCAAACCAAATTTCAAACCGCCCGTAGAAGAAAGCTACCTTAGTAGCATCTTTAGTGAAGGTCGTACGGTATTTGGCTAAAAATTGTTTCTGACTAAGGATAGTCACCCTAAAGTCTGCCCTATCTACCCCACGTAGTTGTAGATCACATCATAACGAGACTCCAAGTTCTTCCTCCCACGAGTAGGTCGTTGAGGTACATAGCCCCTCTCATTCTTGCCCGGCACCACATCGGGCCCAAATGCATTGACAATTCGAGGACCAAGAAGTTGAGGCGCTGTTCCCTTCTTGAGTCGTCATATCCGTACAAGCAAAAGAGGAAGCAGGGGAGTCACCCTATGATCATGATCGCCGACCTACCTAAGGACGACCTAGACTCCCCGGGAAACCTATCCTATTTCTAAGGAAGGAGGGCTTTTGGACGTCCCTAACATAAAACAAGGTGATATGGTCAAGCAATTCATGGAATAGATGAAAAGCGACAACATTTGAGTCGTCAATCACCACATTTTCAATTTCTCCTACAATGGGCAGCCCTATCTCAGTGTAATTCAATCCCCAACTAGTCAAAATGGAGGCGCACTCATCTAAGGACATCACTCTCCACTCACCGTTCACATTCTTGCATGCCCTACGGTTAACAGTACAGTAGCCGTACCACGCTCCCGGTTCGCAACTAAAGGTCCTAGCCATGGCGGAAATGGAGAACAAAGGCAAAATTAAAATCCTTAAAGCAAAGGTACGAAAGAAATACCTTAACTAATTGCAGAAAGGCGGGTTCGTCACGGGCAGTAGAGCTGAATTTAAATCTTGCTGAAATCCCTTGATTATCGCCGGAGAAGAAGAAGTTCTAGAGCAGTAAAAGTTCTAAACAAAGAGGGATTTCTCTATTTATATTTTCCTAAATTTGGAAGGGGAAAAGAAAATCAAAATTAATTTTCCAAAATTAAAGATTGAGGCGGTTTTCGAGAAGGAGTTCCAAACGTCAGAACTGTAATCATTACTAAAACCGGCGCTCCTTCATCTCCAACCGTTCATCACCAACGATCAGGATGTTGCCACGTCATCATAGTCGACCTACTTCAAAGACTAGTATCGACCTTCGAGTAAAGCAATTTTTGGCAAAGAGATCTTCTTAACTTCCAAGTCGACGAAGTCAACTCGAAAGTTGGGGGCCATTGAACATACCAAAAGTGTCGAGTTGGGCCAAACGAGCAAAGCCCAATCACAGATAACATTGGCACCCACATTCTCAATGAGACTGATCCAATCAGAACAAGGCCCACGGCCCATCTCACACATCGGGCCGACTAAGCCCATGGTCCGACTTACAGTCCCGACCTAGCTTAATCCGACCTCATGATCCATGCTACAATTCGGGTACGAACCATGCTCTACTCCGACAATGTCGACCATTCCACGAGTGGCGACCTCGACCTAACTCAGCAAGTGACGACCTGACACTTGCCGGCTTATTTGGTTAATCAATGCTCACAACTACATCCCTACAAATCAGGGACCGTTATAGACACGTGCCCACGACCAAGTAACTGCCGCTATAATCTCGGAGGACATGTTGCCTCCCCAAAAATACATCACTCTTGCCTATAAATACTTCATCACTACCAAACGGTGAAAGGTAACTGCCATTTTGTTATCAGAATTCATTATTCTATACATTTTGAGCTATAAACAACGGTAATCTTACTCTCACGCCCGAGCGTCTTCGCCGGAGACACATCCGGCTAGTCGTGGGTTCTGTTTTCAGGTCAAGGAGCCAGGTGATCAGTCCTGCCACGTGGAGGAAGATTGATAAGCACATTTCCTGCAGCATCAATTGTCATCCAACACAATCCCGTCCATTAGTCTTATAAGTATAGGGACTAAAGGGGCAGTCGTTGTAATTGATTCGCAACTAAACCCACATTAATCACATATATATATCCAACTAAACGACATAGATTAAGTATAGATATGTAGCATGGAATATTAATGAATATATATGAAGAACGCATATATATATATTCTCCAACTAGTCCTACTTAACCAAATGAGATCAATATAAATAATAACAACACAAAGAAATAGAAAACAACACAAACTCCCACTTGATTTAAGCATTATCAAAATTGTTTCACCCATATGAGCAGTATGCTCGTGAAACATCAAAAGAGATTACGCTTTACAAAATGGATCCAATAACATGGAGTTTGATCCTATAAGTTATATATCTATTTGTTCATTTTATATTTATTTCTCTTCAACAAGAGACATAACCATATGATGTCTTTCGACATCTTTGCATCCACTAAAACATAATCGGAATACTTAATGATCTCAAAATGATCCGATTTTATATACATAAGCATGTAGTTTAATGTTTTATAGGTACTTCATCATTCTTTTGGATGCGACTTAATATTCTTCTTTCTGAATTGCTTTGGTATTGACCAAGCATCCCAATAATAAATACAAGGTCTGTACGAGTACAGACTTGCGCATACATTAAGCTTCCTACTGCCGGTGCATAAGGGATATTTTCCGTATACTTGGATTTAAAATTAATCTTTAGGACATTTACTTTAAACTGAATTTATCTCCCTTAGAGATAGGGGTGTCATGTGGTTTACAATTTTCTATGCTAAACCTTTGTAATACCTTCTCTATATAGCTCTTTTGTGATAATCCCAAAATACCTCGTGAATGATCACGATGAATTTGGATTCCCAATACAAAAGATGTCTTACCAAGATCTTTCATCTCAAATTTGTTTGAGAAATTTCTTAGTTTCTTTTAGAAGGTCCTTATCATTACTAGCATGAAAAATATTATCCAAATATCATCCACATAAAGACCAGAATTATAAATCTACTCCCACTGAACTTATGGTACACACAATCTTCACCAAGATTCATTTCAAAGCCAAATAAAAGAATAACTTGGTCAAATTTTAAGTACCATTGACGAGATGCTGGCTTAAGCCCATAAATGGATTTCTTAAGTTTACAAACCAGTTGACTAGTTTGATCCGAATTAGTCACCATTTCTGGTTTCTTCATATAGATAGTTTCCTCAATGTTACCATTGAGAAAAGCTGTCTTAACATCCATTTGATGAAGCTCAAGATCATAATGTGCCACTAATGCCATAATGATCATAAAAGAGGTTTTAGAAGATACCGGAAAAATGTTTCTTTATAATCAATGCTCTCCTTTTGAGTAAATCCATTAGCAACAAGACGTGCATTATATCTTTCCATATTACCTTACTAATCCCTATTGATTTTAAATATCAATTTATAACCAATAGGTTTTACACCTTCAGGTAATGGGACAAGATCCCAAATGTCATTGTCTTTTATTGATTTTAACTCCTCATTAATGGCATTGATCCACTTATGAGAATTAGAACTATTAATGGCTTCATGAAAGGTGATTAGATCATCTCCCACTAAACCTACGGTGTCCTCATTCTCCGCAAGATACATATCATAAATATCCGAAATAGAACTTCTTCTTTCTCTAGTAGATCTCCTTAAGAGCACTGGTTCATCCTCATTTTGAGGTTGTTGAATTTCCTCATGTCCAACATTTCCATGTTGTCCGTTATTTACGGGAGTCTCTATATTAATTTGAATTGTATGTTCTTTGTTGAATTTCAGGTACAATTACTTGATTTCCAACAGGAACTAAAGTTTGAGGAACATAGAGTGGTTCCTCTAACTCTTCAAATTCAAAAACATTACTATTTCTCCCACTAAATTCAACATCCTCAAGGATCCTAACATTGCCAGTCTCGAAAAATGTTCTAGTTTTCGGGTCATAAAATTTATATCCCCTAGATCTCTCGGCATACCTTACAAAATAGCTACTAACAGTATTTAGGTCCAGTTTGCCCTCATTAGACCTTATAAGGTCTAGCATCTGCTGGACACCCCCATAAATGAAGATAATTTAAGGACGGTTTCTTATTCGTCCATAACTCATAAGGGGTTTTGTCGATAGCTTTTGAAGGTGCTCTATTGAGAATATAAGCTGCGGTTTTTAATGCTTCGCCCATAATGAGTGAGGTAAAGAAGTACAAGAAAACATACTTCTTACCATATCCTTAAGGATTTATGTCTCTCCAATATACTATGCTAGGTTTACCCGGCATGGTGTAGTGAGGGACAATCCAACACTCTTCAAAATAGCGAATATAAAGGATCCGGACGTTATTCACCCAATACGTTATACCGTTCGTAGTTTTCACTACCATGATCGGATTTAACGTTCTTAATAGTCTTTCTTATGCCTTAAAAGACTTGAAAACGATCAATGATTGAAACTTTACATGAAGAAAATAATGTATCCATAACGAGAGTAATCATCCATGAACGTAATGAAATATTGTTGACCATTCCATGAAGGGTTAATGAATGGTCCACAAATGTCCATATGAATTAGTTCCAAGACGTTTGATACTCTCAAAATTCTATTTCCTTTAATGTTTGTAAATTTATTCTTTAAAACACTTAATGCAAAAGTTTTATCTGGAGTATCAAGTTGTTTTTAGGATTTCCTCCGATATAAGCTTTATCAATTCTCCCTTTGGAGATATGACCCAAACGCCTATGTCATAGAATACAAGAATTTTCACTTGATAACTTTTGCTTAGTGCCTTTAGTTTTGGTTTCATTATTATGGGACTCATTAATATTATTTACTGTTTGAAGTAAATAAAATTGTCATTGTTAAGATAAAGTACTAATACCGACATCTTCGGAATTAAAAATAAGATCACATTTATTATTACCAAATGAACGGGAATAACCTTCCCGATCTAATACTGTGACTGATATCAAATTCCGCCTAAATGACGGTACAATAAATGTATTATTTAATACAAAATAATAGCCAGTACTTATCAATAATCTAAAAGTCCCTATGCCTATAACTTCAACCGAATTTTCAGCTTTCATATAGATGTATTTCTCATCTTCACTGGGGATTCGGTAATTCAGGCAACCCTGCATACATGAACTAATGTGAGTTGTTGCACCAAATACAACCACTATGTATATTTAAGGAATTGAAACCAAATTTGCCTTAGTACAAACAAGACCAAATGACATACCATCCTGAATTCGCCATTCGCGATATTTATGGTAGTCGTTCTTCATGCGAGTAAGGTCCTTGCAAAAGAAGCATTTCTTGACTTTATGATCCTTAAATGATCCCTTATGCTTCTTACTTGCAACCGTAATTTCCTTCCCTCTTCTCTTAATCCCACGAGAAGAAGTAAATGCTGAGTGAGTACTTTCTAATTTAAGATATTTCATCCTATCTTCCTCTAATGTCATATGTGAAAGTAATCCATTAATATTCCACTTTTTCTTTTGACATTTATAGGTCACTTCAAAAGGACCAAATTGAGGAGGAAGATAGATCAAACTAAGTGCACGAGCAAATCTTCCGAAATCTCTAACTTAAGTGCCTTTAGTTTGATCGAAAGATGAAATAATTCAATAATGTACTCCCTAATATTTTCTTCACCCTTGTATCGAATGGAAACAAGTTTCCACAAGAATTCAAGAAAAATTTCAGCATTTTCGATCTCAGAGACATTGTCCAAAAATGTCTCTGAAACTGCAATTTCCATGATCATTAGACTCACGCGGTTAGACCGTTCCCATTGCTCAACATTTTTCCGTTCTACAACAGTATTTCCTTTAGTGAGAGCAACGGGACTTGATTCCCCTAATGCGTGATCGATGTCCATATTGCCTAAGATCATCGTTATATTATTTTTCCAAGTTTTAAGTTTAGTCCCAGTAAGCAAAGGTACATCATTTATAGCAGTAGTTATGGATGAAGCATTAATCAAATCTGAAGGAGAAGAACAAGAATGAAACAAAACATATATAAGAAACTACACAATGATTAATTATATCAAAAAGAATTCCATCATAATAAAAGATAATCAATATGACATCAAGACTAATCTTTGGATTGCGAATTGACTCACAATTTGATTTATCTTAGGGTAAACAAATAGCTTAAACAACACACTTTAAATACTTGCCTTCCTTTGGGCCGGATCAAGTACAAAAAGTGTCCTAAAGTTTAAGGTACTTGTTCCCCGGCAATAAAGAATATAAACAATTCACTTTAAACACCCGCCTTCCTTTGGGATGGTTCACAGCATTTAAAATGACCAAAAGTTTAATTTCAATTATTACCCATGAATGCAAATACTTAGTCAACAACAAGGTCTCCTTTGGGAAACAAGCATGTTATCACATATCAATATTTGCATTCATCTTTTAACAAGTTTGAATTCAATCAACAAGGTCTCCTTTGGGAAACAAGCATGTTAATTTTGTCCAAAAAGTTAAGGATATAATTAATCGGAAACATAAGGCCTTAAGGTAAATTTGGAACTTTAAAGGGTAAGAAAACAACGAAAATTTATTAATAAAAGACAATATCCTTTTGTTCTACCCGTCCATTCTTAAAGTTTAACAACTCTAAGAACCGCCAATCGCGTGGATCGGTGTCCGGATATCATATTTTATCAATAAATTATCAAAATTCTGGAAAAAAAAATTGAGACTGAAGTCTCTCTGGACGACTCGTCCCTTAGGGCACGACTCGTCCCTAAGGGGACGACTCGTCCATGAAGGAGGGACGGATGAATCAGAAGCAACCTATTCTGGAATTTCAAAGGGGACGACTCGTCCCTTAGGGCACGACTCGTCCCTAAGGGGACGACTCGTCCCTATAAGGGGAACGCCTGAATCAGAAAGGTCCCATTCCAGAAAATGATGGGCACGACTGTCCCCACTGGGACGACTCGTCCCCAATGCCCAATTACGAACGATCACTAATTTTAAACCCTTTTATGAACAGTTTTCCAACCAAATTTCCCTTTTAATGCATTATAATTATTGGCTATGAAAATGGGACAAGTTTGCACTTTAATTAACATGATTCAAACAAGTAGACCTAGATTTACACACTCCAAACACATGATGTTGGCTATGTAAATGGGGTAATCTTGTATGAACCATTGTGTCTCTTAAAACTTGATCTTACCATTATTGCCAGAAATTGAATGAAGTTCTTAATTTAATGGTGACTCAATTTTCAACCAAAGTAAGTAGATCCGCATACTCACAACACATTAAAAATGCGTGGCTATGCATATGAACAAACTCACAACGCATCCAAGGATGGTGGCTATGTTCAAAAATGGGATAATCTTACATTAAGGATTGAAAGCCTTTTGAGTAGAACCAAAATTCAGAAATAGAATGAAGTTATGAACATAATACTTTTAGACAAATGAGTATTATGTACAAGAACAAAACCAAATGAAATCACACAAGGATTACAAATATGAAATAAATTAAAGCACAAGGCTCTATTTCAAACTCAATCTAGTATATGAGCAGGCTCTGATACCAATTGTTGGAACATTAACGATCCATTAACCATGAACCGACTCACAACTAGATTAAGAAGAGAAGGAGAAGAAGAAGAAGAATAATACGGAAGCGTGTACCTTGTAATTTCATGATTGTGTTCTTGATCTTGTTCTTGAATAAATGAGAAAGTAGGGAAGAGTAGATCTTCTAAATGATAAGTGCCCTTAATCTCTTTAATCTTCAATTACTTAGGAAGAGTTTTGACTGAATGAGAAATGATGTAACTTGTAGATTCATAGGCTTGATGGATAGGCCTTTATATAGGAATCCAAGGGGCACTTCATTTAGGGACTACACCCTTTCATAAAGATGATGGTGTGAAGTTACCATTATGCCCATCATTTAATGGTACTTACACCTAATGGAATTCTACACATTTTGTCTATACTTTAACATTATTAAATGATTATAACAAATGAAATTAAATAACACATATTAATTAATCCATGTTCTAACAAGTAGGTCTGCTGAGAAACGCGTTTCTCCATAACTATGGAGAAACGCGTTTTTAATAGCCAGAAGCTATACGTTTGATAACCAGAAGAAAATTTCTGGATATCAGTCTCAAAGGGTTCTGGATATCCAGAAGCTTTGGAACGGATATCCAGAAGCCTTTGGGCGGATATCCAGAAAAAAATAGATTTGAAGTCAAATCCAAGGCCAAGACCGAAATTGCTTATTGAAGGTTTACGGATATCCGTAAACATTCAAATGTATATCCGTAAACCATCAAATGAATATCCGAAACATTTTGAAAGTTTCTGGATATCATTTTGAAGGTTTCCTGGATATCACTTTCATAAGCTTCACGGATATCCTTTCAAAGGGTTACGGATATCCGTAACCTTTGAGCGATATCCGTAAGCAACTACATGGGACAAGGTCATGACCAAAACAAAAAGTTTCTGAATATCCTTTCAAAAAATTCTGGATACCCGTAACCCGTTTCTCCATAACTTATTCTCCCTAGATTTTACGTTATTTAGCTTCAACGAAACTCTTAATCTTGCTTTATTATGAGTCTAACTCTTTTTCTTGCACCAAATTTGGTGCAAGTTATAGAGTTGCATTATCCCGTTTTTCTTTCTTTTGAAAATCTTTATTTTTATATATATATGAAACAATTTTATAAAATAAAAAATATATGTAACTTATTATTAATTAATTAAGTACAATTTTTACATCAAATAGTTGGAAATGGTCTTAGAGCATCTAATTAACATTGACAGATTTAGGGTTTGACAAAAGAATCGTTTACTTATCTTGATTTGAATTTCTAAGTTGTTGTTGTCCTTTGTGTTTTTCAAATCTTAAAATAAATTGCTCATTGGATATTTTTATAATTGAATAAAAATTTATTGGACACTTTCATATATTTAAAACGGAATAAGAAATTATAATTTATCTTATTATATAATAATACTTTCAGGCATTGTTGTAAATTATTCCATGTAATAAGAAATAGTAGTTTTATATATGAGGTTCTAAACTAAGGCTCCGTTTGTTTGCCCGTAAAATAAAATGTTTTCCATAAAACATTTTTTCCATTTTTTGGTGTTTGGTAAGCATCGAAAAATGGAGAAAATGTTTTCCTTCCTTTTCGGCGTAAAATGACTTACGAATTTTTCCTAAGTAAAACATTTTTCGGGAAATGGTAACACCCTCACACACCTAACTTTTCATACACCCCCCACGTTACCCACCCCACTCACCACCGCCACACACTACCCCCCCCCCACCTCACTCACCACCGCCACACACTACCCCCCCCCACCTCACTCACCACCACCACCCCCCCTACTCGGGTCAAAAAAAAAATTAATCATTTTTCAAAAAACATTTTACATGAAATTTATTTTCCGATATGATTTTCGGAAATCATTTTCCGTTGAAATAAACGGAGCCTAATTAATTAATCATTTGAACAACTCACATAGTATTTTAACAACAAACAAAGGCTATTAATTTATGGATAAGAGAGATGGAGGATAATGAGGCTAAAAGCTAATTGTTGTTTATAAGGGAAGCAATTACAAAGAGTGTTTAACTCTTGTGGTGTCACATTTGTTGGCATAGATTTAGAAATCAAAATACTCCTATAATTGTGGGGATTAATTAAAGAATAAAACAAATACATTCAGTTCTCAGGTATGAATAATTGTCTTGTACTCCAATGATTTTAGTGGGGAGGGATTGTCCTAATGGTTATTAGTGTACATAAGTTCTTTAATAATTTATTGATTCAATTTTTTTCCCGAGTAAGTTTTATGAGATACTTGTTACTTCTAACACTAGGAAATAAGGTTAATTAGGGTTTTAATCTGTCAACTAGTCATTTAATAGGGCTAACTTCTTGACCGCCTACTCGGCTTCAGTATATGTTTGCACATGTCGAGTTGAGACCTCCGTCGAGGGAGATTCAGTAATTCTCTTGGAGGGGGATTCCTCCTGCTCGGTGTCCACCCTTGGCCGCTTTAGGGCCGAGCTACTCCCACCGGCCTTAGCCCCATGGTCTCTGCTTGATCGGCTTGCCTTGTTGTCGCCTCCTCGGCACCGGAAGTTAAAATATGGGAGCTATGCCCCTCCTCGGCACCAGAAGTTAAAAAGACAAAGACTTATATGAGAACAAGAATACCCGTCTCATCCATGAGACGGGTCGGATCCGGAAACCTAACCCGCCTTCTCTCCCTAAATCGCCTCCCTCTTCCTCAATCCCCATCGCCGTCGCAACCTCACCAATTCCCCAATTGCAATCGCCATCGTCGAGCCTTCTCTTCTCCAGCCACGACGACATCTCCCCTGTCCTAAACCTATTCCCCGGAGCAACTTCCTCCTCGCCGGCGACCTCAACCCCCCTTCATTACCGTTTCCTGTTCTTCCCCAAGACCAGTTCGCCGGTAACCCAAAACAACGACCAGCCTCTCCAACCTCCGAAGCCATCCCCCCTGTTTCTAAGAGCCCTAAGCCGTTCACCATCATCCCCTAACAACGGCAAATATCAGCCATAATGTAATGATTGTATGCATATAAAGTAATAGTTTGTATACATTAAAGTAATACATATATACAGAAAAGTAATAGTGTTTTTTCCTATATTTTCTTCATTTGACAAAAGTAATACTTATTATAACTAAAATTTATCAAAGTGTTACATTTACTTGTATAATCTATTACATTCATATACATAAGTTAGTACATTTCAAATGTAATACAAATAGTTTGTATTACATTTGAAAAAATGGATAAAAACGAGCTTTTGTTTTTTTAAAACAGGTATTACGTTTACTTATGAACAATGTTACTTTATATGTATACAGTCATTACATTAAGAGATGGTAACTATTACTTTTTCTAAACCACTGAAAAGCCGAAAAAATAATATAAAAACTAAAAAAAAAAGCAAAAAATAAAAAAATGGGCCTATGAGAGGCCGCCACGTGTCAGGTTCGGACCCATGGGTCCTGGAGAAAAAAAATTGGCCTATAAAAGACTGCCACGTGGCGGGTCATGCCCCATGAATCATGAATCGACCCGTTTCATGCATGAGACGAATTTCCTTGTTCTCACGGGAGACCACCTCAGTTAAAAATTCCTTCATAGGTACCAAAAATAAAGTACCTTCCCATCAAATGGGCCGTAAGATCTTGAGAAGAGAAACTACTTGCATACTTGATAAATAGGGCTTTAGTTAAGGCTTGGGCCAATATAATCCCCCGGTCTATTTAATAGCGAGAATTTATAAAATACTGTTCACTTCTGGCGCCAGTTTTCAACCTGCCATCGTAATGGCCTTCGAAGGCATCTTCCACAATTTAGGGCACATAGCTATTCGACTGGTACGATCGCTGCGATAATCAATTACATTAACATTTAATTAAACAATACGTACTTAAATACATATGATTGATGCAATTAATTCCTTCTTTCGAAGGTCTGTCCGTTTTAATCTCGATTTCTGTTTGTGTTTGAATTATGCTATTCTTTAACCTAATTTTCGGCCCTGAATTATGAATTTCTGATAGCTATTTTGTGTGTGTGTAAGTGTGATTGGGCGATTTGTATTATTGTGTATGTAAATTTCCTCTCAGCTTTGGAGCAACTATAGCACAGATCTTATTTGGATTAAAAATAGATAGAGATTTCTGTCAGTTTCAGTCTTTCAGATTAATTCAGAGATTTTGCTTTAACTGTGAATTACTTTGATGTTGCTTCTCATATTGCAAATGATTGAGTTTTTAAGAACACGTCATTTTCATTTGCTTTATGCAAAATGTGTTCAGGCTATTACTGCTAGTAGCCATGAAGTTGACAAAGCAAAGAGGTCCACCTGGGATTGCACCAAAAGCTAGAATGAAGAATCTGACACGATTGCACGAAGCACTTGGATTAAGGTTAGCTTTTCTGCTACTCTCGAAGATCTTTGTGCCTGGACATGTGGCGTTTTACTCAGTATATCATATCGATTTTGAATCTTTTAATGACTAGATTTTCTGAAACTAAGTCTAGTATGCTTTTCTGTGACCACAACAACGAACTCCTAGTGATTTTTGTTTTGTTAATATTTTTCTTATGGATTTGTGTTCAGCATTGGTTCAGTTTCTGACCTTCATCCCTGTCAGCATCAGTGAATTAAATTGTGTTTTCTTCTGATCAAATCTATCATTGATGTGCTCAAAGACTCGTTTCAGCTAAGAGTCTTTCCTGGACTTGAATGATTTAAGAAAACTTCAGCTGGAAGCCAAGTCAACAAGCAAACTGGGGCTTCTTTTATCTGTTTTCCTCTCTTGCTAGGGTTTGAATTACTGGAACAGTTTTGACCCAATTGGCCTTTAGCATTTTGCTGAGCTTCAAAATCAACTCTGGTTCAGAGTAAATGGAACCATGATGAAATTATAGTGTGGCGATATACATTCAGATATAAAGTTTTAGATATGATTGAGTTGAAGACAACATGAACCTAGAAAGTATGCTGTTATTGGTAGTTGGTATGGAAGTAGTTGTTTCCCAAATGCAAAATGGTAGAGCTATGGTGCCATCTTTTCTCACCTTCGATGGTTTCTGAAATAGGAAGCTATACATATCTAATATCCACCTAATCAGTTTTGACCTATGACAAGCGGATCTTTCTCTTGCCTAAGTTATGAAGTACATTCAATGTCTATTTGCATGCACATATACTAGTATACAAACTTTTTTTTCACACTTGCAAGTCTTTATTGCTACAAACGAGGGGTATGCAGGGAGCTCCTTTCACAGTTAATTCATTACGAAAGGTCCGTCTAAGACCACTTCTGACCCAAAATTCCTTCTCTCTTGTGATTACTTAAGAATCCTATGATCATTATTCCGTATTTCGGCATTTGTCTTTCTCACGTTGGTGCCTAAAGTACTTGAGTCAATGTTGAGTTGCTTAATTGATTAGCTAAAACCCTCTTCCTCTCTTGATGGTCAAAAAATTCATTACCGCTTACCCTTTCCTGTTTCTGAATGTTCCTTCTTTATTAAAAAGGGGATGATTTACGCCAGGAGGTGCCTTTACTTCCTAGCGGGAGCTCTTACTTTTTCTCAAAGAGAAACATAGACATGGTCATGCTCCCGCACAAAAAGACCCCTGCATCTTTATTATCATAGATCTTTTATAGATCTACCTTAACCCTTCATCTTTTGGTAATAAACTTTGGTGCAAGGACCTGTCGCAGATTTGGTTAATCAAGATTGAATTCTGCAGGTTGTTGTTAATAGATGTCATAACTTACCATTCCTTTTAACTTCACCCCCCAAACCAGTTCGCTATGCTATTTTGAGATCTTTTGCTTACCGAGTCCACTTTCAAAGAAATGCCTACTGTTTTTAACCATTTCTACTGTGTACTTTCCTTCCATATGGCATATAGATATCATATAGAAGAGCAGTTTTGTAGTTATAACTAACTCTAAGTATACTAATACATTTTCTAATTATTGTACTTTTCAATGAAACTTTAGTAGGTGAAAAAAGGAGCAGTTGCGTGTTCTTTGGTAAAAAAACTCAGGCTGTAAAGTATTGGCAGCATTTATTCTTTCTAAAGAAATATAGAAGCTGCTGTTACATATGTTGGGATTGGAGTCCTAAACTACAAGGAGAAAAGGGGCCTAAGTCGGAGGAATTGTGAATCAAGGAGGAAATTCGGGAAAACTCTGCCGTGGTGGGCGACCGCCCATGGGGGGGTGGGCGACCGCCCATGAGTACAGAGGTTTTGGGCTCGTGGAGTTTTTGGCTTGGGCGACCGCCCATGGTGCCTTGGGCGACCGCCCACGCGTGTCGGGTGAAAATTCTGCAGCTTGATTTTGTTTCCTATTTTGGTTAGAACTCTTCTTAAATTAGATTTAGGGATCCTTGTATTACTATATAAACATAGATCCGGCCTAGAACTCATTGTAGCAACATATTAGAGAGGAGACTAATACATATTGGCTTGGCACCGCCCGGACGTAGTTCACGAGTTGGTGAATGAACCGGGTAAACAACTCTTGTGTTCTTGTGTGTGATTGTTTCTTTCTTGTACGTGTGGGTGTGTTGATTTCTTTGTTTTGATTGCAACGGGGGAGCACCAATTTCACAACAACTGGTATCAGAGCCTGGTTTGGGGATTCAAAATTCTTTCATTAGTTGATTAATTTTGAATCGCGTTCTTGGGGATTTTGGTGAAGTAGTCAAGATGAAGAACTCAATCGAGAAATTCAACGGTGTGAATTTCACGTTTTGGAAGACAAGGATTGAAGATTACCTTTATTGTAAGGATCTTCATGGACCCTTGAAAGCGAAGCCCGAAGACATGTCACAAGGAGATTGGGAGACGTTGGATCGGAAGGCGTTAGGAGCAGTGAGGAGTGCCCTAACCGACGACGTTGCACGGAACGCTATGGAGGCCAAGACAACGGTGGAGTTGCTACAAACGCTGTCGGACATGTATGAGAAGCCGTCGAATATCAATAAGGTGCATTTGATAAAGAGGTTTGCGAATGCGAAGATGTCGAGGGGCAGACGGCGGCGAGTCATATCGGCAATTTCAAAGGTATGGTGGACCAATTGAAAAGTGTTGATATTCCTTTCTCCGATGAAGTGCTAGCTTGTTTTCTACTAAAGTCATTGCACGATAGTTGGGAGGTTACTTGTCACAACGATTAGTACGTCGAAACAAAGATTGGTGTATACGGAGGTTAGAGATCTCATCCTTCAAGCAGAGTTGCGAAGGAAAGAGAAAAGGGGAGAATCGTCCGTAGATGGGGGTGCATGACTTAGGGTGGAGAGAAAAGGGGTGGACCTAAAAAGGGGAAAAAGGTCAAGTGCTTCTGCAATTGTGGTGAATTGGGCACATCCAGGTTATATTTGTCCAGGGAAAAGGTGGTGGTGCTAACGTGGTGGATGATGGTGGTGATGTATTAATCCTGAGGAGGAGCAGCCGGGTGAAGATTGGGTGTTGGATTACGGAGCTTCTTGTGTGCTAGTGGGGATGCGAGAATCAATGAAGCGATACAAAACCGGAGATTTTGGGGTTCTCTATCTTGGTGATGGTCAACCATTGAAGATCAAAGGTAAGGGGATGTGATGATGAAGACACCTAACGGGGTTTTTACAACTACACGACGTGATGCATGTTTCGGATTTGAGGAGAAGGGTGATTTCTGTGGGACAACTTGACAGTGAAGGGTATGGTGTTTCTTTCATTGGTGAGTCTTGGGAAGTCACAAAAGGGGCTAAGGTGTTGGCTCGTGGGGTTAAGGGGAAGATGTTGTATTCTACCTACAATGTCAATGTTCGTTCCGGTGGGAGCAAGAGGCTTAAGAACCGGCCTGTTGGTGTAAAGAGGGGAGACATCAAGAAACGGTATGTTGTTGAGGACACAAACTTGATCAACGTGGTGTGGAAGTCCAAGGGCCCTAACAGAGAGCGGATTCAGACCAAGAACGAATGATGCAAGAAACAAGGTGTGTCCAAGTTTCAAGGGGAGGCATTGCGAGGAAGGTGGGTCTGGAGGGAGAAGGCGAAGTTAGACTTGCGGGGAGAAATCAAGGTAGAAGCTGATTTGGGGAGGCAAGAATCATCTAACACGGAGAGGTTGAAACGTCGCTTGGTTTCAACTCGCCTTATTACTTGAGGAAAGGTGTGGCAGTGTCAAGCCAATGTGGATGAGGGGAATGTGTTCGAAGGTCTTTACTCCGTGGTGGGAGTTAATGGGTGTTTCTATGTTTGTTAGTTTAGTCTCCGGTGGGAGATTGTTGGGATTGGAGTCCTAAACTACAAGGAGAAAAGGGGCCTAAGTCGGAGGAATTGCTGAATCAAGGAGGAAATTCGGGGAAAACTCTCTGCCGTGGTGGGCGACCGCCCATGGGGGGGGTGGGCGACCGCCCATGAGTACGAGAGGTTTTGGGCTCGTGGAGTTTTGGCTTGGGCGACCGCCCATGGTGCCTTGGGCGACCGCCCACGTGTCGGGTGAAAATTCTGCAGCTTGATTTTGTTTCCTATTTTGGTTAGAACTCTTCTTAAATTAGATTTAGGGATCCTTGTATTACTATATAAACATAGATCCGGCCTAGAACTCATTGTAGCAACATATTAGAGAGGAGACTAATACATATTGGCTTGACAATTGCCCCCGGACGTAGTTCACGAGTTGGTGAATGAACCGGGTAAACAACGCTTGTGTTCTTGTGTGTGATTGTTTCTTTCTTGTACGTGTGGGTGTGTTGATTTCTTTGTTTTGATTGCAACGGGGGAGCACCAATTTCACAACAACATATTCAACCACTTCACTTCGTGTACTTTTCAAATATGGACTTTGGGATCAATATGGGGTTCTTTTATCTGTTCTATTAGTAAACTTATTGCAGCTCCTTTCTTCATGTTCTAAAGTAACTCGCTCTTCTTGTTCAATGGCTATTGCCTGCTCGAACCAGTATAAGCTTATCTCTTTTCATATAGCATCTTCTTGTTTAGTGAGACTGAGTATGATTCCCTCCTTCCGTATTCTTGGTAGATTCTTATCAATCTTTATACCTAGTATCTATTTGTCTTGGTTTTAATGTATAAACAGTTTCCACGGGTCCGTTTGTTTTACCTTTGCTTTATCCATATCGTTTTATCTTGACGCTTTAAATGGAATTTCATCTGTCATGCAGGTATTGATTCAATCAAGATCATTTTACACGATGTGGGAATCTGCACTTAGGTTCAATTTTCTACTCTCTTGCATTATTCAAAACCGGTTATTCTTCTAAATTGATTTATTCTCGAATAAGTTAAAACTATGATATCTCCAACTTCATTATCCTTTAACTGATTGTGTGTATCTCTTTCTCTTTCTGAAAATAATATCTGGATATTCTTAGCTGTGGAGTCTTATAAAATAGTTAGTGTTATCTAAGACCTAAAGAGATATGCATGCTTTATAGATGGGGAACAAAGTGGGATTTTAAATGCTCACACCAAAGTAAAGTGAGAATGACTGCTGGTGGATCCATTAGGGATTATTGTGTTTAATTTGTTTTAGTGCTCTATAATCATAAGATTCTAAATTTATACGACTCAGTTCAACTCAACTCAGTGTAGTCTCAATCACTTGGGGACGGTTACATGAGTCCTTAACTAAAAAGATGTACTCCCTCAGTCCCAAAATGTTTGTCCAATTTGACTTTTTTGTTGAACTTTGACCACAAATTTATGAGAGATTAATCATGTTCATGAAATTCTAAAAGTTGTTGTTGATAATATTATTAATGGTGAATCAATAGAAATTTTTAGAATTTCATGAACATAATTAAATTGTCATATATTTGTGGTCAATGTTCAACAAAAAAGTCAAATAGGACAAACATTTTGGGACGGAGGGAGTAATTTGTTAGCAATATTTTTTC
The DNA here is from genome assembly GCA_022495995.1 of Adenophora triphylla var. japonica. NCBI lineage: Eukaryota > Viridiplantae > Streptophyta > Magnoliopsida > Asterales > Campanulaceae > Adenophora > Adenophora triphylla. The sequence goes on from JAFEMH010002685.1 coordinate 236,905, forward strand.
TGCTAGCGTAAAAAAAATGAAGCTGGAGGATCTGTCCATTTGTTTCTGTAAATGTGGTGCTTAAGAAGTATCAGTAGTGAAACTGCGAAACTCATATGGACTTCTTTGGTGCCATCGTCAAGAGAAAATCCATTGTTTTGAACACAGCATGAACCACTTAGTGCACTTGGGAATTTTGATACTCCTGTCTCATAATAAGTGTCACATTTGACTTGTCAATGTTTTTAAGCTTTACTTTTTTATACATTGCTTGTACAATGGTAAAATTTCAATAAAACTATGCAGACATTTATTTTGGAACGGACTAAAAAAGAAAGTGAGATATTTGTTATGGGTTGAAGGGAGTTATATATATTGTCAACTAAGCTACATTTGGAAAGAAAACACCAAAAATAATATGAACCTTAATACACATAAATGCTTAAAATGAAAACTATTTGGAAATTTGGAATAGTTTTCTTGCACGTAACATTGATGAATTGAATGCATTTAATTGAAATTTCCAACTTTGTATTTTTGAGGAATGCAATGTCTTTTGGTAACCACTACCTTTTTTTTTTTCCACTACTCACACACACACACACATGCACGCACAGAAGTGCCTAGGAGATAAATCCTAGGGAGAGAAAGCCTTCCCTCTAACTTCTGGGGGGATCGAACCCATGACCTCCAGGTTGGAAGTCACGAGCTCAAGCCAGGCCAAATCCCCATGTGCTGGTAACCACTACTATATAGTAGTTCATGAAGAACATTTTGAAGACTAAGGGTAGGATGAGACGCAGAAATTTTAGAATGCCCATAACCTTTAACCGGAATTGAATGACCATTACCTACAGTTATGCCATGATTCGTGCTCAAATGAAAATAGGGCGTGAGAGTACCTGAATTGGATGTCATGTGAGATGTGGCGGCAGAGTCCATGAACCAATTTGGTGCTGGTGGAGTCATACCTAAAGTATGCATGGCTGATTCCACATCCGTAGGTACTGAAGAACTCGACGCATGATGTGCCTGCTGCGGCCTTGCGCCAAGTAAAGATGGCCGATGCTTGTCGTCGGCCGAGATGGGAAAGCGCGCCTGTGCCACCGTGATGCCATGGGATATGGACAAGGTGGTATAGCCTACGGCCGCCCACGCACCACTCCATGGAGATTGCTGACCACCACCGTACTGCTGACCACCGCCATACCACTGATTCTGAGAGCCATCGAACTGAGCTGGATTACCCCCACGACCATTCGATCCATTACCCGGACGAGTCCCAGATGAACCCGTCTGCTGACCACCACGGCCCCCATTCTTGCCACCTTTCTTCCCGTTATTGCGGTTTTTGGAACCACTAGAGGTGGGAGGATGCAGCGGTGCTGAAGAGGCCACCGTGAATGGACTGGGTGAGTCACGAGCCACCATTGCTGATGCCATAGAAGCCTTTTTTCTCGTAAGCCGATTCTTCAAGGACAAGCATAGGCCAGGGCTTGGTGAAACTTCAAGAGGATTGCTTTGACGAAGAATGGATGCAACCCCATCAGTAAGCTTCACCAATCCACCACCATCCGAAGAACCAATCTATCATTGCCCACGTGAGATCCAACGTTTTTCGGTTGGTCGAAATTTGCTTCAGTGTTGACGGTATGCCGAGGCCGAGGAAAAAGACTCCATGTGTGTGGATGAGAACTCCACGCTCTGTGACTAACAAAGCGAGAATTCTTATTGTCCTCGAAGATGTCCTTCAAGGAATTCCAAGCATCCATCGCCGTCCGGTCGTGCTCCAAGATCGTGTTGAGAAGGTCGGTGGAAATGGTGCCATAAATCCATCCTAGAACTTTTGCATCTAGGGTGGAGTCCAATTCGATTTCCTCAGCGGTGGTTGGGTCCTTCCCCTTCCCCTTGGCCGAAGGAATGATATGGTGAAGAACCTGGAGGGATCGAGCGTGGACCTTAAACACCTCGGCCCATGTCACGTATTGAACGTTCTCCAGTTCAAGAACAACAGTGATATTGTTCTTGATATTAGTCACGCATGCCACGGGATGGAGGGAACGAGTCGACATGAGAGAGAGACAGGAAGAAGAAAACAAGGAGAAAGTGAAGAAGAATACGTCTGGAATAAGGAATACACGAAGGAGGCGCAGCGGAATTTGGCCCTAGAGCGCTCGTGATACCATAAAGACTGGGAATATTTTCCTCCCCTTTCTCATTGAATTCAACCACTATAAATACAATATACAAGAGTTATCAATGGAAGAGGATTCTAATCAACCTAATCACTTCCATGAATTTCGGTTCTATCTATGGTACATACAATCCTACCAAGACTATAATACTAATATATACACAAGATATATACAGTGAATATTATCTATAATAATATTCACTAACAAATGACTCAATATGTTATCTCTAACATTGATTATGTTTTCCTTTTTAGTTATTTAATCAATGAATTTCTTTAATTTCCCCATGAATTTAATCAAATGAACTTCTCTTGTCATAACTGACTCACCCTGAAAATACGTTACAAATTGCTCAATTGGGTCCTGTTGTATAAATGAAAGTTCGGATAAACATTCCTGATTGGTATTTACCAAACAAGAATAGTCATGGGGGTAATCCAGCTCAGTTCGATGGCTCTCAGAATCAGTGGTATGGCGGTGGTCAGCAGTACGGTGGTGGTCAGCAATCTCCATGGAGTGGTGCGTGGAACTGGCCATGGGCTATACCACCTTGTCCATATCCCACAGCAGCATCACAGTGGCCTAGGGCGCCTTTCCCATCTGGCCGACGGCATCAGCCATCTTTACTTGGCGCAAGGCCGCAGCAGGCACATCATGCGTCGAGTTCTTCAGTACCTACGGATGTGGAATCAACCATGCATACTTTAGGTATGACTCCACCAGCACCAAATTGGTTCATGGACTCTGCCGCCACATCTCACATGACATCCAATTCAGGTACTCTCACGCCCTATTTTCATTTGAGTACGAATCATGGCATAACTGTAGGTAATGGTCATTCAATTCCGGTTAAAGGTTATGGGCATTCTAAAATTTCTGCGTCTCATCCTACCCTTAGTCTTCAAAATGTTCTTCATGCTCCAGAAATTATCAAAAATTTAGTGTCTGTTCGTAAGTTCACCACTGATAATTCGGTGTCCGTCGAGTTTGACCCTTTTGGTTTTACGTGAAGGATTTCTGACGGGGACTCATCTGCATGAGATGTGAGAGCCAAGGCGATCTCGTATCCCGTCACCAACCCAAAGTCGGCCAACCTTCAATTTGCTTTTACGCTTTGTCTCCTGGTTACGTGGCATGAGCGTTTGGGACACCCCTGTGCACACCTGTAATGGAATCTCTTAGAAAGAATAAATTTATTGATTGTAGTAGGACCAAAGTTTCTCATGTTTGTCGTGCTTGTTCGCTAGGAAAGCATGTAAAACTTCCTTTTCCTAAATCAAATTCTAGTACTTTATTTCCGTTCGATATAATTCATAGTGATTTATGGACTTCCCCGGTTCTGAGTTCCTCGGGCCACCGATATTATTTACTGTTTCTTGATGATTTCTCTCGATTTTTGTGGGTTTTCCCTTTAGCCCATAAATCGGAAGTGTACTCCACATTCTTGTCTTTTCGCACTTATATCAAAACTCAGTTTGAACGTAACATTAAAACTTTTCAATGTGATAATGGTCGTGAGTTTGATAATAAGAATTTTTGGAATTTTTGTAAAATCCATGGGCTTGATTTTCGCCTATCTTGTCCATACACCTCCCCTCAAAATGGCAAAGCCGAGCGTAAGATTCGTACTATTAATAATATGGTTCGTACGTTATTAACTCATGGCACCCTTCCGCCTACGTTTTGGCACCATGCAGTTCAAATGACAACCTATATTTTGAACATTCTTCCAAATTCATCTCTAAATTTTTTATCTCCGCTCCAAGTCCTCTTTTGCAAATCCTATATAATCTCATTTGACTTTGTTGGTCAATTCGATAGAACTTTTACTAAAGCAATAAAATTTTAATTATCGTCAATGAATTGACTAAAAAGGAAAGTAAAACTATTTTCAAGACAGATATAATTTTGTGTTTGTTATTTCCCCCAAGAGGTTTCCAATCAAGTTTTACATTCCCTACAAAGACTAGGCCAGCCTCTCATCATGCACTACTAAATCCTCATCAGACCCTCTCATCCTTGATTGGCCTTTATAAAAAGCTACTTTTGATAATTTAACATCTTCACGAAATCCATGCCCCCAATGCAATTATTAATCTTGTTTTTTCTGTAATATATTTGTTATCTTTTGAGAATAAAAGCACCATAAGTGCATAGGAAAGACACTACTCTTTGTGTTGAAACCATTATGTCTGCTACATCAAGATTGGAAGATGACCCTCTGGAGAAATTGCCTGCAAATGTTATGCAGTTGGCCTTTGCAGAGCTAAAAACCCAAAGACCAATAGTTCTGCCACTAGCAGCCATGAATTTGACATGGTTTGCAAAGCTAGCTATCACGACTGCTTTCCTTGGCCGCCTTGGAGAGCTTCAGTTGGCCGGTGGGACCCTTGGTCTGACATTTGCAAATGTCACTGGCTTCTCTGTTTTGAATGGGCTCTGTGGGGCCATGGAACCCATATGTGGTCAGGCTTATGGAGCTAAGAACTTTAAGCTTCTTCACAAGACCCTTATCATGTCCATTTCCTTGTTGCTAGTTACATGTCTGCCTATCTCTTTCTTGTGGCTCAATATTGATAAGATCCTTATTCATTTTGGTCAGCAAGAAGATATTTCGAGCACAGCAAAGAAGTACCTGTTTTATCTCCTCCCTGATTTGTTGGTAACCTCATTATTATGTCCTCTTAAATCTTACTTGAGTTCACAGAGTATTACAGTTCCTATCATGTTTAGCTCAGCACTGGCAGTAGCTTTGCATATTCCTATTAATATCTTACTCTCGAGAGGTTTTGGTCTTGTCGGAGTTTCAATGGCTGTCTGGTTGACTGATCTCGTAGTTGTGATTCTCCTTTCTTTTTATCTAGTAATGGTCGAGTATGGGAAAGGAGGAACTTGGAAGGAAGGAGGGTGGTGGGACCAAGGAACCGGAGATTGGGTCAGGTTACTCAAACTTAGTGGGCCCTGTTGCCTCACGACCTGCCTCGAATGGTGGTGCCTTGAAGTTCTAGTTTTGCTGTCTGGGTGGCTCCCCAATGCTAAACAAGCAGTCGGGGTTTTAGGAATTGTCCTAAACTTTGACTACTTGCTTTACTCAGTTATGCTCTCGATTGCCACATGTGCATCCATACGTGTGTCGAATGAACTCGGGGCAAACCAACCGGGCCCCGCTTACTGGGCAGCCTACGTGTCTTTAGGTCTCTGCATAATTGCAGGCTTCATTGGTGGTTTAGTAACACTAGCTGTCAGAGGTGCCTGGGGGCCTTTGTTCAGCAAAGATAAGAGGATACTAAGAAGTGTAAAGAAAACCATGTTATTAATGGCTTTGATAGAATTGGTTAACTTTCCGGTAGTAGTTTGTGGAGGAATAGTACGTGGAACGGCTAGGCCATGGTTAGCAATGTATGCGAATCTTGGTGGGTTTTACTTGCTTGCGCTGCCTTTATGTGTGATATTTGGTTTTAAGGTCCAGCTTGGGTTGATGGGGCTATTGGGTGGGTACTTTTTGGGGATGGTTGCTTGTTTCTGTTTGTTATTGGTGTTTGTTGCAAGGATTGATTGGAAAGAAGAAGCTTCCAAGGCACAAATACTTGCCTCTCATGTGGTGGCTGAAGATGAAATTTGTAACAACCCAAACCACGAAAATGTAAGAATCTGAAGTATTATTTCAAAAACTTGTCCATATAGTGTTAATGGAAACATTAAAATGACAACCTGGTGTTACAAGAGCTCCCTGCAATGATCTAGGGGCTGTTGGATTAGGGTCCTGGGTGGCAGTTAGATTCACTAAGCAGAAAACGCTAGGATGAACTTCACAAGGACTCTGTACTTAGTGAGATGCTGGACCTGTTGTAATAAACTGATTCCAAAATAAAACTAAATTTACCTGATAAATCAACCTCGCTTTGGTAAATAAAATTGGATTGTACAGTATAAATTATACTCACAACATCAAAATACAGGGTAATGAGGAAATTATATCTGCAAATTCAATGAATTTAAAAACGATCACAAAAAAATCAACATTGTTACTCAGCTACAAATCCAGGTTTAGAAATTACAGATTGAAGCTCTTCTGCTTTTTTATCATTGAAGCCAAGGGCTGTCAATATCTTGTGTCCCGTTGATTCCTCTAGAGACCATATTCCAAGAAGCAGATGATTTGATGATACTTCCCCATCTTTGCCTGCATTTTCCAAACAAATGATTTTCAATTTCTTTCGCCAATACAGGAATTACATGGACTAAACAAAACTCTCTCTCTCTCTCTCCTCCCAATAGTTAACTGACTCATTGATACCCATGCTTATCTAAAATTATTTAATATACCTCATTTATTTAGTTACAATTTTTATCGGAGATGTTTACCAGATTCTGGCCACGGAAACGAAAGATGCCATCTAGAGCTATATTTATGACCCACCTGTGGAAGCATTGATCTGAGGTCACCCTACAAGCATTGAGCGTTCACAGGTGCTAGGCTGGTGTTACTTAACGAACGAGTCAAGAAAACCAAGCTTAGAAAATATTCGGCATTTGACAGCATTCTTCTAAGTTTCAATGTTCTTATATTGCAGAAGGCGGCATTGCATACATTCCCCTTAATACAACAGCAGCAAAGTCTTAGCCCCAATATGATTTGGGACTACGAAGCTAAATCTACTCACGGAACATTTTGTGTTATCACGGACATCAGGGTAACTAGACAATTTCTTCAATTGCTGATGTACTTTTAATCATTTCTTGTTCTCAATTTTTATGGTACTTCACAAGTTGTACATAAGAATTAACATCTTAGACATTGATGTAATTTTATCTTGGCAGCTGATGTTCTGATTTATAAAATTTTGCTGGGGTTTCCCATGGTCCCATTCAGCCGATTGAACGTTTGAACTTGGGTATCATCAGTTTGACCATTCAGTGAAGACTGAAGAACCCAGGTTCAGGTTAGGTCCATTCCAGTGCACAGTGCTCACAAATCCCCTCCCCCCCCCCTCCCAATTTAAATACATTGCAAATATCAGATATGTTGATAATCTATCTATATTTGCAATAATTTTAAGAAATAGCATGGTGCTAAAAGATTATTGTAGTACATACCCAATTTTAGTGTTTCATCAACAGCCCACTCCATGGCTTTCTTAGCTGATTCCGTGAAAGGAGGACGTTCAGGAGGGATAAACAAAGGATCACTCTCTGGAATCAACTTCATACTTTCTTCCCGCACTTTGGTAAGTGTAAAGCCATTTCCCTGCAAAACTTTTGCAGCCTGATTTGTTGCTGCAAAAGCGCAAACAAAAGAAAATAAGACTTCTATAACATCTCTTTTCATCGATCCTGATTGACTTGGCTTCTCTTCATGCTATTTTTATTTCAAAAGTGAGTCATAAATCAATTTAGGCTTCTATAACATGACTTCACTAGACAGTATGGATTCAATATATAAGATTAGAATTATTTTATTTTTTTACATTTCTTCACTTCGAACTATCAATGACTCTAAATTGATTTCCGTGACAGATTTCACATCATATAGAGGTCAGAGAATACTGGAGAAAGACAATGAAAACCGATTTATAAGAGTCGTAGACAGTCTCCCAATTTCAAGTAAGTTGAACCTAACAGTTATTGTGTACTCATATACTATCTTTCATGTCGCTCAAGCATCAAAAATGCAAGTTGCCCTATAAATCTGCATAGACCAGACTGATGAAGCACATTATGACCCAATATCAAACTAAAATCATCCTTCAAGCATCCATTTACTTGAGATGTTTATTTGCTTTAAATTTTGGCTATATGTTGCACTATACTCCCTCCGTTCCATACCTACGTGCACACTTTCCATTTTGGGGCGTCCCAAACTTACGTGCACATTTCCTAAAATGGAAAGGAATCTTTACTATTTCCTCCACTCATTCTCTCTCCTACATTATTTTAATACTCACAACACCATTATAATTTACTATTCCCTCCACTCATTCTCTCTCATATTTTATTTTCACACTCACAACACTTTCAATATAATACTCTCTCCTTAATTTACGTGAAAAGTCAAACTAGGCACCAAGGTCCGGGACGGAGGGAGTATTTAAAATTTAGATAAACAACAACTCAAATCAGCAGTCTACCAATTACTTGAAGTCGAATACATGAATCCATATCCGCCATCCATTTCAGTCCAAACTCCAAACTAACGTCACCACACAAACCACATTCAATTGTATCCTTCTCTATTACATCTTTTGATACAATCACACTTCCTAAACGAAGTAATAAGCTCTCTACATTGTACATCCCCAAAAGTTTTTATCTCAGTTTATCTCCTATAGCAGCAACCTTTACCATCTCAAGAACTCTATCTTTCCTAGTTTTAGCATATACCCATTTCAACATTTTCCATTCGGCGGCATTCATTTCGTTGAAAATGTTTCCCGCGTTAGATTCTAGTAGAAGTGAAATTAAAATGAAGTAATTAACACATACTCCACATTATCTTCTAGTTTGGGTATTGGATTAATGCACCTAAAACAGGATTCCTGCAATGCGCTCTTGAGTTAAGCATCCTCTAAACCAATTTATCAATAAATGTCATCTTTCTAGACAATGCAAAGTTAAACAACTAACCATCAAGTAAAATTCCCATGAGAAGAGCTTCGGTTCCAGTGGTTGGATAACTCATCTTTTTTGCTTCCAGTTCAGACATAGCTACCGCTTTCATTGCCTTTGCTGTCCATCTACAGTTTCAAGCTACCCTCAATTCATTTACAACAACCCAAATAACCCTTAAAAAAATTATACTCCCTCCGTCCCAAAATGTTTGTCCCATTTGACTTTTTCGTTGAACTTTGACCACAAATATATGACAATTTAATTATGTTCATGAAATTCTAAAAATTCCTATTGATTCACCATTAATAATATTATCAACAACAACTTTTAGAATTTCATGAACATGATTAATCTCTCATAAATTTGTGGTCAAAGTTCAACAAAAAAGTCAAATGGGACAAACATTTTGGGACGGAGGGAGTATATTTCAAGGAATTCCAAGAAAAACAACTTGCCTGGCCTCTATCTCAGAAGGAGAAGAAACTATTTCTGAGTCATTGCTATTGGAATCTTTCTCAGGTGAAGAAACAGTTTCTGAATTTCTGCAAAAATGAATCATAATAACATTACCCAATTCAAACTCCACACACACACAATTGTGAATCACCAACCTATCCAGATTAACATTACCCATTTCGCAAAGAAAATAAAAATCTGATTTGATAAGAAACTTACTCAGTTGGGAGGCTGGATAAGACAGATACAGAATTGGGTCTTTGTCTTACGAAAGAGGGTTTGGGGTTTGAGGATTGAATGGAAATTCCCAGCCATGGAGTCTGTGAAGTGGGGGTTCTCAAATTTTGAGTTAGAGAGAGATGAAACGGGTTGGGTAGTCTGGATTCGGGTTGAGGATTCGGGTTGACAGTGGGGTTGGGGAGAGAGAGTGAGCAGCCATTGAGATTGTCTCGAGAAAATATGTGGTTGGGTAAATTGAGCGAGAAAATTGGATAGGAGAAGAGATTAGAAAGAAGAGACGTCTGGATTACTTGGTCTCAATAATTGGACCAAAATTGGGCTTTAGGACTCGGCCCAATACTTAAGGGGCCTAAAATATAGCCGAATCATTTTGACAAACTTGTAACTTTAAAAAAAAAAAAAACAAACAAACATAATTTATTAATCGATGCAAATAACAAAGAGTTGGCAATCCACAAACACCGAATGCTTAACCCAACAAATGGGGCTTACAAACGTTACAAATATAAAAGAAGCCCAAGAAATACCATTGGCCAAAACATTGGCTCGACGATCAACCAAACATACCGCAACATTATTATGAACACGAAGCACAACTCGATATATTCGATGGCTGCCTAATTTAGTTGAACATCTCTCATTAAAAATACTCCATCATAGACTGCCTTCATGATCACACTCTTGCGAGACTTCCTTCCATTCAAACAAAAATCCAATGCGTTGTTATTCGGAGAATAATCAATCAAATCAACAATCAATTTATCTTATGAGCCATGTGGTAGATTGAGATTAGCCAATACTCCCTCTGTCCCATAAGTCTTAAGAAAACTTTCTATTTTGGGCGTCCCATAACTCTTAAGAAATTTACTATTCCCTCCACTCATTCTCTCTCCTACATTATTTTAATACTCACAACACATTATAATTTACTATTCCCTCCACTCATTCTCTCTCCTATTTAATTTTTCACACTCACAACACTTCTTCCACTCATTCTCTCTCCTAATACTATAATAATATTTCTTAATTCCCGCGCAAAATGGAATCTTCTTAAGCTTAATGGGACGGAGGGAGTATATAAAAGTAATACATAAAGCACTCAACAAGGAGTGAAGACAAAAGCCTCCAACAAATAAGGGAAAATAAAATCCCCTAACTAACAAAGGAGGGAAATCCAAAACTCAATGGAGAAAACCAAACTAAAAAATATAAACAACATTATTAAAAAATTATAAATTACAAAAGAAAAATAATTGAGCCCAGTTTTGTAGCCCAAGCCCATTGGCTTAAACATTGAGCCCAAATTAGGACCATCAGTAAAGGCCCATTGGGCTCTTTATTGATCCATAGTCCAACTCAATTTAATATTGTTAGGTGTAAGAAGTGATTTATTTAGTTATTTATTTATTTAAATTAGAGGATGAGACAAGAGTATAAATGAATTTCAGTATAAACATAAATATGAAGGAACTTTTCAACTGATAGAAGTAAATTATAACAACCTCCTTAGTTATTACAAGTGCATCTTTCTTGACCCCCTTTACTACATGGCACCAGCAACACATTTAATTAATTAAGACTTTTTAGCTGTTACTTTATATTATATTTTACATAAAATATAAATGGTATACGCTCCGTTTCAAAATGAATGATAATGTTTATTTTTGAAATTTGTTGTTTCTTGTTCAAGAATATATTTAAATTCTTTTTGATAATTCATTTTAAGATAGAAATTATATAGCTCAATGTCTAGACTTTTGCCAAGAATGAAAACTACCATGTCATGTATTTCAGATGACCTTGTCATTTGTGCTACATACCGTACGTATCAAATTAGAATACATTATTATTTCTCGTTTTTCATGCGTCCGTCTTACTATTTTTTTTTTTCTCGCTAATTACAATTGTGAGAAAACTAAAATAAAATAAAAATGAGGATGCAATTCATATAGTAGTGGATCAATGTGGTCGAGGTTCATCAATTTGTTGGATATAAATTCAATGGATAAAGAAGGAAATACTTACCTAACCTAAGGCCTCCTAGTCTTGTGGTATGCTAACCGACCTCTCTACCGGGAGGTCATGGGTTCGATCCCCCATGGGGAATCTTTGTGAAAATATTTATACCATGAGTTTCAGGAGCCTTTGGAGTCTCCCGGGACGCATCCGAGCAGTAAAGGAAGCAGCATGGTGATGTAAGAGTGATGTAAATGCCTTGTAGGAGGGCTCCCTTGGGGCCAGGAATATAAGGGGTGCTGTCACCCTGACTGCATCGGTAGAGCCGTCAATACGGGAATACGGGACGAAATTATGTTGTCCCACGACGGGAACGGGACGAGACGGGACGGGACAAAACGGGACGGGACTAAAATACTCCGTCCCATCCCGTCCCATTTGCGGGACGCGGGATCCCGCGGGACCCATGCGGGACCCGTTGACTAGGAGGGATAAGCGTTGACTAGGTGCCAAGGTTATGGTTCTTCCTATTTAATGATGACAGAAACAACTTTTTTTCTGCAGAATTCAACTGTCTTATCTACCACAAGGTTATGATTCTTCCTCTCACTACTCCGTGTGCTCATAACTTCTGCAAGACCTGTTTAGAGGGTGCCTTTGCTGGTCAAACTTTTGTGAAGGAGAGGACATGTGAAGGTAGACGAACATTAAGAGCACAGAAGAACATAATGAAATGTCCAACATGCTCTAATGATATTTCTGAATATCTTCAGAATCCGCAGGTACGTCTGTTGATCTTTTGTTCAATATGCTTTCATTCTGTGAGGATGGGGTACCAGCCCTCGGTTTACAAAAAAAGTTTGAACATTGCTGACATGTTATGTGAATGTACTTGGGGGAGCATTTGCTAAATATTCTAACATGCTTTTGTACTGAAAGAACTACTAGTTACGTAGCAGAAAGAATGTTGCAGTAATTGTTGTTTTGTACCTTGATGACAGGTTAACAGAGAGTTGATGAGTGTGATAGAATCGCTTCAGAGACAAAGTAGTAGCGGTGATAAACATATAATACTTGTACGGATCAATACGGGAAAATGGGACGGGGCGGGATAAAAATAAGTTGTCCCACGACGGGAACGGGACAAAATACGGGACGGGACGAAAATGGGACGGGACTAAAATATTCCGTCCCAACCCGTCCCGCGATTTACCTCCCCCAGCACTCTGAGGGGCCGGAGCGGTCCAGGATTAGTCCGGCGTAAGTTGGGAACCTGGGTATCAAAAAAAAAAAAAAAAAAAAAAAAAAGAGGGAAATACATTTCCAAAAGGGTTAGGGTTAGGGTTAGGGTTAGGGTTAGGGTTAGGGTTAGGGTAGGTCAATAGTTGATACTTTCTCTTTTAAAGTTATGAAAATGTAAAATGTATCTGCATGTGCCATCACCTGCCATATTTTATGTGGGTCTCTAATATCACATTGTATTCACTTCTCTTAATTAAATTCTTCCCTCTTCTTCTTTGGGAAAATTTTGGAAAATTTAATTTTTAGCACTGAAATAAATAGTAAGAAATATTCTCTTAGAAAAAGAAATTACATTAAGTTGTAATTTTTACCCCTTTCTAATTAAATATATATTATTTTGTAGGGGTGGACATGATTCGGTTTGGTTCGGTTTGAAAGGAATTTGGAGACCAAACCGCTAGTACTCGGTTTGAGAAAATTCCAAACCAAATCGAATCATAGAAAATTTCAAACCAAACCAAACCAAACCACCTCGGTTTGGTTCGGTTCGGTCTCAAACCACGATTTCATAAACGGTTCAAACCGTGGTCCGAACTGCGATCTAGACCACTATCCGAACTACAAACCTGTCCAACTAAAAGCGTTGCTCTTTACATATTTTTTTTTTATCAAACTAGCAATCATATATATTAAACATAAAACACAAATACTACTATCCAAATAGGAATTAGTTTTAGTAAACTGAAAGTTCAATGTTCTAACAAGTACAACAAAAAAAATCATCTCAAAACAAATTACAAGACATTGTCTAAAATAAAGATACAAAATTACAAATTCAAGATTCAACCATTAAATAAAAGTCAAATGTCTTAGTAGCAAGATAAAAGTATCAATCTAGACTGCGAGCTGAACCGAACCACACGGTTTATTAAATTTTTAATGAACGGCTAGGATTTCGGTTCAAGAATTTCATGGTTCGGTTCCGTGGTTCGGTTTCACGGTTCCAAACCGTGGTTCGGTCTGAATCGGTTTGGTTCGGTTCGGTTTGGTTCGATTTTGAGGTTCCAGACTGCGAGCTGAACCGAACCACACGGTTTATTAAATTTTCAAACCATGCTAAACCATTTATAGAAAAAAACCAAACCAAACTGCGTGATTTGGTTCGATTCGATCTCAAACCGCGGTTTGAACCGAACCATGTCCACCCCTGTTATTTTGTATCATTTTAGTCTAAAATATTTTCGAATTCCTTAAAATAAATCTCTCGCTTCACAACTATAATCCCATCAAATAATAAATTTAAGGGGAAAAATGAATGAGGCACATGGGAATTAAGGGGAGGGGAGAGGAATAAATAAGAGTTGCTATCATTTCCGTATTAGGAATTAAATGGAATAGTACTTGCTTGTCCAAAGGAAGGCATAGCTTTGTTTATTAAATGAGACTTTTTTTTGTCCCCACTCAAAAAAAATATAAAATAGGGTTTTAATAAAAATTAAAGAAAAAAATATAAAATAGGGTTTTAATAAAAATTAAAGAGACTGTATTATGAAGAATAAGTATGAATAGTGAGTTAAGAAAGAAAAAATGAGGCAGACAATTGTAAATAGATAATTATTGTTAACATAATAAGTCAATATTATGAATTAAAAAATAATAAAAAAATCATTTTAAATTATGTCATTTTAAATAGAACATTCAAAATAAAATTTTGTGTCTTTTTAAATGATACGGACGATTGTATATTTATCTGACAAAAAGGAAACAAGACATAAGTTTTAAATCTCACGTGAAGTTGCCAACATTTGAGGCGCAAGTGGGGCTACATTATAATTATTATAATTGCTTTCATTTGCACCCTGTGATCAATTTATTACATTTTAGATTTAGATTTAAATTTGAATTTAAATACAGCATACAATATACTCATGTACGCATTAAAGGTTTCATCTACTGCACATTATATTTGTATCAAGTTGTGAGATTACCCCTTGAAATTGCTTCATTTTTTCAATTAGTATCTATAGTATAAATTAAACCCCATTTTGCTACAGTTGTATGAATAGTATCAAGTGGCAAATTTTCCATTTTGCCCTCACTATTTTGTCCCTTTCCCATTTTGCCCTTAAAAAAAAATTAAATTAAAACAAAAAAAAAAAAAAAAACGTGGCCTTGGACACGGGCTTAGGCTATAATTGTATAAGTTTGGACTGCAAATTTTAACTTATTTCTGAAGTGGTTAGAGATATTATTTTACATTGAGAATTGACAAACCTTGCTTATGATCTACTATAAAGATCTTGGGCCACTCCCCTTTGACACCAATTAATTTTAAGGTGGAACCTCAAATTTTAAGATGGTATCAGAGCAGGTCATTTACACGAGCAGGCCCAACGGCCCACGATGTTACTTCACGTCACCGAATTTATAAGTCCACGTTGTAAGCCTTTGACAAAGCTCGACTACACGTGAGGAGGCGTGTTAGAGATATTATCCCACATTGGGAATTGACAAACCTTGCCTATGACCTATAAAAATTCTGAATCACTTCCTTTAGCACCAATTGATTTTAAGGTGGAACCTCAGACTTTAAGACAGAACTATAATCTCTCATTATATTATGATTTAAAGTTTTGGAAACATGTTTTTAGAAACGATCCAAACTTCAGTCTCAAGTTTACGAGCTCACAAATTGTCACCATTCACAATTCTAAACTATAAAATTTAATAAATTCTGAGTAATCATTTGTTGACTCAGTTCAAATAGAGGCAACTAAAAACCTAATCGGCATTAAAGTATTACAATTTTCAAATATTAAAATAGCTAACTAAATAGGTTAAAATACTACTAAGCTAAAACAATCTTTGAACTTCTTCTAATGCTCCCCGAAATGAATCAAATTCTTTCCATTTATTATCTGCAAAAATAAATAATAATAATGAAAGGGTGAGCGAACAATGTTCAGCAAGTTCGTATACAATTCCTCTGATTAATAATTAATAAGGAGGAGTTGATCTAAGAAATATTAAGTAGTACAAAATTCAAATAATGATCCAAAATCAAAGTATAAATCTGAAATAATCATTTACCGAATCTCAAAACTTCATGTCTTTAAATTTTTTAGGGAATTTGCCTCGTAAGTTCCTTTTGGAACAAATCACTCTCCACTAAGTTTCTCATTGTATTAAAATGCCCCATAAGTTCTCATGTTGTATTATGTATAATACAACATTTAGTTATGCAGTAATTTAAAATCATAATATTGCATCCGCACCACCGCCTCCGCCACAGACTCATGGCCGCGTGATCTGCTGCTATCGCCGCATGCCGACTCCGGTCAATTTTCGCCGGAATTCGGTCAACTTTCATCTGAATCCGGCAATTTTGGCCGGAATCCGCCGCCGAGGTCGGAATCCGGGTCGCCGTCCCATGGGCTTCGGACTCACACCCGTAGTGCCGAAATGCAGTATTATGGCCTTAATTGATGTTGTATTTTCGAAACATAATACAACATCATAAAAGGAACTTATTGAGCATAGATTTAAAAAAAAAGAACTTATGGGGCAATGACCCAAAATTTTATCATATCTTTGATTCCAAAGGATTGACAAATAGATCAAAACAAACTCGAATGATTTATTCATTTACAACTGTCTTAAACAAGCTGTAAATAATGAAAGCACTCACGAAATTTAGGAATTTTTAAAGAACCGATAAGCTGAATGAAACTAACTCGAGTGATCTAGTTATCTATAACCGTCTCATACCAATTGTAAATAACAAAAACACTCATAGACATAATGATCACATAAGCGTTTCACTAACCTTATCAAACCAAAATATCCCAAAAGGAAACAAAAGCCTACAAAGAGCACTAATACCCACAAATGATCCAAAAGCCTACAAATAGCACAAAATGACTCTGCAAAATCCACATTCTAAATAATGTATCTGGAACACCCCAACACTCCTCTTGAGTGGTGAACAAAGTTGCCTTAACAGGCAAAAATCAAATAAATCCCGCCGAAGTAGGTTGTTTAACTTAGTTATCATTGTTAGAACACCAAACATTATATATATCAAATTATCAATTAACATGAATATAAGAGCATATACAATCAAAATATTTAGGCGTACTGATAAAAAAATATGTGAAATTTAACAAATGATATCAAAAATTTATCAAAGACGGTAATGGAAGGAGTCAAAGCAAAATTTTGTCACAATGTCAGTTTTAACGTTTTAATGAACAATCGTTAATAATTAAATACAAAACCCAAACAACTAAAAGATTCGAGCAACAACCTAAACGGATAAGTGAAGATTTTCTCAAAAGCATACTAGCTCCCTTAACATAGTCTCCAAAAATCTTTGACCCTTTATTCCATTTTATTTTTCTTTCTTTATTCACCTTTTTCATGATCTCTCATGACAATTGGAATTTCATGCATTATATATAATAAAATATGGAATTTAATAGCACCCAATTTGTTTATAAAACTATAAGCCACTAATTAATTTGGAAAATGACATCATTATTGGCTGTTTGTAAGCAAAAGGTCAAGGCCAAAGTATGGAAATTAAACATGCAAAAAGTCACCTAGGTTGAATTTGCAGGGCACAAAAAAATAGTTCCATTATTAATTGAGAATGATTTATTAACTAAATTCCAGCTGTGTAATTTTAGTCTCCTATTTATGGAGATAGGGAGGGAGTATTTTCCAATGAAGTCGTGTCTCTATTTTCTCACCATAATTAGCTAAAGCAATACTACTCCCTCCGTCCTAGACCAAGGGTTCATCTTTCCCTTTTGGGACGTTTCGGACCAAGAGTTCATTTTCAAAAAAGGCAAGTTTTTGAATATATTAATACCCTTATCATCTTCATATATTTACAAAAAAACCATTCATTATATCTATATACATTCTCTCTCCTATTTCCTACCACACATTTAACTACTATTCCTCCCACTCATTCTCTCTCCTATTAAATATTTTTAACTTTTACATTCTCTCTCCTATTCCCTACCACACATTTAACTTTTACATTATCTCTCATATTTTCTACCACACATTTAATTACTATTCTCTATCTCATATTTAACTTTTATTCATTTTTTAAAAAATTTCTTAAGAGCGTGAAATCCCCCATATACCCTTGGTCCTGACTGAGGAGTACTACTTTTTTTTTTTTTCTTTTTAAAAGAAGGAATCAACACATTTCACCGCTTCCCTTGCACTTCTCGTAGGCGCCTAGTTTATTAGGGAGGCAGTTCATTCCCTCCAATGAAGCGTGGCTCTATTTAACTCTAACCATGACTCAGCAACAAGCAATACTACTACTATTACTACTAGCAGTTGATTGTGACTTACCATCTGTTAATAATATTTCATTTACTCATACTCATACAACTAATATTCCTTTCTTTGTCGGTTTTACTTACCTTTTTAATCTTAGGCAACGTTAGGAAAACAAAAGAAAGTTACAAAATATTGTTCACGAGTATATCAATATTTTATTAGTTGTATCAATAATAGATACGCTACACTCTAATTAAAAGCAATAATAAAATAATTACACCTATTATTTTGTAATCAAATTTTTGTGATTATTTTCTTCCCATATTCTTTAATCTGTCCAATAATAAGGTTTTTAATTATTTTATTACTTAAAATAGACAATATGACTCACTTGTAATTCTCACAACAAAATCTTTCTACCCACTTTCTTCCTCCTACTTCTCTTTTAATATTCACATCATTTTTTTTAATATCCGTATAAATTTAAACTATGAACTTTACTACGAGACATAGGGAGTATATAACTTTCAATTTTAACAAGTTACATCAATTTTAATTTTATCTAAAAAAAATCATTACAATTTCTGTCCCAAAATAAATATTCAAAATCCTTGATGAAAAATAAAAAATAAAAATTATTTTGAACTTTCATTTTTTGAGAGGTTAGGAGTAAAATTATAGTGAGACAAGCATACTAAGTTGTAAGGTACTTGCAGATAGAGGTGATCAAACGGTTCAAATCGTCGGTTTCGATTTCGAATCGGCGGTTTACAGTTCGCCAAAGCTTTGAATCGAAATTGGCCCGGTTTAATTATGGTTTCGGTTTTCGATTCGAACCGGTCGTACGGTTCCGGTTTCGATTTTAAAGCGGCAATTTCAAAAAAATAAAAGAAAAAAAAATAATTGGCTTGGGCGGCCGCCCAAGCCGAATGATGTGGGCGGTTGCCCAAGTGTCCAGTCTTTCAAAAAAAAAAATTCACTTGGTTTGGGCGTCCACCCAAGAGAGACGAATGATATGGGCGGTCGCCCAAGGGTATTTATAGGTTTGAGAGAAAAAGAAAAGAAAAACGTTTTAGGGACCAAAATTAAAAAAAAAAAAAAAAAAAAAAAACCGTTTTAGGGACCAAAACGGTTAAGAAAATATTTTTTTTTTTACATTTTGATCACTAAACAGTCAAAATGACAGTTACCTAATGGTCATTAAACAGGCACCGTCGGATCAAGAAATAAACGGCCCAGATCAACTAGCCGTTAGCCGGTTCCGGTTCTTGAACCGGCGGTTCCAATTCCGATTCCGGTTCTTTTTATAATAGTAACAATGATATAAATCAAATTTCAATAATCACCTTTTTATAATAGTAACAATGAAAAATAAAAAAAAATGAAAGAAAATGATAAACAATGATATAAATCAAATCCTCAGATGATCAATGAAGTTAACCTATTTTTAAAGGTTTTTTTTTTTAGCGTGTGCACTTAGAAAATAAAATGACAATAATTAGAGTATTTCAGACATTTATCTTGCAGTTTCTTTGACTTATTTTTTCATCTTTTTATACTATTACCGTACCATTGGTACTCTCTCGACAGACAAACGACCTTAAACGGACATGTGTCGAGTATTTCATGGCCAAAAAATAGTTATAATTCATCCCTAGCTAGAGAAGAAAAAAAAAATAAGGCAAACCAGAAACAACAAAATTACAAAGATTGTTTGGCAAACTGAGAAGAAATAAGAAGTGACAATATAAATACCTTGTTTTAGAGGCAAAACCAATTTATATGTTTAGAATTAATTACTATAATTCCTTTTCGAATCATATTAGGTTCAATAATTGTTTGATGTAAGAAACATTGACTGACCAATTCATTAAGCCAAATCATTTCATAGTAGTTTGTTTGCAGAAATAGGCAAAAATCCCTCACATATCAAACTTACAATTTATATATTCTTTCTATCCCTAAATACATGTTAGAGATATTATTTACATTGAAAATTGATAAATCTTATCTATAATATATAAAAATTTTGGGTCACTTCCTTTAGTACCAATTGATTTTTAGGTGGAACCTCAGACTTTAAGATGGTATCAAAGCAGGTTCTTTACACGTGCATGCCCAACGGCCCACGACGTTACTCCACGCCACCCGATTGATATGTCCACGTTGTAAACTTTGGCAAAGTCCGCTACACGTGAGGGGGCGTGTTAGAGATATTATCACACATTGAGAATTGACAAACCTTACCTATAATATACTCCCTCCGTCCCACTATACTTGACACCCTTGGGGTGGGCACGGGAACTAAGAAGAAACAATTAAATAAAGAAAATGTGTGGTAGAAAATGAAGAGAGAGAATGAGTGGGGTAAATAGTGGTGTTGGTTGAATAAATTGAGTGGTGAAAAATAAAGAGAGAGAATTAGTGATGGGGTCCATCTAATATAAAAATATAAAAACTAGGTTATTTTTGAAAGGTGTCAAGTATAGTGGGACGGCCCAAAATGGAAAGAAGTGTCAAGTATAGTGGGACGGAGGGAGTATAAAGATCATGGATCACTCCACTTAATATCAATTAATTTTAAGGTGGAACCTCAGACTTTTATATAAAGATCCTGCAATAAAAAAAATACAATTGCCAACCCCAATTTTGAGGAGGATGTTTAAAGTAGAGGATAATGATTCAATTTTGGTGATTGAATTAAGAATCCAACTATCATAATCTCCATTGTCTAGATAAACAATTAATCATGTGATTTAAATCCCAAAAAATTAAGAATATTTGTTGAATATACTCCCTCCGTCCCGAAACTTACTTCACAAACACTGTTTGCACTGATTTTAAGGAGGGAGTATTATATTGAAAGTGTTGTGAGTGTGAAAATAAAATAGGAGAGAGAATGAGTGGAGAGAATAGTAAATTATAATGGTGTTGTGAGTATTAAAATAATGTAGGAGAGAGAATGAGTGGAGGGAATAGTAAAGATTCCTTTCCATTTTAGTTAAGTTTTAAATGTGTGAAGTAAGTTTTGGAACGCCCAAAAGGGAAAGTGTGAAGATTGTTCCGGGACGGAGGGAGTATTTTGAATTATCATGAACCATGTGGAAGAAATAAAAATTAAATAAACTTAGTAGTAACATCCTTTTTAGGGCCAATAAATCACTGAAAATGACAATGAGATTCTGATTAATCGTGAAAAAATCAACATTGGGAAGGAAGCATTATTATTTTGAAATCAAATGTGATTCACAAGAACTTACTTTTAGTAATTAGTTTTATTAAAAATCGACCAGGCCACATGAATTACAATATGTTTTCTCAATGATTATGGTCCCTTTGTGTACTAAAATAATTTGATTATTATCATGTCATATATTAATTTATTTTCTCCGATCCAAATTATTATTTTTTTGGGAAAAAATGAATTAAATCTCAATTTTATCTTTATTTAATACTTATTTTATTTTATTAATTGATTTTGCAATTGAGTATAGGGCAATAATTTAAGTTTGTCCTTGTGATTATTGAACCAACATGAATTTGAAATTTCAGACATAGGATATTACAATTGTTTGAAATTATATATTTAATAATTTCTAAATAATTGTAATTTTTTAAATTAATAAACAATAAAAAATTAACAAGTACTATGTTTAAAGTCATTGGAGAGTACTGTACTAGCAAGAGCAAGATTGGTAAGACTTAAGAGTATTAAACAGTGGCAGATTCAGAAATTTTTGTGAGTACGGGTCAAAAATTTCAAAGTTACGATTCATGTAAGCTGAGTATGGGCAATGATCCTTATTCGTACGTACATAGCACCACCCCTGGTATTAAAATGATTTGAGTCAAAAATTATTTGATCACACCGGAGGAAAACATGCTCGAGTGTCTGACGAAGAGATGTGTACATAGCACTTCCCCCGGTATTAAAATGATTTGATTCAAAGATTATTTGATCACATTAGAGGAAGACATGCTCGAGTGTCTAACGGAGAGACGTGCGCCTGTGTTGAATACCTTTCCATTTTTCATTTTCGTGGGACGGAATCTTTGTGTATTAATGGCATCACAAGTGATTTAACTATTAAAAAAAACTGATTTAATTGTCATTTATTATTAGAACTGATATCATAATGATATAATAAATTATGAATATTCATTAATTAATATTGCTCCGTTCCTTAACAAACGATTGAAAAGTTTCAATTTCTTGAGAGAAAAAAAAATATAGCTCTTCTTGACTAATTAATAAGAGACATTTGTCATACTGACACCAACTATTCAGATATTATTATTTGCAATTTACATTTTCTCTTTTACTACTCTTAAAACTATTTTTATATTTCATATATCCCTAAATAAACGTCCATATTCAAAAAAATTGCTCAATGTATTTTTTATGAAAATTATTGTTCTTCAACGTGTTTTTATCAAAAAAAAAAAAAACTCTATTTATATTATTATCATAAAATTATATATTTTTAAAAGTGAATAAAAATATTTATGTATTTTTACAATCAAAATGTATAAAAAAACACAAATTTAAAAATATTTATTAGAATGTAATTAGAACATTCATATTTAGAACGAATAAATAACATTTTTCTTTAATTCCAATTCTAAAATCCAATGAATACTTTTTTACGAGATAAAGGAAATATAAAACTGGTACGTACAAAAGATTTCATATTTTTTTCGTCCACCCTTAGGAAACAGTGTCACTCCCACGTTCATTTCGAATTTGGCGCCAATTCTTAAGCAAGTCAAAAAGAAAAAGTTGGCGGGTTTTTCGAAAAGAGATCGTTCTAGGAGAAAGTAAACAATGACATATCTGAGCTGTCATCTATGTGTCACGTAATTCAAATCGCCCTTTTTATGCTACCATCTGACTAGATGTCTAATTGGAATGGTTCTTAAGTTCAAATTTTGTGTTTTTTGTGAAAATTATTACTCAATTCAAATTTAATTATTTTTTTGGGTATAGCAATTAAAAGAAATTAGGAAAGAAAATAAGTGAAAGAAATTAATGTGAATATAAAAGTAACATAAAAAATAAAGTGAGCGAAGAAAATAGTACGTAAATAATTGTTTTGAGTATAACAAGTAAGTCTCATTTAATATAAAATATAAAATCTTTGCCATTTTAAATAGTTCACTTTGAACATGTTTAGTTGCTTAGTTAGAGATTTCGAGTTTGAGTCATGAGAATACAACATCGTTAACGACTTTTTGATATTTTCAAGTTTTGAGTCATGAGAATACATTTGAGTTATGTTTGTCAACTCGGCTTAGGCCCCACAGGGCTGAAGTAGCATGAGGCCTTCCTACGGGGTTGAAGTAGTACAAGTCCCCTAGTGTAACGGAGATTGAAAAGATAATTTCTACTCCCTCCGTCCCTAGAACTTTACCCCTTTACTATTGAGAACGAAAAATAAGAAATAATGTTATTAAAGTATGTGTTGGGAGTGGGAGGTGAGAGAATGAGTGGAGAGATTAGTAAATTTGAAAAGTGTTGTGAGTGGGAGGAGAGAGAATGAGTGGAGAGAATAGTAAAAAATTTTTCCATTTTAGGAAAGTGGGACTTTAAAATGGAACGCCCAAAATAGTAAAAGGGATAATGTTTTATGGGACGAAGGGAGTATTTTGCAACAAACATATTTTCCCAAACAAAAAAACAGCAACACTTGTTCTTAAAAATAATACCTCTATACTATATTGGTGGTAAAATTACAAAGAAATCTATGGTGTGTTAGCTGGCACACTAGCAACACTTTGGTTTTTGGGCATCAAAAGACAAATATTTCCCAGCAGCACAGCTCACTACCTCGTTCATGGCCCGGCCATGCTGTCTTTTCCATCTCGAATAATCCGCCGGCACAAGCTTACTATCCACGTCACTTCTCATGGACCCCACCCCAATCTAATGATATGACGCGTCCCCAAGTCGTGGAATTGGCGGGAAGACAGCATCATCAACATCACTACATCACCATCACCAGTTTCCCGCCAAAACCACTGCTTTATAAATTACTCCCTCCGTTCCTAAATGTTTGTCCCATTTCTTCTTTTCCTTTGTCCCAAAAAGTTAGTCTCATTTTCAAAATTAAAGCTTCAAAATCACTAAATTTTCAAAACTTATAACATTTAGGGACGGAGTATTACATAACGGCGGTGTATATTATCAATAATTTTCAAAGCGTTTGTAAAAATAACCAAAATTAAAGCTTCAAAATTACTAAATTAAAATGTTTGAAAAGTCAAACGGGACAAACATTTTGGGACGGAGGGAGTATAATTATAATTACTCCTATTATACTTGGCAGTAAAATAAAAGTGGTCAACAACAACAACTCAACCGTCGCCGCAACTGCCCGCCTCCGTCCCCTCTTCTAACGGCCGTTAAGTTAGTTTATGCGACGCACGATTGAATGTCAATGATTTGAAGACGTGGCAAAATCGTGGAGTGATAAAGACGTGGATCGTGCGGTTGTCAGGAAGGTATGATTGTATGTATAATTGATTGATTTTGTCGGGAGGGAGCAGTTGAGTTGAAAACTCGGACAGGGGATGAGTCGGTGACTCGGTGGGGTGTACTAGACAGCGGGCGAACCGGAGAACGTGTTTTCTGATGCGCTGCACGTGATCTGCCAGACCAAACGGGTCCACTTTAAACCCATTTCTGGAAGGCTCAAATGCAATGCGGAGCATTTGCGAACATAATACTCCCTCCGTCCCGGAACAATCTTCACACTTTCCCTTTTGGGCGTCCCAAAACTTATTTCATACATTTAAAACTTACCTAAAATGGAAAGAAATCTTTACTATTCCCTCCACTCATTCTCTCTCCTACATTATTTTAATACTCACAACACCATTATAATTTACTATTCTCTCCACTCATTCTCTCTCCTATTTTATTTTCACACTCACAACACTTTCAATATAATACTCCCTCCTTAAAACCAGTGCAAACAGTGTTTGTGAACCAAGTTCCGGGACGGAGGGAGTATATACTCTCTCCCTTCCTGTAACCAAATTTTTGGACACTCAAATTAAGGAAAAGTAAGAGAGAAAAAAAGTGAAAGAAAATGTTGTGAGTATGAAAAATTAAATAGAAGAGAAAATGAGTGAAAGGAATAGTGATTTGATTGGTGTTGTGAGTGTAAAAGTAAAATAGGAGAGAGAATGAGTGAGAAAAATAGTAAAGATTCCTTTACATTTTGGACAGTCTCAATTGAGCTGAGATGGACCAAAAAGAAAATAAGTCTCAATTGAACTGGGATGGAGGGAGTATGCAAATTTATATGTTTAGGAAAACATATACTCCCTCCGTCCCACTACAAACTGCACACTTTTCTCATTGGGCGTCTCATTACAAACTGCACACTTTCTAAAATGGCAAAAAATCTTTACTATTTCCTCCACTCATTCTCTCTCCTACATTATTTTAATACTCGCAACACTATTATAATTTACTATTCCCTCCACTCATTCTCTCTCATATTTTACTTTTACACTCACAACATTTATATCATTATTTTTTTTTCTTAATCCCTGCGCAAACAGTAACTGTGCGGGGACGGAGGGAGTAACTCACATGAAATTAAATAGATTTAAATTTCATGGTAAATGAGATAATTATAGAAATAAAAGTTAATTTAATTATCTGAGTGCAATAATTATAGGACTTGACGTTAATAAACTCTTTGTATATGGATTTAATGTGATTTCAAATCTAGGTTTAAAATGAAAAATACATAGTTTATGAATTTAATTTTAGTCTTTTACTTTAATTAGTCAAATTATCACACCCAATGCATGTGCAAATATTTTGTTGTTATATTTTATAACCTCATTTTTTTTGTTGTTCAATTTAATAGTATTTTAATCATAATTTTATTAAAATTTCAATATTTTACTAAGGGCTAAAATTGTTATTAATGCAATATAAATAAAATTATCAATTATAATTTCAAAAATTAATTAAAATAATATAGTATTAATTATAATTGAATTGAATTAATTACTAAAATTAATACTCCCTCCGTCCTGATAATAGCTTCACCATTTTGGCCCGACACGCAAAGTAATGATGGAGAAAATGTTGTGAGTGTAATAGTAAAATAGGAGAGATAATGAGTGGAGAAAATAGTAAATTTGAAAAATGTTGTGAGTGTAATAGTAAAATAGGAGAGAGAATGAGTGGGTGAAATAGTAAAGATTCTTTGCCATTTTAGAAAAAGGTGAAGCTTCTAACGGGGTGCTATTTTAGGAAATTAGTGAAGCTTTTATTGGGACGGAGGGAGTATAAGATACTCCCCCCGTCCCACTTGACTTGATACCAATTCTTTGGGCACATAAATTAAAAAAAAGTTTGAGAGAGAATTAGTAAGAGAACGTTGTGAATATAAAAGTGAAACATAAAAAATAACGAGTAAGTGAAATAGTAAGCTGATTTGTAATGTGAATGTAAAAGTTTTGTGATTTTGAAGAATATCAAATGAAATAAGATGTATCAAAATGAAAATTGATATCTAGTGAAAAGGAAAGTAGGATTTATTCTATTTTAGGCTCCGTTTGTTTCGACGTAAAACATTTTTCGAAAAACGTTTTCTGAAAAATATTTTTCTGTAAAATATTTTCCTGCAAAATGTTTTACGGAGGTAGACCGTAAAATGTTTTACGGAGGAAGGGTGTAAAATGTTTTCGGGTGTTTGATAAAACGACTCATATTTCACAAGGTGGCCTACCCCCCACCCACCCCCCAAATTTTTTTTTTGTAACCGCCCCACCCACCCCCTGCCTACCCCACCCCCCACCCCCCCCCCCAAAAAAAAAATTTCTTTTTAGTAATCGCACCACCCACCCCCACCCCCCCCCAAAGAAAATATTTTTTTTATTTATTTTTTGTAATCAACCCACCCACCCCCCACCCATCCCCCCACCCTCACCCCCCAAAAATTTTTTTTTTTTTTTTTGTAATCAACTCACCCACCCCCTGCCTACCCCATGAGGTAGGCAGGGGGTGGGTGGGTTGATTACAAAAAAAAAAAAATTGGGGGGGGTCACTACTAGAAAAAGGCCGTTTACCGACGGAAATTTTCGTCGGTAATTCTACAAATTCGTCGCTAAATGGATATTACCGACGGAATTCGTCCGTCGGGTTCCGTCGGAAATAATTGGTTGGTAATACCGACGGACAAATTCCGCCGGTATTTTCGGCGGATTATCCGTCGGAAAATCTAAAATTCCGCCGAAAAACGTCCGTCCGAAATGAGTTACGCCGACCGATTAACCGGAGCATTCGCCGGAGGTTACCGATGGAATTATCCGTCGGAAATAAAAACCATTACCGACGGTTATAACCGTCGGAAATCATAATATTTACCGTCGGATATGTCCGTCGGAATATAAACCCTAAACTGACGGATATGTCCGTCGGTATTTTGAGTATTATTTTTTTAATTTTGTATTTTCCGACGGATATTTCCGCCGGAAAAATAGAATTATTTATTTTTTGTATTAATTTACCGACGAAAATTTCCGTCGGTAATCTGGTCAGATTTAAAAAAAAAAAAATTGTTTTATTATTAAACCACCTGTAAAAGGTTGTAAACCTGTTAACCTGTTTAAACAACCTGTTTTAAACAACTACAAACTACAAACACACACAAACAACCCAATTACAAACTACAAACACACACAAACAACCTGTTTCGCTTGTACATCAAATAAAATACATATGTTTGTCCAAATCAAGCGACAGGGAAAGGGGAAAGGGGAAACGGCCGGGGAAAGGGGAAAGGGGAAGGGAGAGGAGAAACGACCGGGGAAAGGTGGAAAGGGAAAATGGAAAAGGGAAACGGGGAAAGGGGAAAAGGGAAGGGGAAACGGCCGGGGAAAGGCCGGGAAAAAAGGGAAAGGGAAAAAGAAACTACATATGTTTGTTTGTTTGTTTGTTTAATTACATGTCAATGAAAATTCATGTTTAACAACCACGAGCGCTGCCACTGTTGCTACCGCTACCACCACCATGCATGTATAAACCTATCAAGATATTAATTAAAAAACAATATATCAATATATATACAAATAAAAAGACAATAATAAAATGTAAACATTATATATATGACATTTACAATTAAATGATACTTACTGGCCACTGGGAGAGATAGATATTTTCATTTTTCCTTCCTCATTAATAATTGCGTCCAAATTAACCCGCTCGGATGGTTCACTACGTCCAGAACCAGATGTAGATCCCCTCCCTCCCGTCCTTGGTGAAACAAGACGATGGACAAAACCCGCAACCTTCCCTCTCTTTGAACGATTGCCACCTCGACCCGACATATCTAAACTAGTATATTATATATGTAGACCGAAAATATTATCAAGTAGAACAAAATTTAAATATTACATAGCATGTAAAGAGTAACCAAGTAAACAAAACGTGGGTAACAGTTTGGACTTGGTGTCCTGTCAGCATTGCACTTCTTGCAGCTTTAAAATAGAAATGACAATATGAAAATAGTAAATAATGGAGTTCACATGGACCAGTGGTTTCAGACAATGGATGCCTCAACTTTTGCTCTATTGCTCATTTTCTTTTTCAAACTCCCCAAAAATCGTTCAAATGGATACATCCATCTATACTGAACAGGTCCTCCAACTCTAGCATCATAAGCTAGGTGAATTGGTAAATGCTCCATTGAATCAAAGAAAGATGGCGGAAATATCTTTTCAAGCTTGCATATTGTCACCACAATGCTCTCTTCGAGTCTTTACAATAATGAATTAACACACACATCTATCATAATATTTTGAATAATTTTAAATATTAATATTTAATTCTTTGTTGTAAAGTATATCATTTCCTATGATGAAAGGACAATTCATGTCCATTAGGTTTAGAATTGGGTTGGCTTTTATCCCATCCCGAAATACACATATGAATTGCAAATATCACCTTGTCTACTTGCTTTATAATCGAAAATCAAGAAATTTCGGCAGCATAATCCCTTGGTCTCCAAGTGCACGACGTAGACTAGGTCAATCAAACACTATCGATTATAATCGACACTGTAATCAACCATATATGTCTAGTATACACTCAGAGAACAATAGGATTAATGCAACCGAAATATCTCAACTATCGACTATTCAAGCAATTTTAATAGACAATGATGATATTTACAAAACATATAATCGTACATTTCAAGACTGTCCACACGGACAATTTAAGAATCGATGACTACATGTTGACCTCAACATGATAAGTTAAAGATTCTTAAACGGGTTTCTAAGCTTTTGTGTTTCAACCGTCACAACGTCACGTCGTAACATTAATTTTTATTCATTACCGTAAAATGCATAATTTTATAATAATGAATTAACACACACATCTATCATATTTTTTAAATTATTAATATTGTGAATAATTTGAAATATTAATTCTTTATTGTAAAATTTGAAATTTTACAATGATGAATTAAATTAACATTTATAAACAAGATAAGAGTCGTTCTCATCCACAACTATCAAAACCCAATCTCATCTTAGACCAAGAAAGATAGAGCAAACATGTTCATTGCCGTTTGAGTCAAGGATTTTCTGTTTAATAAGAGTTTTTACAGTTTCACTGTAAAAACTCTTATTAACAGAAAATCCTTGACTCAAACGGCAATGAACTTGTTTGCTCTGTATTCCTTGGTCAAAGAAGACGAATTTTGATAGCTGTGGGTGAAAAAGGCTCTCATCTTATTTATATTTTAAATAGAGTTGTACCTCAATCTATTTAAAGCCTAATTAACTACCAATTAGGTATAACTAGTACATCACCCGTGTGTTAAACACACGGGAAGAACACTTTTTAAAATTTATGTTAAACAACCTAAAAAATTCAATTTTTTTATTAACATAAAAGTGAAACAGTTATGATCTTAATTAAAGATGATACTTTACTTGTACAATTTTGAAACTTGAAATAGCGCTAAATATTGGTTTGGTACTTGTACAATCTTAAACCTAACTAAATATGGTTTTTCTAGGATTGTGGATTCTTTGTATAGCCGTCAACTCATAAAAGTTATAAAAAATTGTGAGACCTGCATTAAGTGAACTAAATCAAATACTCCAATCAATAGCAAAACAGAGCACTCCTAATGAGATATAACCTTAGGAAAAAAATGTGTTAATCACTGTGAAAAACAATGACTCACACTGCAGGAAACTCAAAAACTGAATAAATCTTGCAACCAAAAACCGAATGTCATGAAAAGTGCTAACCCCATACAAAATATGCCAATTAAGTTGTCATAATATGGAATGAAGATCAAAAAAAAGGTAAAAGTTAAATTGTTTTCAGTCAAAATATCCAAATAAAAGTTTTTTACAATCAAAATGAAAAAGTTGTTGAAATTACTCTTTTGTCAAATCTATGACACTTGTGTCAATCTTCTTAGGTTTTATCCATTGATTCCATTCGAGCATTGTAGACCTTCTAACTCTTGGACGTTGAAGTGGACTGCCTTGTGCTTCACCTTCAACAACAGTTTCATTCAGTACCTAATAAAGACACAACATTAGTGCATAAATATTAAAAGTACTAAAAATAAAATATAGTGCAACCTAAGTCTCTTTATAACCTCATTTGCAGCCAAAAGTGTATTTGCCTCTGCCTCATTTAAAGCATGAGACAAATCCTTCAATAACATATCACAATCATTAATCAAAAATTCACATTCAGGAATTACTGGAACAATTTGTTTAACCAAATGACATCCTCGCTTGTTATGACCACTTTTCTTGCACAAACTACATTTTTTGGTTCTTGTCCCATGTGATCCTTCCACTTCAACCTACAACCAAAAATAAAATTTTTTTATAAATAACAACACAGTTAAAATACCAATACTTTTCTTGAACAAACTACATTTTTTGGTTCTTGTAATGATTAGTCTAGTTCCGTTGCATAACCCCGCACTATAGTCAATATTGCAAAGCAACATAACTGGGACACCAACCTTCAGCGAAAGCTGATGATTAGGCAAACCAGAGCTCTTTATAGTATTCAAAAATTCGATTGAATGAATTTCACCAAAGAAGCTCGAATTGTTTTCAGAACGACATATAGAATCAGAACTCAAGTAAGTTCTTCCCTCAGATTGATTATAAGAAATCATGTACTCATTTATGCTCTCAACAACGTCAAGTGTAGGAGCAAGAATAGCTCTCCCTTGTAGTAAACTGAGAAAAAAATATATTAATTGATAAGAATATCTATTCAAAAAAAAAATAAATAAAAATTTTAAGGGAAAAGTGAAGTTCATTAGTTAATACTTATGGCATTTAGATGATAGCTGATACAACAAATCTTGTTTCCAAATTTGAACAGTTTAATTTCTAAACTATATACTAATTAAAAAGTTGAAAAGGAAATCAATAGAGATGAATGACCAAAATTCACAATAATTAACGAACAATTACATTTGAAAGATAAAAATTGACTCTATTTGTCTACCTCACTTTCCCCGTAACCTTCCGTTCTTTCAGTTCTTTGCATAAAACCTAATGCAATCACTTGTTGAAGATTGTTCTTCAATACATTTACTACTGACTCGTTGTATTTTGCTCTGTACTGCCATGACTGAACTTCCATGGCTACCTTCTTTATTTTCTCCCCCAGTTCCTTGTTCTTGATGTTTATCTTCTCTATTTCAATGTCTTTCTCTTGTAATTTCTTCCCTACCCTTTTCTCTAAGGCGTTTAGGAAAGATGATGTGTGTTTTTTGATTCAACTCCTCACACCCTTCATGAGGTTTCCTTCCTGTATGAGAAAATATTAAGTGTGTTGTAAGTAAAAAGTGCAGCCAACAAAAAGTGAATAATATATGGCTGCAAGGCTCTCCCGAATAATATATGGCTGCATATAGATCCTTGTTATCCTGTAAAAACCATATCCAAATAAAGATTACAACAGCTGAAAATGTACTAAAAGCATTCATCTATAGCCATATGGGTGTACCAAAATGGTCCAAAAGTCTACTTCCTTGAATTTCAAAACCAAAAAGTGACTCTAAAAGAATGTAAAATAAGTTTGAATTTGACCCACTTTCCAGCATAGAATATCCCCAAAAGAATGTCTTGATGACAACTCAAACAAAAATCATCAATATGCAGATACGCCCATTCTACACTCTTTTAGAAAGTTATCAGATAAATGTAGGGGGAAATAAAAACTTGATGAAAAACCAACTTAATTTAATGCATTAATCACCATCTCTACAATGCCACAAATCATAATCATGAGATAAAAGGACTCTGATTTCTTTGATATACCTCAGTACAATCGTAGCGTTATGTCACAAATGGGCACAAGTAATAAACATCACCAATGCTATTCATTAAAGATTATCAAATGTTCCATATTGGACCTCTAACAACCATTGTGAGTCTTTAAGAAAAGAAACCAAATGTCTATTAAGCATAGGTGAACTCTGCTAATTTTTCTTTCCCTTCAATAAATCAAATTAAATAGTCCCTTCAGATATCAAAAACACTTGAGCATCCCAATAAGTAGAAAGCACGCCAAGAAATATAGGATGCTTAAACTAAACCATTTAAGACGAGAGCCTATCTCAGGTATATCAAAGGCAACATTTAGAGAGTAAGCCTAGGAAACCATTAACCCACTGGATATTACCTGTGCTGAAAATCCTTTTGATTGCACAAGGAAGTCTCGTATGTGATTCTTGAACGTAGAAAGGTCATTTCTCGATTCGAAGAGTCCATTCACAAATTGGGTAACCTGAAAGAATGACTCAAATGAGTGGATACGCAGATAGCACTAGAGGTGGCAAAATGGGAGTTTTGGTTACCCAATGGGTGTTATCCATTAATAAGATCATGCTTTAAACTATTGTACACGATACAATGTACAATAGTTTAAATCATGATAAAATCTTAATGGATATACCCATTGGTCGAAATTGCATCTTCTAGATAGCACTCACTACACATGCCCGGAATCGATTAAATTTAAATACCTCGACACCGTCATGTTGGGAAAAGAGGAACCCGAAGTTTTATGGTATACTCACGAACAAACATCACATTATTGGTATAAGGATAAGAAGTTGTTGCCATATCCCACAAAGGCCGAGTTAAGGCACGGATTCCACACCGTAATTTACACACGAACCCTAAAAAGATGAACTCAAGGATACCGCAAATGACAAGGTTTAGGGAGAATCATAGAATCATTAATAGACAAAATAAGTGCTTTCATGCACCCAACACATACAACTTGAACTAGGGTTTATGGAAGGTGTACGTTAAGACGGCAAAAATTTCTTGCTCGATTGTCACAAAGTAAGTACGGTAGAATTGATTGCGAACTCGAAAGTACGCTAAGCGAGCAATAACTTGTTAGTAGCATGCAAATGATATATTATGGAAAGATCCAGAGTTCTAGGAATCATACCTGAAAGTTCTTTAGCATCTCTAACAAAAGATTAAGGCCAGTTTCAGCTATGTTTCTTCTTTAAGGAACTTTCTACTTCAATTAAAGAGACTCTTTCACAAACACCTTAGTTGGGCCGCTTCATTGGCCATAAGGTCCATTGGCACCATACAAAGATAGACAATACTAACTACTCGGAATTATTATCCACGAAGACACGTAATGTGCACCAATCGCTACAACGACCAAACACCCATAGTCACAGCTGAGATTATATTGAAAAAAAAAAAAAACCCCAGGGAATTGGAGATATATGCTAAGTCAAACATATTATAAAAAAATGAAAGAGTAATTAAGGTAACAGTATCATAATCACCTCAGAGAACTCCTCATTTGATCACGGAATCGGCGAATCTGATCTCTTTCTTGTTCAAATTTAATACTTCAAGCACCACATCTGTTGTCCCATTGCCAAGCTTATACGGTTGATCCACCTTACTTGTACTGTAAATGTAAAAGCTTAGGTTCAAGAGACGTATGATATTCGGCACATAGAATAGTTCCACAAACAGTGCAGATTAAGTACTACCTACAACTTGGGCGAGTCCGTACATATCTTGCTTGATCACTACCGGATATTCTTATTCTCACGATTGAGCCAACTACCTTTAAATGAAACTTTTCACTATCTTCAAGAAGATTTTCCATTAGACCACGGCGCAAGTATATCAAATTGATGTTGTGAACATCAATTGCAAAGATATTCATCAAGATTAGCGAGGTGGTGCTCGCTCTTCACCCTTTTGGTGAGGTTTATGTTTATTATCTTTATCCGGATCAACCTACTATCATTGTTCCAATCGGGTCAATCTGCCTAGTGACGGTACCAACAATATTCTTATGAGAATCCTCTTTTACAAGAAAGTGATTTTCAAGAAGCTTTACCATTTACAAGACTGAGCTACTTTCGGCCTTGAAAAAAAAATACATGCTATGCTTAATTCGTCTTCAGAATATTACAAGATAGAAAAATCAGATGCTACGAAACTGTGATACACATGTGCGTAAATGCGCATCTAATTATTCATTTCAATATGACATTAAGTTGATTTATATATGTTTACCATCTAAATGGACAAAAGTTGCAGAAAACATCAAAATAGATTCTGACTAAAAATAAAAGGATCATACACAACAACGCAGAGATGAAGATGATAGCTGATTTACCATCGAAATAGCGGCATGAGTTATCTCGAGAACATCCACACATGCAAAGAACATTTCCATCTCGCAAAATATTGATAAGGATTTGAGTTATCATTCTAATACAAATATATTTTTTCATCAACGAATGTCCCACTTTGAAAGTTAAATCCCTTTCCAAAGATATGGTGATGGTCCTACATTTGATATAAAGAACAAAAACATATAAATAAAAATGATAAACATTTTGAAATATAAAATTCAAATAACATAAAATTCCATAGTACAATATTAGATATATACAGAGAATATATTCCAATTTAAAGTTCAAAATTATAGTACATTAAGTTGAACAAAGAAAATATGAACCCCTTAACATAGCATAATTCATCCAACTCAAGTCAATAGCAACCAAATTTACAAAGAATAAACAAACTAAGAACCTAGATATAACAGCTTTACCGCAATCATAATTCATCCAACAACATAGTACCCGTAAATAGCTAACAAATATTAATCTGATATTGTGATTTACCCAACTTTTATCATATACATTTCAAAAGGTTTTGGGGGTTCCATATGTGTTTGACGACAACCAATGGCTCAAAAATAAACACACCTTTCTTGTTGTTTCCGAATTTAAGTGTCCATTTAAATGCAGTATGCTTTATTGGATCGGACACTATTTAAAATTACATAAAAGAGTCACCTTTGCTTGAAGAACATCATAGTTTTTGTAGGAGCAATGCTTCCCCACCTCATCAAGCTTCATTTTCATGATGGAACTAAAATCATTAGCGCCACAACAGAAGTCAACTATCTGCGTGAAAAAACAATAACGAGATCGTGCACCCTGAATAAAGAATCGAGTAAAATAAAGTTGAATTTTACAGCTAGAACCAAGATTCCATGTTATTTAAAACAGCAAGAGACACAAGTTAATTATGCTACGAAGCTATAAACTGAACTCCAAAAGAAACGGCAAACAAAATAAAATAGAAAGGTCACCATAAAATACATTTGCGAAAACGAAAATAAATAAAATTAGAACACAAGGGTCTAATAGTCAGTCATGTGAAGGTCAGATATTTCCTGGAACGCCGGAATATAACCCCACTCATTTATTTTCCTTCAGTCTACCACCTTCGAACTCTTGAGGGGTCAATTTTATTTTATAAAGTGACAGTTATGGATACATGTGCACCTATTAACGTAAAATCAATGAGAAATTATCCACTGCAACTGTATGCTAGGAAAAGGTTGATTAATTTGTTTTGTGCATGCTAAAGCACCTTAATTAGTCTGTTAAGGCTGCGATCCGGACTATGGATGTCAGTGCTAAGCATGCTACACTGATTACAATGTTATGCCCATTTTACCTGTATCCTTTTAAAAGCAGTAAAAGTAGTTGTTTAATAAGAAAATGTCATACTCATTTACCGAGATCAATCACTTGAGTCGAAGCAGAGTTCTTACCGTGTCACCTTCTGTAACATACCAATGGAGAATATCAACAATCGCAAGATTGACATTAGAAGTCACATTTTAGAATTTACGCTTCGGTGGGGAAATATATCCAAATGCAAGTAGTTCGTAAAGAAAATGCTTTATAATAAATTTACATTCATTAACACTTCTTCTTTGTTTTGGTGGGGATTCAACTATGACATTCTGGAGACACACATATCAATAATATAAGCAACATGTAATTACATTAACTCGTATTAAGAGACCAAAATCTGAGCTTGCTCTGAAGAAAAAATAGAAAGTATAAATGATGATAACAAAGGCATGGTGATGGTCTTACATTTGATATAAAGAAAAAACATCACTTAAGCACAATTGAAAAGAAAAGTAGACATCAAACAAAGTACAATTTTAAGGAGTTTGACATGTCAAATGCGTCATTTATTTTGGGAATAGAAGGGGTACTCAAATGTGAAAATAACTGAAACTCCACATCGAAGTAGGTCCTTAACTGCATGTCACTGCCTTCAAAGAAACCTGAATTGAAATTGTTCTCTTGGCATAGCTTAACTACATCATTTTTAAGCATTTCATTCCACTGTTCTAATTATTTGAAGAACACTTAAACTTTGATTCTATGATATATATATGGCAAAGCAATGAAAAATGACTACTGCTTACTAATAAAAAGGAAATAAAAACTGAAAGCATGATTTATCAAATATGAGAGCAGAAAATAATCACCTCTGCTGAGCCCATAAAAAAAAGAGAGAATCAATTTTGTCAGCATTCCAGGACACTCGATCTCACAAATGGAATCAATTCTTCATTTAAACAGAACCTGTAGTTAACCATTAACTAATTACACATGAATCATTAAAATTACACTTCATTCAAAACAGTATATCTATGAGAGAAAAATCAATAAAACCACCAAATAATTTCAAAAATCGTAGGATAAGAGGTATATGATTCTCAATTGAAGACTAAAGTTAAATAACAAAAGAAACAAAAGGGAGTACTCACAATGGTATTGAAATTGAAGCTGAAATTGCTGATTTGAAACCCTAGTTTCAACAGAACACAAAAAACAACCATAATGAAAACACGAAAGATTAAAAGTAATCAATATTACACCAAAATATAGCAAAAAAAAAAAACAGTGGGGAAAACGAATATCTAGAGGGCCACTTGAACCCGATTCCTGAAAAACAAAATAGAAATAGAAGTAAAATCACAAATCGAGCAAGAAAAGTAATTGATTTACTCATATGTAAAAACATATATGAACCCTAACCCTAATCAGAGGTAGAGGAAACATACCTGGTTTAGATCCATTTCGAGGGATGAAATTGAAGCCGAGATCGATGTGAATTTCTTCGGACGTCAGCTATCTATGGCGAATTTCTTCTCACTACATACAAAGATGTGTGGGGTTTAGATCCATAGAAGATGAGAGAGAGAGGGGGCGGCGACCATGGCTGAAGAGAGAGGGGGAGGCGAAGATGGGGCGAGGTAAGTTTTGGGGAGAGAAGGCGTAGGCGACAACGGCGGTGGCCATTGTATTGTAGCAGAAGGCGTGGATGATTTGGTAAAGAGGAGAGATGAAGTTCTGAGGTTGAATTGGGGAAAGGGATTGGAGAGATTAGAGAGAGAGAGAGAGAATGAAATTGGGGAATTGGAAAAGACGTCGGTCAGAATACAAAAGGTTTTAACTTAGCAGGTAAGCTTTGGCGTCTAAAAATAGATTTCAATTTTCCCGCTCTTTTTGCTGTTTTAGGAAAGAAAGCTTATTCACTTCAGCCATTATATAGTTATAGATGAAGAGCCACTTCCAAAACCCAGCTTGATAAACTAGTTAGAAAATGCAAACAACCTAAATCGGAGGACCAATCAAGCATCAAACATTCAAATATTTGAAAATTCACACAAATACCAATCAATAATCATGAACATTAGAATCAAAAACAAATTAGGGTTCTTACAAAATTTAACAAGATATCATTTTATATTTTTTTACAAAATTAAACTATATAAGTCACTGCCGTCGGTCTCTATTAAGCAATATAGATGCAATCACAAATACTAGTTTATACGCACTGAACATATAATCTAAAAGGCTATTGTACAATATAACAAAACACCTTTTTTCTCACATTGAAAATATTGCAATTATCATTAACTAGGAATCACAAAGTTAATAAGCAATTAACTAAATTTGGAACATCCGAGATACAAATTCAGTTAACCAAATTCAGTTAACTTGAAAAAATAAAATAAAAAGGGACAAAATATCCTATATAAATTATTTTGATCCATTCTGTTGTTTCAATGAAATCACAACACACTATATACGCGTCAAATACACATACAGTCAAGGTTGAAGGAGAAAAAAAAGGTAATATTGTTTTGAAAATTAACGATTTAATCGATGAGAGAGAGAGAGAGAAATCGAGTGAGAGAGAGAAC
Organism: Adenophora triphylla var. japonica; assembly: GCA_022495995.1. NCBI lineage: Eukaryota > Viridiplantae > Streptophyta > Magnoliopsida > Asterales > Campanulaceae > Adenophora > Adenophora triphylla. The sequence goes on from JAFEMH010002685.1 coordinate 275,485, forward strand.
GATTGAGAGAGAGAAAGCGAGAGAGAGAGATAACGTACCGGCGACGGCAACGGCGGCGACGGCGTGTTCTTCTTAGCGATCGAGAGAGAGAGAGAGAGAGAGAAAGTGAGAGAGAGAAATCGAGTGAGAGAGAGAAAGCGATTGAGAGAGAGAAAGAAGACTTACCCGCGACGGCGAGGCTCGGCGGCGACGGCTTGGCGTTGGCGACGTTAGGGTTCGCGAATACTGAGGATGGAACGGAGGAGTGTAATAAAAATGAGACGTAATTAAAAATGGGGAAGGCACGCTATATATATATGGATTTGTTAATGACGGACGGATTAGACGAGTATCACAGAGACGGACTATGTCTGCCTAGGTTTCACAGAAACGGATATCTGAAACATTGCGGAAACGGGCTTTCAGACGACGGACTTCGTCAGTCGGTAAAAGCGCCGTCGGCTCATCGATTCTAGTAGTGGGTGGGGGGTGGGGTAGGCGGGGGTGGGTGGGTTGATTATAAAAAAATAATTTTTTTTTTGGGGGGTTAGGGTAGGCAGGGGGTGGGTGGGTTGATTACAAAAAAAAAAATTTTTTGGGGGAGGAAGTGGGTGGGCGATTACAAAAAAAAATAAAAAATTAGGGGGGTGGGTGGGATGATTACAAAAAAAAAATTTGGGAGGGGTGGTGGGGTAGGCGGGGGGTGGGTGGGCGATTACAAAAAAAAAAAAAAAAATTGGGGGGGTGGGGGGTAGGCGGGGGTGGGTGGGTTGATTACAAAAAAAAAAAAAAAATTTGGGAGGGGGGGAGGGGTGGGTGGGGTAGGCAGGGGGTGGGTGGGGCTTTTTTTTGGGGGGGGGGGGGGGGTAGGCGGGGGTGGTTGAGGCGATTACAAAAAAAAAAAAAAAAATTTGGGGTGGGGGTTTACAAAAAAAAATTTGGGGGGTGGGGGGGGGGTAGGCAGGGGGTGGTTGTATCGGGTGTAATATGAGTTGTAAATTAAGGGCTCCATTTTTCGAAAAATGTTTTACTTAGGACAAGGTCAGTAGGTCGTTTTACTTAGGAAGGACGTAAAATGTTTTTCGAAAAACGTTTTACTTAGGAAATCAAACAGCGGAAAACGAGTTATTTTCCGGAAAACATTTTTCGGGGGCTAACCAAACGGCGTAAAACGAGTTATTTTCCGAAAAACGTTTTCCGAAAAATGTTTTACGGCCAAACAAACGGAGCCTTATTTTTTACTATATTTTACGCGAGAAGATAAATCGAACCTAATTTTTTTTTGTTTTTTTTATTTTTTTTTTGATACCCAGGTTCCCCAGCTTCGCCGAGTTAGTCCTGGACCACTAGCTACCGGCCTCACAGTGTCCTAGCGGAGGTAAATCACGGATATGCCCAAATCAGCCAGGGTGGCAGCACCCCTTATACTAATGGATGTGTCCGGGAGGCTCCTAAGGACCCTGAAACTTAAAGAAGAAATTAATCCACAAGAATTCTCCTTGAAGGGAATCGAACCGGTGACCTCCCCTACAAAAAGCCGCCGAAAATACCATTGGGCCATGGCCATTAGGTATAAATCGAACCTAATTGCTCTTATTATCAGAGCACAAAAAACTACTCCGGAAACGTAGGGAATACTATATAATGTGTTGGGGGAAACAGTAAGGTATGACTCTCGCTCTTTTGCCGGTACATGTCGATCAGTATAGAAAATGGAAAATTATTTTAACTGCAAATGGTCTTTAAAATTGTCTCCTAAATTAAATAAAAATAAAAATAAAAATAAAGAGCTTTAGGGGCGTGCCAACACGTTTACATATCAAGTCATGATGGAGAGTTGTGTGCCATTACTAATTAAAGTCAAATAAATTAATACTCACGTATTGGCATGCATGAGAATACAGATGAGAATACAGTACAGTATTTTGGCCTTTGGATACCATCAAGTAGTAACTAGAATTATATCACGCCCCCGCCACGTGCAATTTTATCTCCAAGAATTTGTGTTCCACTGCTTTAGAAATAAAAAATTAAAAATAAAAAAATAAATCCACGTTTCTTAGCAAAAAATTTAAATTTCCTTTACGTAACTTCAACTTTAAGAAAACCTAATACCATGTACTTACCTCAATGGATTGTTCTAGGTTAATTTTAAGTTTTGAGTTTCAGTCTCGAAAATGCGGTAGCAATCAGTAATAATAAATATATCACACTTGTAATTCTGTTTAACTTGAGTTCAGTTTAATCCTGTTAGCGTGTGTATATATTTAACGTGCGCAATTGGTATCTATATTTGGTATATATTTTAGTCATATATTAGGCAGTCCTTAATTGTAGTAATTTAGCGTTATTTTAGGCTTTTATTGTATATATTCTAGTTCTAGTCTTTTGCTGTATATATTCTAGTCTTTTAAATATATTCGACTTGAGTTCAGATTAGTCATATACTGTACACTCGATGATGGATTGAACTATTTAGGGATTATATATCAAAATAAAAAATATGATATTTTTTTGAACAAGTAATTAAATTCTATGTGCAAGTGAATCATAAACGTAAAATAGCCTAATCATAAAGAAAACGAGTTATATTCAATGAACACATAAAGAAGGTAAATCTCAACTCAATCTGCAGAAAATTAAGTTTGTGATCGTTTTCCATTTCTAATTTTTAATTGGATATTGTCAGTTAATAAAAAAAAATATGCAATATCAAGAACATTAAAAATTTTGAATATTAAGTTCGTGATCGTTTTCCATTTTGGAAAATAAAAAAAATTAAACTTTTTGTAAATTTTAATAACAAAGGGGCATATAATATTTGTCATCAGCATTTTATTTTTTTAGCTTTGTAATTATATAATGAATAATAAATTACTTTGATAAAAATATATTTGTGGTCAAATTATTTTTTCTCAAAAAAATAATTTATTTTGGAACAAAATTTTTTTAAGGTGACATTTAATTTTTTTTTAAATGTTAAGTGGTGAAATCTGATTTCACGTCTGAATTTGGCTGAATTGATAAGAAGTAGAGTCTGAATACTGATTTCTGAATTATTCAAACTGTTTGAATATTCATCTGAAGTTATATCTGAAACTAATTTACTATATTTAATGGAGTAGAGATATGAGATGAATGGTTATTGATCTAGTGTTTGGATTGGTTATTTTTTAAAAATTATGAATTTATGAAAAAGATATATATATATGAAAAAAATTAATTAACAGACAAATAAGTGGTAGTTTACATCTGAATGTTAAATTGAAAAATAAGAGGCATTCAAATTTGAATAAAGAACAAAAATAAATAGTCTGAATTATATTACGTTTGATGTACCCAACCATTTATATCAAATAAATAAATAAGACCTAAAAATAAAAAACAAATGAGGACTAAATATTTCCAAAGAAATGTTATTATTTTTAGAGAGAGTAGGAAAATCTGGGCAAGAAAAATGAAATAAAAAATTTCGTGGATTGCAACGAACCAACGTACATATAGAAGTACTCGATTAATGCAAGAAAAACCGGCCCAGTATCTTGACACCGAAAAAGCCGATTTCAGCGGTGCCTGTCACGTGCGTACGTCATAATTTCGGTCGGCAGATCTCGATTTAATTCAATTAATTAAGCGACCGGAAATTATTTCAAATTTTACTGTGTGGGCCCAAATTGCCAGATGGCAGGATCCCTTTGCGTTAATTGCGAACGAACACCACCAACTGAAAACTACCCTAGTCTGGAGTCCAAGGCAAGCAAAGCACATTATTATGCCTCCTCAGCAAACGTGGCGTCCGATCTGGAAATGGTAACTGCCACATAGGACCCCACTGGACGGGTGTCTTTAGTGTTGGTTGACTTAATGGGAAAGAATAATAAACCGGTTCAGACCGGCCAGCGCTAGTCACGCCACATGTGCGCCTGCCCGCTCCAACCTTTGCGTAGAGGTGTGGTCCTGAAAAAAATAAAAATTTCTCAATAAAATAATTTTTCTATATTTTCTTTGTTAATTTGAAATTATTTTAAATAATACTCCCTCCGTTCCAACATAAGCTTCCCACTTTTGATTTTACACGCAAATTAAGAAAATGAGTGGAAAGAAAAAATGTTGTGAGTGTAATTTGAAATAGGAGAGAGAATGAGTGGAGAGAATAGTAAATTATAATGGTGTTGTGAGTATTAAAATAATGTAGGAGAGAGAATGAGTGGAGGAAATAGTAAAGATTCTTTGCCAAAAAAGGAAAGTGAAAGCTTTTAACGGGACACCAAAAATGGCAAAATGAAAAGCTTCTACTGAAACGAAGGGAGTACTTTAGATTAATTTAATTATTTTAATAAATATTAAAAATTTGTAATTAACAGTATTTTTGTTATGATGTATCAATAACATATTTTGATTTTTCATTAAAATAATTAAATCAGCCTAATACTATCTTAAAAATCAGTTCATATAAATAAAAAAAATTGAAAATATTATTTTGAGATAGATAAAATATTGATCAAATCAAGGGATTCCGTACAATCGGACCATATATTAGTTCTGATCACATTCGATTTTCCTTTTATTTCAATCCCAATTACCTAAATTAAAAAAATAAAAATATTTTAGACATTTTACTCAATCAACAAATCTTGTCCCTTTATTAAGTTTTCGAGTGATTTCGATCATCGATACATCCGGCTTCTCTATCACTACCATTTGTAAAATTCCAATATTTTTAATTTCTTTTTTGAGAAACCTAAAATCCCAATTAAAATAAAAAATAAAAAAATTGAGGATATAAATATAAGGAGGGTGAAAAGAAAGTGATTCAATAGCAAGGCGTGGTTTCCGCTGGATTTTGGAGAGTCCTTTTTCATTCTAGAGAGAGAAAGTGTGGTGTTTTCTCGGTAACGCCTTTTAAGAGGAAACGCATAGTGTCTGATATTCAAGAATTTCTTCGAGTTTGTTGAAGGAGAAGAAGAAGAATGACGCAGATGGAGTGGCCGCCATGTTTGGATGAATTCGAAAAGCTTATTATTCGAATGAATACACCCAGGTTTGTTGTTTTTCGGATCAAGCGATTCATCATCTCCCTTTCTCTCTCTAGAGTGATTTTCCACTTTGTGTTGTTTTTCCTCTGTTAGATGTGTTTTAGAGCTTCTCTCTCTCTCTCTCTCTCTCTAAAATGATTATCCTGTATTTCATCCTCTCCATCAGGCACATATACAAACACTCACAAAGTTCACAGTGATTTGTTTCTTGTTTCAGTTTCAATTACTTTTGCGATTCTTAACTGTGTAATGCTTGATAAATAATCAACAATTTCTGCAAATTGTCTAAAAAATTGCTCAATATTAGCTTCAAACATCCTTTCTCTTGATTTTACTTGGATTTTGGTCTTAGATAGTTCTTCTCTCTGATTTACAAAGCTAATTCGTAAACTATGATGATTTTCTTCTAAATTTCTCTTTGATTTTTGGTGTTTAGCAGTGGTCTCTGTTCACATAATTCCCTAAACCTCTTTCGCAAAGTTACCATAAGTGCACTTTCCTAATTTTTTATAATTTCCTTTTTTATTTTACAGAAAATATTCATGAATTTCTTTTGCCTATTTACTTCCTTATTTTCCTATCATCTTAATTATTCAGCATCTCTTAGAATTTTCATCTGATTCAGTTTTTAACTTGTACTTCATAGCTTCAATTTACCAATTTAAAAAATCAATTTCAAGTTAAATACTATTCTTCTTAATTAATTAATACTTATTTTGATTTTTTCATCCCTAAATTCAACATAGTACTTTTCCACGACTTTATTTTCTTCCTCTTTTCCCCAATCTAAGTAATTTTTTTCAACTTTTGAAATTGGAATTGTCAACTATGGGTGCAGGGTCATGGTCGATAATGCTGGTTGCGCTAACGCGACGCGGGTAATGGTTGACAGTGCGAGAAAGCACGGAATTCTTCTGGAAGCTGTTCAAGTTCTCACCGATCTGAATCTTTCAATTAAGAAAGCTTACATTTCTTCTGATGGAAGATGGTTCATGGATGGTAAACACCATTACTCTCTCTCTCTCTCTCTCTCTCTCTCTCTTTGTGTGTGTGCGTGTGTGCTTATTTACTGATTGTAACTGATAATAATTCTTGAGTGGAGTAATTGAGTGATTTAATTTTTGATCTGCAGTTTTTCATGTAACGGATTTGGATGGCAACAAATTAACGGACGAAAGTGTCATCAATTACATTGAACAGGTAATTACTGCCGTTTAATTTAGTTTGATTATCTTGACATCGAAGTAATTTCTGCTTCTATGGTTTTGATATTATTTCTGATTCTCTTACAATGTTTTATTTTACAGTCACTCGAAACGGCTCATTACTATGCAAAATCGAAGCCTATTGATGGTATGACGGCTCTTGAACTCACTGGAACAGACAGATTAGGCCTTCTATCAGAGGTTTTCGCGGTTTTATCAGATTTAAAGTGCAACATAGTTGAATCTAAAGTATGGACACACAATGGAAGAATTGCAGCTCTGATTTATTTAAAAGATTGCGATTCTGATTCCCCAATTAAAGATGCTCACAAGATTGACAACATCGAAGCTAGATTAAGGAATGTTCTTAAAGGGGATAATGATATTAGGAGCGCGAAAACCTCTGTTTCAATGGCAGTGACACATACAGAGAGAAGGCTTCATCAAATGATGTTTGCTGATAGAGATTACGAAAGAAAGCCGATTATTAACACCAATAGCGAATCGCCGAGTGTCTCGGTACAGAATTGCTTGGAGAAGGGTTATTCGGTGGTTAACATTCAGTGCAAGGATCGAACGAAGCTTTTATTTGATGTCGTTTGCACGTTGACTGACATGGATTATATCGTCTTCCATGCTACCATTACAACCACTGGAGATAGAGCTTATCTGGTATGAATTCTTTCTTATCAACATTAATTAAATGAGATTAATTGTTAATGGGTTTTGTTTATTTATTAAATTTTGTTATTTATTCTTCAGGAATTCTTCATTAGACATATGGATGGAACCCCAATTAGTTCAGAAGCTGAAAAACAAAGGGTGATTCTCTGTTTACAAGCATCAATCGAAAGAAGGGCATCCGAGGTAATTATTATTCTTCGTTAACTTACCAATTACCATTAATTATCATGTAATTTCATTTACTTTGTGAATTCTGATATCTAATTTTTTTCTTAATTTGATGGCACAGGGAGTAAGATTGGAGTTATGTACTGAAGACAAGCCAGGGCTACTGGCAGAAGTAATGAGAACATTCAGAGAAAACGGACTTAACGTAACAAGAGCGGAGATCTCAACGACAATGGGAACGGCGTTAAATATATTCTACGTGACGGATGCAATTGGAAACATGGTAGATTCGAAGATCATAGAATCGGTTAGAGAAAGAATCGGATTGAGTAACTTGAAAGTGAAGGAGCTACCATTGATATATCACGGAAAGGCAGAATGTGAAGAACACACAGTAGGACTAGGTGGGACTGTGTTGCTATCACTTGGAAGCTTAGTAAAGAGGAATCTGTACAATTTGGGATTAATCAGATCATATTCTTGATTGAAAAAGGTGAAGGGAATGGAATTATACTTTGCTTGAGAGGATGGAGTATTATGTGTAAATATAAAAGGTTGAGTAGGTGGAAAGTAGGTTTGTGATAGTTGGGGGGTTAGATAGATTTGATACACATTGTAGGTGTCATTACATGGGGACCACTGGGGTGGATTTGAAAATATTGGAGGGAGGGAGGTGAGTGGAGGGGGGTTACTGCCTACTGGGCTGTTTTATTGTTGGAGGGGACAGAGAAAAATTTGGTAGGGGATTTAGAAATTCGTTACACATTGGCATCTTTTGTACATAACGACTTGGTCTTAAGGGTATTATTAGTTTATGGTTGACTTAATTTTATTTTATAAGCCCTTCTAAGTACCTTTTTAATGATTCTAGCACCGTGATAGTATTTCTAATGTTTGGCACTATTGCTATATATGAACGGAATAAAAATGATGAGCTAAGTTCAACATATGAAATCCAACTATCCAGGCGTTATTACAGCAGCATCAAGTAGATCGGCTCAGTTATTATAGGGCCCATTATTGATCCTGACCTAGCATAGTCTGACACACGATCAGCTCCTTGTACAAATCATATCTGGCTATAATACGAATTCAGGTCGACCTTGACCTACTACTCAGGCGACTTCGACCTACAGAGACATACGTCGACCAAAGACTTTCCATAACCGTCTCCTACAATTTCGGAGTCAGTTACGTTCATGACTCTCTCAATGATTTTAGGAATTCTACGCAATCTTACTACAATTCTACTTCTTACCAAAAGCTATAAATACCTCCCAACATTTATCGTTTACAGGTAAAGCCTTATTTGCTGTTCAATTGATCTCAATACAGTTTATAAGCTATACACGTGATACTTACTCTCCCGCCGGAGGGTTTTAGCCGGAGACCATCCCGGCTAGTCGTGTGTTCACTGTTTCAGGTCAAATAAGGCCAAAAAATCAACCTAATTACTGGACGTAGGCTGATCAACAAGTTCCTTACAGCATCACTATAAATTTAACTGCATAATAGATTAATAAATTTGTAGTCAATTACTATAGTTTTACCACGGTCAATGTAAGAAAAAAAATCGGGTCTAGACATGAAAAGGGAGGGAAGAAAGTAAAGAGTGCCATGGCCGCCGTACAAATGATAGTGATGTGCATAATTTTCAACTATGCATAAGGCGTATCTTATTAGTGAGTGACATTATCACCGACTTAGGAGGCATCGGTTCTCGACCGGCGGCACTAAAAAAAGAGCGACTTGTTCCTAAAATTATCCCCCACGCCTTCCAACTCTCATCCAATCAATTCCACTGCCGTAATTCCAATGGTTGGCTCCGTTCTTTAATGGCAATTGCACCACGTAACTACTTTTGAATCAATATTAAACCAAAATAATAATATGTATTCATCCATTTCAATGAAAATTTAAATTTTATTTTGATTATAATGATTAAATATATAAGTCGTGTAATTGTTATCAATATAAATATAAAAGTAAAAGAAGGTGTATGTATAATTTTTAGTGTGACAACCTTTGAGTAAAAAAATAACTTTTAATGGGCAGAATTCTTCTCCAACAACAAAAATATGCTATTTACCAAAAAAAAAAAAAAAACAAAAAAAAAGTTTTTTATTTTTTTAATTTTACAAAAAAACACGTAAGATAAGTACAATTTTTTTTTAAAAAAATTGACATTTGTCGGTTGTTTATCACTGAAAAATGACATTTGCTAGTTAAACAACTGATAAATGTATTTGTCAATTTTTTTTAAAAAAATTATGCTTGATATTTGGTTAAAGAATTGATAAATGTTATTTATTTGTTATTTAACTAATAAATGCATTTATCAGTTAAACAACAGATAAATATGAAGGTTTTGCCCATTCAAAAAAAATATAAAAAAAATTAAAAAAAGGATATTCATTTTTATATAATTCAACTTGTGTGATTTGTTTTTCTTTTTTTTTTTTTGTAATATTCATCTTTTAAAAATATTTTTTTGTAAATGCCCCTTAAAATTACCACTTCCTTTTCTTTTTCTTTTATCTTAATGAAACTGAATTTACTACTTGCTCCATCCTAGAATGAGTAGCCAATTATTAAAATAAATTAATTTTGAATAATTTGAACATTTATTTTGGGACATAGATACATATAATTTAAATTAATATGAGTTATTTGTATTATTTATTTTTTATTTGTATTTTTTATTATAAGTTATTTGTATCATTCATTTTTAAAATAAAAATTATAAAAATTCAAAAATTTGTTGAAATGTTTAAAATAAAATAAATACATATAATATAATTTGAATCATATTATCATTAAAAACATATCGTTTAATAGTGAAAAAGATTTTAATTTAATACATATAATTTAAATTAATATGATTTATTTGTATTATTGATTTTTTATTTGTATTTTTTATTATAAGTTATTTGTATCATTCATTTTTAAAATAAAAATTATAAAAATTCAAAAATTTGTTGAAATGTTTAAAATAAAATAAATACATATAATATAATTTGAATCGTATTATCATTAACAACATATCGTTTAATAGTGAAAAAGATTTTAATTTAATTAAAATAATAAGAAATATTCTAAGAATATACTTAATTGGTGCAATATTTGAAGAAAGCTGTTATAGATGGTGAAATATGTTAATGCAGACTGTGGATGTTACCACAGGTGCTATCACTGGCAGTTGGGTGTTATCCGAACTGTAATGAGTTGTAATTTAATAATTCTTTCCATATTATTTTATATCCTAATGTCTAATATTATTTGCAAGATATATGTGTTTTTTTGGTCCATATTTCAGGTTAATATATGGTTGGATTAATTGCTAGAAACAAGGAAGAAGTTGGAGAAGGAGTTACACGTAAATAGGAGATTTACGTGTAACTATTGCTTGGTCCATATTAATTGAAGAAGGAATAAAAACGTGGGAAGACCAAGTCATGGAGTTGTTGCTGATTATTTGAAGTGTACAATACAAAGAAAGCAAGAGAGTACAAGGTGATAAAGCATGGACTTGGGCTTCAAGAATTCGGTTGCTACTTTCTAGGGAAGTTGGCGAATGATGAGGAATTCAAGCCAAGAAATCTCTCCACTCCTCACACACGATCTGAAGGTCCAAGGCTGTTATTTTGGAGTAGCCTCCAAGGCATTGGAAGGCTATAAATAGGCTAGGTGTGTTTCATTTGAAGTATGCCAAATATCAAACACACACACCATTGCACAAGAGAGACAAAGTTCTTTGGTTCGCATATCCTTCCTCCCTTGTGATTCTAGCTTAAACACCGAGTGTTTAAGAGAGTGTTTGCTAAGGATAGGATTCGTTCTTTGTCTCATTCAGTTCCATAGAGCATTATCATTGTATTAGCAATAGGGAACTTTTGGCTTTGTAATTTTTCTATATTTATTATAAAGTCGTCGCCATCTAGCACACTCAAGTTATATATTTATATAACTTGAGAAAATTATATCTTGTGTTATTTATTTCCGCCGCACAAAGTTTTTATAAACTATTTATTTTGGTGTGTGTGTCTTTGTCCGTCGGTGTGTTAACCAAGGTGTTGGGTAACATCTACGGTAACATCTCTTTCCGGTGAAGCCATTGACAATTTCAATTGGTATCAGCGGTGTCACTTGACAATACTAAGTGCTTGGTCTAGGTGTCATGGCTTATGATCCGGCTAATCCTAATAATAAGCGTCTTCCTGTGTTAGATGGCTCGAATTATTGTTATTGGAAGATTCGTCTACGCTCGCATATCAAATCAATTGATCTTCGAGCATGGCGATCTATAACAAATGGTTACTCCTTACCAATGTTACCTGCTGATGAAGATGGTGACGTACAAGTCAAACCCGAATCGAGAATGGAACATGGAAGAGATCAACCAAGCTAGTTTCAATGAAAAGGCACTTAATGCCATTTTTGAGTGGGTTGATATGCATATTTTCAAACTTATTCAAAACAGTTCCACTGCAAAAGAAGCATGGGATATTTTACAACGTTTTTGTGAAGGTGATGACAGTGTGCGTGAAACTAAGCTTAGGGGTCTTACTAGCAGATTTGAAAGATTAAGGATGGGTGAAAATGAAACTATTCCTTCTTATTTTGAAAAATTATTTGATATTGCTAATGAGTGTCAATTGTTGGGTGAACCTTTTACCAATAAACAACTTGTCTCAAAAGCAATTAGAACCCTTCCTGAGCGTTTTAATATGAAAGTTTCATCTATTGAAGAGGCTCACAATCTTGCAACTATGGATATCAATTCTTTAATGAGTATTTTGAAAAACTTTGAGTTAAATCTCTTAGATCAAAGTGAAGCATCTAAAGGGAAAAATGTTGTTTTGAAAACTCAAGCCTCGAGTTCTTTGGATGAAAACGAAGATGAGGTTTTTGAAGAAATTGATGAGAATGCTAGTGTTGCTTTACTTGCTAAGAAATACAATTCTATGGTTAGAAAGTATAACAATGAAAAAATGCAGGTGAAAGCAAAGGAGAAGCAAACCAAGGTCTATGATTCGATGCCAAAAAGGACTTTCCCATCTAACCCAAAGTCGAACCCAAGAAGAGCATCATCAGATCAGTTAAGGTCTGATCCAAAGCACATTGAATCCATTCAATGTCATGCTTGATCGGGTTGGGGTCACTATTCCAATGAGTGTGCAAATACTCTAAGGAAGAGAGGAAAGAACCTATGGGTTTCTCTCAGTGATGATGAGGATGAAGGACCATCTCAGGAAGTAGAATCTGATCAAACAACCATGTTTGTCACAGTAAGTAACACGGAAAAGGACAGTGTTACCCAAGGTGTTATCCAATCTGAGATAACATCGTGATCACACCCGACAGTATGATGAATTATGTGATAATAATCTTTGTTTGTTTTGTTAGCTCTTCTAACCCTGATACAGGAAGTACACAAGAGGATGAGCAGAGCAAAGATGACCTCATTTCCGGATTAAAAGACCTTTACGAGGCATTGCTCGTGGAATGGAAGAAAGAGAACAATTTGGTTAAGTCCTTAACCAAGAAGAATGAAGGACTCCAGGCCTATGTGACTCATATGGAGGTTCAAGCAACAAAGAGAGAAATCGAGCTTGAAAGAGTCAAGGGCAATTTGACTCTAGCCGAAACCACCTTGAAGAAGCTCAACACTGGATCTACCAAATTGGATGAGATCTTGAACTTGAGTACACCTCTCAGAGCAGGTATTGGTTTTCAAGAATCTTTGAATAGTATTCTGTCTACTTTGTCTATGAATGATAATGAAAATTATTTTGTTAAGGAGCGGTTTTTTGACAAAGATTCTTCTTCAAAAGAACCATGTGACAAAGGGAAGATGTGTCAATATTGTCACACACCTGGACATTTTAAAAATAAATGCCATATTGTTTCGAAAAAATTGTCCAGTCCCTTGGTGTTACCTGAGGTGTTGCCCAGCACACAGGATAACACACCCAGTCAGAATGGTAAAAATTCAAAAAAAAGTGTGGAAACCAAAAGCTAATCTGAAATGTGATGTTGTGTACACTGCTTTAAAAACAAATATTGAAGGTTCTTGGTACTTTGATAGTGGGTGTTCACGTCATATGACAGGAACAAAATTGTTTTTAAAAGACTATGAAACAATTCATGGGGGTAGTGTAACTTATGGTGGTGGGAGCAAGAGTAATATCATTGGGAGAGGGACACTAAATGTGTCTGGATTTCCAACCTTAAAGAATGTCTTACATGTTGATGGACTTGTAACTAATTTAATTAGTATTAGTCAACTTTGTGATGACAACTTAGAGGTGAAATTCAATAAAGATACTTGTGAAGTTTATGACAAGATTAACAATTGTGTAATGACGGTACAAGATCTAGTGATAATTGTTATCTTGTTGAAGACAAGCAAGTATGCCATTCGGCAAAACTTGATAACACTACATTGTGGCATCAAAAGTTGGGACATGTTCACTTTCGTAACATAGAAAAGATTGTTAATCTAGATGCTTTGTCCAAGGCATTCCTAGTCTTGATCTTAAACAAAAAATTGTTTGTGAGGATTGTCTCAAAGGGAAACAAACTCGTGTTACCCATGGTCTTGCCCAACACAATGAGCAACACACCGGTACTACACATTGTTTTCAACTCTTGCATATGGATCTAATGGGTCCACTTGAGATAGAAAGTTTTGGGGGCAAGAAATATACTTATGTCATTGTTGATGATTTTTCACGATTTACATGGGTTTATTTTTAAGGGAAAAATACGAGACTTTTGAAAAGTTCAAAATCTTGCACTCTAAGATCAAAAACATGTTTTGTGCTTCAATTTTTCGAATTAGGTCCGATCATGGGAGGGAATTTGAGAATGTTTCTTTTTCAAATTTTTGTGAAAGAAAAGGTATTCACCATGAATTTTCAGCCCCAAAAACACCTCAACAAAATGGGGTAGCCGAAAGGAAGAATAGGACTTTACTTGAAATGACTCGTGTGATGTTATTTTCAAAAAGAATTTCGAAAAGATTTTGGGCAGAGGCACTAAATACGGCTTGTCACACAGCCAATAGAGTTTTTCTAAGACCCGGCACAACCATGACTCCATATGAAATTTTGAATGGTAGAAAACCAAAAGTTCATTATTTTCATGTCTTTGGTTGTGTGTGTTACATTCTCAATGATCGGGACTACTTAGCAAAATTGGACTCTAAGAGTGATAAGGCCATTTTTCTTGGTTATGCTTCAAATAGTCGTGCATATAGGGTATTTAATCTAAGGCTAAAAACCATCCAAGAATCCATGAATATTGTTTTTGATGATCACTCAAGTATTGCAGGAGAAAATGTTCAAGAGACACCCTTGGAGCTGTTGGAAGAAGTCAGTCCCGAAGGTGTTACCACAGGTGTTACCACGAGTGCTAACACTGATAGTAACACAGACCGAGCGGGTGTTACCATTGATGAGATAACACCTCGTATAGCATCGATTCCAGTCCAGCAAATGAAGATCAAGAAGGAGTTGAAACAGGGGTTCACGAGAATGTGAGAAGAGATCCTCCACCTAGAATCGGTAGGAATCATCCTACAACCCAAGTAATTGGGGAGGTGAATGAGGGTGTACAAACAAGACGTATGAATTCCATTAGTGGCCAGTGACATGGTAAGGTATGTGTGCATGTCCACCACATACTCAAAGGTAACATACTCTTGTTTTACTTCATCTGTAGAACCTAAAAATGTGATTGAAGCTTTAAAAGATAATTTTTGGATTCAAGCAATGCAAGATGAACTTGATCAATTTGCTCGTAACAATATTTGGTCTTTAGTACCCCGTCCCTCAAACACTAATGTTATTGGGACAAAATGGATTTTCAAAAATAAGACCGATGAGTATGGAAACATTGTTAGGAACAAGGCTCGTCTTGTGGCTC
The DNA here is from genome assembly GCA_022495995.1 of Adenophora triphylla var. japonica. NCBI lineage: Eukaryota > Viridiplantae > Streptophyta > Magnoliopsida > Asterales > Campanulaceae > Adenophora > Adenophora triphylla. Next base: position 290,486 of record JAFEMH010002685.1, read on the forward strand.
AAGGCTATACACAAGTGGAAGGTATTGACTATGACGAGACCTTTGCACCTGTGGCTAGAATTGAGTCAATAAGACTTTTATTGGCCATCGCTTGTTTTCTTAAAATCACATTGTTTCAAATGGACGTCAAAGCAGCTTTTTAAATGGATACTTAGATGAGGAAGTTTTTGTTGAACAACCAAAAGGCTTTGAAGATCCATTTCAATCGGACCATGTGTATAGACTTGATAAAGCTCTTTATGGGTTGAAAGCAAGCTCCACGTGCATGGTATGGTAGGTTAACTAGTTTTTTACTAGAATATGGTTTTACTAGAGGAGAAGCGAGATAGGACTTTATTCATTCTTAAACATGGAAAAGAACTTGTCGTGGTTCAAATCTATGTTGATGACATAGTACATGGCTCTACATCAAAAACTTGTTTAAATGATTTTGTAGAGGCTATGACATCAACATTTGAAATGAGCATGATGGGGGAACTTAACTTCTTTCTAGGCATGCGGGTTAAGCAATCAAGTGAAGGGATTTTCATCTCCCAAAGCAAATATGCAAGGAACACTGGTGAAGAAGTTTGGGTTGGAAGGTTCGAAGAGCTCAAAAATTCCTATGGGCACTTCTCTCAAGATTGGAAAAGATCAAGTGGGAGAAGATGTTGATCCAACCCTATATCGTTCCATGATTGGTAGTCTCCTTTACCTTACTTCTAGTCGTCTGATTTGATGTACGAGGTGTGTGTGTATGTGCTAGATATCAATCCAATCCTAAAGTGTCTCACCTAAATTACGTGAAAAGATCATTAAATATGTATACGGAACTAGTGATTTAGGGATTTGGTATAGTAAAGATACTAATACTAATTTAGTAGGCTTTAGTGACTCGGATTGGGCGGGGGATATGGATGATAGGAAAAGTACAAGTGGGGATGTTTTTACTTGGGAAATAATTTAGTATCATGGTATAGTAGAAAACAAAATTGTGTTTCATTATCCACAAATTTGAATCGGTAATATGTAGCGGTGGTAGTTGTTGTTCACAACTAATTTGGTTAAAACACATGCTTGATGATTATGGTCTTGATAGCAATATTTTGACCTTATACCTTGTGATAATTTGAGTGCTATTAATATTTCCAAAAATCCCGTACAACACTCCCGTACCAAACATATTGACATCCGTCATCATTTTTTAAGAGATATGGTAGATAAAAAGATAATAAATATAGAGCATATTGATACAAAGTGTCAACTTGCTGATATTTTCACAAAACCCTTAGACCATGATAGATTCTCTAGTCTAAAGAGATCTCTTGGTCTTTGCATTCTCTAAAAATTGTCCTCTGTAGTAAGGTGTTACCATGGGTGCTGATAACACCTGGGGTAACACATGTATACTAGTGCATATTTTTTGCTTGTTTGGTTTTATTCTCTCTGCTGTAAGGGTTCCCATAGTTCTGTGAGCTATGAGAGTTCTCACGGCTGCACATGCTGACCTTTTTGTTGTGGTAGGATAGCACCCTGAATAACACATTTGATAAAACTCCCTTCATATGCTTAAAGTGACAAAGTCACTAATCTCTTTTGATAAATAAAAGGCAAAGGCAATTTATCCATACTATTCTCTCGAGCTCGGGGCACGGTGTTCGCTGCAACGATGTACTCTTGCCAATGAGAATGTATGAAGTGATTTATGCTAAGTATTAGGGACATGGAGTTCGCTACTACAGTGTACCCTACTTGAAAGGCATAAATCACTTGGTCTTTACACTTGAAATAAAACTCGAAGCACGGAGCTCGTTACTTCGATGCTTTCTTGTTTAAAGAAGTGTATTGATACGTGAGTAACAAGCAATGTACTTAAAAATATATATATAGGCCTATAATGCCTAAAGTGCATGAAAAATGCTCAGCTTGTTATGCCTGAAATGCTTGAAAATGGCTAAGCTTCTTATGCCTCAAGTGTTTGAAACTGAATATATTTATCAAGGGATTTTTATCTTATGTGTTATCTTAGGTGTTACCATTATTGCCATTAACATATTTGTATGTGCTATATTATGTTTTTTTTCTTTATTTTCGGTTTGTTATTTAATTTTTTTTTAACTTTGAAAGTCTTTTTATTGTTTAAGAGTTTTAAAAGTTTGAAAAAGTCTTTAACAAACCTAGTTTATCTTTAGTAAACTACTCAAATAACTAAGTCCTAAAATTTAGGGATTTGATTTTCAAAAACCATATGGACTTAGTATATTTGGTATGTTTATTTTTATTTTCGTTTTATATATTTAAAAAAAAATTAAAAAATCTGAAAATTAAAAATTAAAAATTAAAAAATTAAAAAAAAAAAAAAATATATATATATTTTTTCAAAATAATGGCCGGATGTTTTTATTTTTGTGTGAGGAGTTTTGTAGTTGATCTATTCTTTGTGGCCTAGAAAATAGGGGGGAGTAAATAATGTTCTTAATTTTTATGTGGCTAGAAATTAGGGAGGTTAGGTAAATATTTAAAGTAAATATTTTTAGTGGCTAAAAAATAGGGGGAGTTATTTAAATAGGAGATAATTAATGGTAGAAGGATAAGTCTTGTCAAATTAAAATCCTAATTTGTTTCCTATTTTTTCTCCTCTCTCTCTCTAACCGCCTAACCCCTTCTCTCTCTACACGGTATAAACCCTCCTCCGTCACCGTCTCTCTCTTCTCAAACCTTCCAAAATCAAAACCTTCCAAAATTCCAAATCCTTCCTAAACCCTAACCATGGCAACCCCTACCAAAAAGCAATCCGCCCCTTTGGAGGTCTCTCCGGGCGTTGGCTCAAGTGGTCCAAGCCAAATGGACACTTCGACCACCCCTCTCAATGTGTCTCCGGCAATGACAATGTCGGTTGATGATCCTCCTTTGGTGACAACAATGGCGCAACCCTTGCCCATTGTGACCTTACCACCTCTTCCACCCGTTCCATCAATCAAAAAGCCAAAAAGAAAGGCCATTGCTCACAAACCCTCGGCATAACCCGTCAAAAAGAGGAGCTCAAGTAGGCTCACTGCAATGAGGACCAAAGGGACTTCAAAATCCAACACATCCTCCGATCCTGTTGAAGTTTCTGAGGAATCTTCACTTGGTCTCTCCTCGGCTCATGTTTCGGATGAAGACTTCCATGTTGATGCTGAAAAGAGCCACTCTGTTGAGACTTTTGAAGATTGGGAGATTGAGGAAGAAGAGCCCTTGTATGAAGTTAAGAAAAGAAGCATTAAAGGCAAAAGCAAGTGGACTGCTGTCAAAGATGTTACCCAGAAAGCTGCAACACCCAAGGTAACATCCTCTGTTTTTAAAGCTTCAAAGTCTTCGATTAGTGAGTTTGCATATTCTGAATCCTCTGATTTCCTTGAGAAAGAGTTTGATGATGTGAATACTGCTTTTCCAAAACCTTACTTCTCATTGGAGTTTTATCGAAAAGAAAATATGGAGTTTTGGTTAAGGCATAGTGACACGAAAATTCTCAAGGAAAAGCACATTGACGAGGTTGATTTCAAAAAGCATGGTGTTTTTCAGTTCTTGGAGGATAGAAATTTTTTGAAAGCTAACTTGCATCCTTCGAAATTTGTTGAAGCTATAGTCAAAAATTTCTATGCCAATCTGCATGCCAACCTAGATAATGAGAAGTCCGATCAATTTGGAAAGGTGTTTTTAAGGAACAGAATTTTTTCTATTACTCCTTCTTTGATCAACAAGACTTTAGGACTCCCAAATTTGGATGATGATGGTCCTATTGTTCATAAGGATGAAATTGCTAGGTTTATCTCTCATGATGTCGTGCATGAATGGCCCTCCAATCCTAATCCCAAAACCAAAGTTCATTTTCTTGCTTCCCGTCTCACTTCACTCTTTGCCGTGCTTCACAAGCTTTGCATATTTAATTGGGTTCCTACTTCTAATGAGCAATATGTCACATTGCAACAAGCTGAAATCTTGTATAAGTTAGGAAAGAATCGAAGAGTGAACTTGGGTAGATTGATCTTCAAACATTTGGCTTCGTGGGGTAGAAGAAAAGACATTACTATATTTCCTTACCCTTCTTTAATCTTCCAAATTTTGAAATCTCAAAAATTGCCCATTGAAGAGTCGGATGAGTACACGCCCAGTCTTGATCTCTATGCTATAGATTCCCGGTGACTAAGAAGAATACCAAGAGTGTGAGATACACAGGTGATCTTCCTTGGTCAAAGATAAATGAATTTGGGTCAAGTGATGCGGTTTACGCTAAGGGTGTTACTCAATCTGTTATCCCAAATGTTACTCCGAAATCTCCAAGTTTTTCGGGTACGAGATGCGGCTCATGTTCTTGCTAATGTATTCAATTTGTTGGGAAATGCTTCACCAACAATACCAAAGACCACAGCTTTGGCATTTCTCCACAAACAAACTTCTACCATTTCCGAGATTGTGCAAGGTTGGACAAAGCTTCAAAGAGATTCTTGATGAATTCATCCGGCGGGTTTCTTCCCAAGCTGGGAGTTGATAGTGTGATGGAGGTGGTCCAAGTGGTGGTGGTGTTAGAGATGCCGGTGGTCTTTGCTGCGAGATGTTGCGATGGTCTTGACTTAGATCTTTGGAGATGAAGAAGGGGATGAACAGGAGGAAGAAGAAGAAGCTGATGATGAGCGAGAAGAGTGATTGCTAACATTTGCCTGAAGGTTTATGTTGCCACTCTTATGGTTATGATATTTTTTGGTGGTTGAAAAACAATTTACTTTTATGTTTTTATTTTTATTTGGAACATGTTTTAAATACTTTGGTGGTTTGTTTTATTTGCTTATGGTGCTTAAACTTTTAGGGTTGTTTTGAACATGGAATAGCTTAGTAACTTTGATTTATCTTTAGTACTTTAGGTTGCTAGTTAGTTGGAAAACTTATTTTGGAAAATATGTTTTGATAACTAGTATTTTTGTGATAAATCATTGTAGTTGTTAATGCCTTGATTATGGGGGAGTTGATAACTATGAAGTTACTCTGGATGGCTAACAATATCTTGCAGGGATCAGCACTTTAGAGTTTGGAAAGAAATTATAAATTATGGGGGAGATTGTTAATGCAGACTGTGGATGTTACCACAGGTGCTATCACTGGCAGTTGGGTGTTACCCGAACTGTAATGAGTTGTAATTTAATAATTCTTTCCATATTATTTTATATCCTAATGTCTAATATTATTTGCAAGATATATGTGTTTTTTGGTCCATATTTCAGGTTAATATATGGTTGGATTAATTGCTAGAAACAAGGAAGAAGTTGGAGAAGGAGTTACACGTAAATAGGAGATTTACGTGTAACTATTGCTTGGTCCATATTAATTGAAGAAGGAATAAAAACGTGGGAAGACCAAGTCATGGAGTTGTTGCTGATTATTTGAAGTGTACAATACAAAGAAAGCAAGAGAGTACAAGGTGATAAAGCATGGACTTGGGCTTCAAGAATTCGGTTGCTACTTTCTAGGGAAGTTGGCGAATGATGAGGAATTCAAGCCAAGAAATCTCTCCACTCCTCACACACGATCTGAAGGTCCAAGGCTTTTATTTTGGAGTAGCCTCCAAGGCATTGGAAGGCTATAAATAGGCTAGGTGTGTTTCATTTGAAGTATGCCAAATATCAAACACACACACCATAGCACAAGAGAGACAAAGTTCTTTGGTTCGCATATCCTTCCTCCCTTGTGATTCTAGCTTAAACACTGAGTGTTTAAGAGAGTGTTGGCTAAGGATAGGATTCGTTCTTTGTCTCATTCAGTTCCATAGAGCATTATCATTGTATTAGCAATAGGGAACTTTCGGCTTTGTAATTTTTCTATATTGATTATAAAGTCTTCGCCATCTAGGCACACTCAAGTTATATATTTATATAACTTGAGAAAATTATATCTTGTGTTATTTATTTCCGCTGCACAAAGTTTTTATAAACTACTCCCTCCGTCCCACTATACTTGACACTTCTTTCCATTTTGGGCCGTCCCACTATACTTGACACCTTCCAAAAATAACCAAGTTTTTATATTTTTATATTCACTCTACCCCACCACTCATTCTCTCTCTTCATTTTCTACCACACATTTATTCAACTAACACTACTATTTACCCCACTCATTCTCTCTCTTCATTTTCCACCACACATTTTTTTTATTTTATTCTTTTTCCTTGGTTTTTGAACCCACCCCTTGGGTGTCAAGTATAGTGGGACGGAGGGAGTATTTATTTTGGTGTGTGTGTGCTGTCCGTCAGTGTGTTAACCAAGGTGTTGGGTAACATCTACGGTAACATCTCTTTCCAGTGAAGCCATTGACAATTTCAAAATATATTTGATACTGAAAGTGCGGCATTATAAAGGGACGATGCAATTTCTGCACCAAACTATTTCAGATGGCCTTAGAGCATGCACAATGGTGAGCGAAACTGGTGATTGAGTGAATTTTCGCTCACAGAAATTGTTATCCTACCGTGGTGAGCGAAATTTTCGCTCAAAACATTTTTATAATTAATAAAAAAATATTTATTTTATTTTAAAAATTAGTGATATAAATTAGTTTTTTTATTCGTTCACATTACAATTTTTTTTAAAATTATATTTTATTGTAATTGCATTTTTTATTATATCAAACACTGATAAATAAACATCTATTTAATATTTAAAACATTCAATACATAAAATTAATAACTTAACACAGAATTTACATACGAAAATAAAGCATGACAATAGTAGATAAAATGCTACATATAATATTAAGAGTTGTTGATCACGCAAATATGCTCAATCAAATCTGCTTTGAGAGCCGTGTGAGATTTTGTTTTGGAGACCTCGTTTGCGTGCCATGTATTCGGTGATACTGTTTTCAGCATGTGAATTTTCGATTGTGTATGTGAAAGTATCATCTTGATCAATTCGAGTGGACTTTTTTTTCCATTCCCCCTATTTTTGGGTTTATCCGCACAAAACTCACTCGCATCATCATAATTTCTATATCGATCTCGTTCATCTTAAAAAATCATACTCTCTCCGTCCCACTTCAATTGAGCCATGACATTTTTGCACGCTTTTTAAGATTTTTTTTTAAATGAGTAAAGAATTGAAAGTAGGTAGAAGATTAGAGGAGAGAGAATATAAAAGTTAAAAACATTTAATAGGAGAGAGAATGAGTGGGAGGAATAGTAAGTTAATGATTGGTTTTTTTGTAAATACTCCCTCCATCCCACTCCAGTGTGGACTTATTTTCTTTTTGGGACGTCCCACTCCAGTGTGAACTGTTCAAAATGGCAAAGAATTTTTACTATTTCACACACTCATTCTCTCTCCTACTTTACTTTTACACTCACAATATTCTCTCTCCTAACTATTCCTCCCACTCATTCTCTCTCCTATTTAATTTTTCATACTCACAAACACTTCCTCCACCTATTTCTCTCTCCTATTTTTTCTTAATTTTTGCGCCCAAAAAGTAGGTCCATAGTGGAGTGGGACGGAGGGAGTATGTTAAAATTATAAGGGTATAATGAATGATTTTTTTGTAAATATATAAATATTATGAGGGTATAAATGTCCGAAATACTGTTCACTTATTTCCATTTATGAAATGACTCATTTGAAGTGGGACGTCCCAAAAAGAAAAGTGGCTCATTTGAAGTGGGATGGAGGGAGTATTATGCAATATGATGCAAGATGTCATTATCTTACCAAGAACTACCTCACTCAAGGCAAGTGACGGTTTACGAAGTATTGCAAACCGAGCCTGAAGTACACCAAAGGCACGCTCTACGTCTTTTCTGCATGCCTCTTGTCTTTTTGCAAATGGTTTCTTTTTTCTTTTTTGGAGCTCCTTTTCGCCTTTCTGGTGTAACCTCTTCTTCTTCGCTTCCTTCATCTTCCTCTTGTGTCTCTGGAATAAATTCAGTGTTCTGCGACTCAGGAGTGAAGTTTTGGAATGGCATCGAGCCATAAGATGTTTGAGTGTTTAGCGGAGAATTAAGATCACGAGGAGAGTTTTGGGAGAAGTTGATAGGATTTGAACTTTGGGAGTAGTTTTGAAAATTATTTTGACGGTAATTGCTTGTGAAATTTGGATCAATAACCAACATTTCTTCGAGCCAAGGTTGATTAGAATCATATCCAGAATTGTTTCCGTAATTATTCATAATCAAAAACTCAAAAGTTTTTTTTTTTATTTAACTTAAGCTTAAAGAGAGAAAGTAGGGAAGAAGAGGTGTGAATACAACAACAACAACAACAAAGCCTTAGTCCCAAAATAATTTGGGGTCGGCTAACATGAATCCTCATATGTCATCGTGAGAAAATGTTGTTGGAAAAAAAATTATAAAAAAAATAAAAATAAATAAAAATAAATAAAAATAAATAAAAATAAATAAATAAATCAGCCCCCTACATGGATTTTTGCCCTCCACTCCGTCCTCTTCAACACCATATTTTCATCCACTCCAAGTAAACTCATATCATTCTCAATCACTCTATTCCAAGTTTGTTTGGGTCTTCCCCAACCCCTCGCCATTTTATCATTTCTCCACTGTTCCGGCCTCCTAACCGGTGCATCACTCGGTCTCCTTCTCACATGTCCAAACCACCTCAGACGATTTTTCCTCATTTTATCCTCAATGGGCGCAACTCCTACTTTACCTCTGATCACCTCATTCCCCAATCGATCCTTTCTTGTATGACCGCACATCCATCGAAGCATACGCATCTCCGCCACATTCATCTTATGCACGTGACATTGTTTCACGGCCCAATATTCGGTGCCGTAAAGTAATGTCGGCCTAATTGTCGTACGGTAGAATTTTCCTTTTAATCTATTGGGCATGCCGTGATCACATAGAAACCCTGTGGCACTCTTCCACTTCAACCAATATGCTTTAATCCTATGAGCCACATCACCATCTAATTCTCCATCCTTTTGGATAATGGATCCAAGATAGCGAAAAAATTCAGAAGCTTGGACAATATTTCCATCAAATGTGACCGCCCCTACCTCCCTACTTTCAACTCTGCTAAACTTACACTTCAAATATTCAGTCTTGCTTCTGCTTAGTCGAAAACTTCGAGATTCTAAAGTGTGTCTCCACAACTCCAATTTACTTTCAACACCCTCTCTTGTCTCATCAATCAGCACAATATCATCTACGTACAACATACACCTTGGTATATCATCTTGGACTGATCTCGTCAATTCGTCCATTATAGAAAACTCTTCAGTATTCCCAACACTAGTCTGTACACAAGTAGTAACTCCATTATACATGTCCTTGATAATATCAATATATTTTTTTGAAACACCCTTCTTTGTTAATGCCCACCAAAATACATCTCTTGGCACTTTATCATACGCCTTCTCCAAATCAATGAAAACCATATGCAAATCTTTCTTTTGATCCCGATATTTCTCCATGGTTTGTCTCATAAGATATATTGCCTCCATAGTCGATCTTCCCGGCATAAACCCAAATTGGTTATCCGAAATATCCACAATTTTTCTCAACCTTTGTGCAATCACTCTTTTGCTCACGATTTCGCTCAAACTTTGAGCGAAACAGTTTCGCTCAGGGGTCTGAGCGAAAATTCGCTCACCATTGCATACTAATTTATGATTTAATGGCTTAATATCTTTTACTTCTTTTGCTCAAAAAGTTTGTTTTGTTTTGACCTATAATCAACTTAATTGAATTTTGATCTTTATATAATTCTAAAAAAAAATTATTGTTAATAATTTTTAAATTTTATAAAATTGGGTAGGTCTAGTAGGATATTAATTCAATATTGATGCTGAAAGAGTTCACAGTTGTCTTCCAATCAAGCTTCTCCCCTATTCGCCTTATTTCCATTTTATTAGGCTGTATGTTTGTTATAGGAGCTTCCGTCAGATTCTTTAAGGATTTATGCTTAACTTTGTCGTCTTGTTCCATTACATTTGGAATTTAGCTTAAGCATATTCTACAATTCTTATTAACCATATCCAATATATAATCCAAACTACAATTTGGAGGACGGATTATTAATTATTAAGTTCAGAAAATTATTTTAGTTCCCTTTGATTCAACACAATTTTTATTTTCTTTTTTCTTTTTAGTTGTGTTCACAATTTTTTTTTTTTGAATCTCATCTGTATTCACCTAATTTTAGTTAGACGTGATCAAATATATTCCTCCATGTATCATACTACTAGTAAAAGCCCGTGTTCAAGGACAAGTATTTTTTTTTTTTTTTAAAGGACAAAATGAGAAAGGGACAACTTAGTGAGGACAAAATAAAAAATTTGACAAATGAAACTGTTCATTCAAATGTTCATCCTTTGCCATTTATACTATAGATTACCAAATACCTATTGATCAAGCGATATCTAAAATTTCAATAAAGGATTTTCCATAGCGAAAGTCTAGGGTTTGAAACCTACAAACCCCACACTTGATCAAGCGATATCTAAAATTTCAATAAAGGATTTTCCATAGCGAAAGTCTAGGGTTTGAAACCTACAAACCCCACACGGGCAAATTGTATCTCTGATATTTTTGTGATATACTCCCTCCGTCCCTCTAATATTAGCACACTTTCCTTTTTGGGCGTTCCGTTAATATCCGCACACTCCCAAAAAGAAAACTTTATATTAATAAAATATTCACCCAACCCCACTCATTCTCTCTCCTACATTATTTTAATACTCACAACACTATTATAATTTATTACACCCTCCACTCATTCTCTCTCCACTCATTCTTTTACACTCACAACATTTTATTAAAATATCATACTCCCTCTGTCCCACTTCAATTGATACTTATTTCCTTTTTGGTCCGTCCCACTTCAATTGATACTTCCCAAAATGGAAAGGAATCTTCACTATTTACCCCACTCATTCTCTCTCCTATTTTACTTTTTCACTCACAACATTCTCCCTCCTAACTATTCCTCCCACTCATTCTCTCTCCTATTTAATTTTTCATACTCACAACATTTAACTTTTTCTCTTTCTTACATCACTTTTCCTTAATTCCCACACCCAAAAAGTTGGTCTCTATTGAAGTGGGACGGAGGGAGTATTCCTTAATTCCCGCGCAAACAGTGTTTGTGCTAATACTAATGGGACGGAGGGAGTACTAGCTAGTATTATCAAAGACACAGATGTCAATCTTATACTCCCTCCGTCCCGTCCGAAAAGCCACAAAATGAACCTTGCACGCAAATTAAGGAAAGTGATGTAAAAGTGATGTAGGAAAGAGAAAAAGTTTAAATGTTGTGAGTATGAAAAATTAAATAGGAGAGAGAATGAGTGAAAGGAATAGTTAGGAGAGAGAATGTTGTGAGTGTAAAAGTAAAGTAGGAGAGAGAATGAGTGGATGTAATAGTAATAAAAACTTTCATTTTGGGAAAGTGCCTTTTTAAATGAGACGTCCAAAATGGAAATTTGTGTCTTTTCGGATGAGACGGAGGGAGTAATAGTTTAAGACATTTATTAATTAAAAAAAAACAGTAACACACTGTGAAGAAGTAATTTGAAAGGATTTATTTTTTTGGGTCCATTACGAAAGAAAGTACTAAAAATAAAAAGGTAAAAAAAAAAGAGTAAAAAATTATGCCAAAAAATGAAAAGTTAAGCCTAAAACATTTTTCATGATAACTGTTAACATGGTATAATCTGATGAAGCACAATTAGGTTTTTTTTTTTTTTTTTTTTTTTTCACTACTCACACACACACACGCACGCACAGAAGCGTCTAGGAGATAAATCCTAGGGAGAGAAAGCCTTCTCTCTAACTTTTGGGGGTATCAAACCCATGACCTCCAAATTGAAAGCCATGAACTCTAGCCAGCAGACCAAATTTCCATGTACACAATTAGGTATTTCTGTAATGACAGAAGAGAGAGAAATCAACAAAGCTTTAATTCATTCAACTGCTCAATCTGTTTCAATATGATTTCTACTTATAGCAAAGCAATAACAACCTTCTAACAAACTAGCTAACAAACTAGCTAACAAACTTACTTAGCTGCACTAACCGTTAAAATTTATGTGGACTTGTATGGTAAAAGATGAAAGTTAAAAATATTTATTAAAAAAAAATAGAGTTTTTAGTGAAATTTATGTGTGTGTGCTAAAATGAACATAACTTTGATTTCGGATGAACCACGGAACGCACCGCATATCAAATCGAAACTCTTTTCGAGACGGACAAAAGTCATCGGGCATAGCCCCATGACACAGGTTTTTGTAAATAAATATTAAAATTTTTACAAATAAATATTAAAATTTTTTAATATTATTTTAAAAAAAATAAAACTATTTTCTAGTTCTGAATAATAACCAGAAAACCTGTTTAGACATTTATAACTGTCTGACAGTTATATCTGAAAGGTTGTAACTTTTCAAAATTGAAATTGAAAGGTTGTGATTGGCTGGATTGAAAAAGGTTGTCCTATATAAACAAGACTCTGATTGTATACAAAGATACATAAAAATTCATCGTCTTCCTTCCTCCCTTCTCTCTCTAAAGAAAACATTTTTATACATTTGTCAGGGACAAGTTCTTCTGCAAGAACTTGTTCAAAAGTGTTGTATCCTCAAGTCAGACGTCCTAAACTGCAACAGAAGCGGGGACGAATTTCTGACTTAGGACACTGCCAAGCAGGCCTCACTTTGAAGAATTTGTCGCGTTTTCAGGTTTATATTTATTTTATAATCTGATTTTGATTTAAATATTATTGTAATTACTATTATTGATATTTCTATTTATAGAATATTAGATTGGTCATAACACTAACTACAATATACACATTTACTGAAATAACCCTTGCATAGATGTCATCCCCATTCATCACTTTCACTCGTCTTTGATCCTACTATGTAGTTCCAACATTTCACCCGTTGGTGATTATACTCTGTGGCCATATTTGTGGTTGCTGCACAAACTTTTGGTGTTGTAGCATGAGAGTCTTTACTCTCAATAATAACGTTAAAACGAAAAAGATTTTTAATGAAATTATATCGACAAAATTGAGTTGAAAGTGGTCAAAGACAAAAGGACAAAGAGAAAACGGCTAGCTTTAGTTTAGGTTTATCTCAGATGGTGTTTGATAGCAACAATTACTTAATGTTTGTTGTTAAATGATTTTCTTTTGTTTATCAACAAGCATTATGTGCTTAGTAGTGCTTATTGTTATCAAAGTTTTCTAAGATAAAAATAAACATGAGTTTGCTTAAAAAAATTCAGGCTCCGCCACTGAATTACACGACGACAACATTATCCAAAGTATTCTTTTTTTTTTTTCCATGAATATTTATGCTCTGCAAAAGAGAAATATTCAAAACTGAGACTTGTTCATTCAATTCACATGTTAGGCATTTGTTTTTGTAATCATTTTAGTGCGTTGATCATTAATTTGTCACCATAATATTTCTGTTAATAATTAAATGACTTAACATAAAAACAATGCAAGTATACTTATAAAGACAGAAGATAAGAGTGTCTTAATTAGTTATAATTAATACTCTTTAATACAATTAAAATTAACAAAGAAATTATGTTTCGGTTTTATCCATGTTCGGACTGGGTTGGCGGCTGGCGCAATACTTTTTCTGCTTTCTTAATTTGCCACTTTTATCTTTTTCTTTGTTTTCATACAACTTTGGTTATATGCGGCTTGTGCTCTAAGTAAGTGTCTTCCAATAATTCTCATTTAAGAATATTATGTACTCCCTTCGCCCCACACTAGGTTATCCGTTTATTATTGAGAACAAAAAATAAGGATTAAAGTAGGTGTTGTAAGTGGGTAGGAGAGAAAAAGTGGGGTAGACAATAGTAAGTGAATAATTGTTGTGAGTATAACAAGTGGGTCTCATGAATAAAGAAGTATTAAAAAGTTTCCTTTTTAGAAAAGTGGGACTTTAAAGTGGGACGCTCAAAATAACAAAATGGATAAGATTTTATGGGACGGAGTGAGTTTCATATAATTCTAACTTTTTCTTCTTGCAAGTGGAATCTCGATCTAACACGCCTGCAATTTGAAAGTTTAATTTTATATTTAGTTGCACAAAAATATTACTATTTATTCCAATCCAATGGGAACTCGGAGTTCATTTTGTCTGTCGTATTTATCATATAGTACATCTTCATATTATAATAAACAGGTTTGTAATATTAAAATTATCATAATTGGCCTTGATTAATATTGTAATTTTTGTTTCAAAGCTCCCGCATGAAAATGATTGGACTTCTTTGACCGGGGAGTCGAGTTAATTATATATAGATATTCATTTTTCAAGTTCATGTTAAATAATAATTGATCACAATTTAATATATTCATTTGTCGAGGAGGCGGCAAAGATCAATATAAAAGACAGTAGAAAAAACAAATGAAGAAGAAACTCAAAAAATGGGAGACGATATTCAAAAAATGGGATGCGAAAATGTTAAACTTGACGTTCGGATTTTTTTTTTTTTAGTTTTTTTTTTTTTTTTTTTTTTAGACGTTCGGATTCAATTTCATAAAAAAAAAAAAAAAAAAATGGCATAAAGACCGCTTGGCATAACTCGTTTCAGAAAGAATCTCATCTCAATCAATCTCTTCGGAATTCTTGGAATTGCTGGAGAAAAAGGCACTATCCAAAACTCAACATTTGGATTCTCCTTCAAAGAGTTATCGTTCAAATAGCTTTGTATCCCGGGCATTAAATCGGGTCAAAAAATGTTTAGAATTTTCGACTCTAAAGGGTCCTTCCCGGTCGCATACCAAATATACAAATGGAAGCTAACTATACATGGCCTCCGATTATATCTTCTAAATCGACGATTACAGGTTGGATGTCTAATTGTCCATGTGGTAATGGTAATGATAGTATCTTTTACCTGAACTGTGGCTCACTTTTTCTGAGTAATGGGGAAGAGTACCGAAACATGTCACTGAATGACTCTATTGAGACAAAGATGAGATGTCAAGAACATCAAAAACGTAGAGGAGGTAGAATTGGCATTTGATCAGATCTAGTATGGATCGTACATGGACGGTAGTTGGAGTCGACGGCTCTCTTGGTTTTCCTTAAAGAAAGATTGTGTTAAAGAAAGATTGTGAAAATGAAAATGAAAGACAGTAGTCTCAATGAAAAAGCTAATTTCTGGAAGTATTACAAACAAGACCAATAATACATTCTCTCTGTCCCAAACAAATTGTTATTTCTATTTTATTTTCGTTATTATAAATGATCTTTAAAGCAATAATTTAGAGTGTTTATTATTATAATAAAAATTTTAAACTTGTTATTTATTATATTGTTAATGGTGTATCAATAATAAATTTTAGATTTGTATTTGTATAATTAAGTCAATCTAAAATTATTGTTTACAGTTTCATAATAATGACAAAAAAAATAGAAAAATCATTTTGCGTTGATGGAGTATTCTTCTGGATTGATTCTTAGTAACACCTTGTGTAATTTGGTGGCCGGGAATAAAAGTAGAAAAATAGATTTTGTTCATTGATGCTTGCGTCCAGCATCTATGGAATGGAAGCTTAATATGGAAACTCGACAAAAGAATAAGAAATAGTCCACCATATTATTATTCTCATAACTGAACTGCAACTCGATTCGCAAATTTTTGCATCATTATATATTTAAAACAATTGATTATGTGCAAAATAAGATAATTGTGATCGCTTGTCCTTTCGGATGGCCATGTTATATATTTAAAGTTGTTTTTAAGCAAACAACACATACTTTTATTAATAAATGTAAAGAAGATGACACAGCACAATAGTCGGAAACTCATCCAAATATTCAAAATTTCTATAAAGACATGCAATCATTGACAAATTATTTGCCAAATGCCAAACTCATTTTGAATATGGAAGTCTAACTCCTGAGCCATATCTCCATTGAACGCCTTGTCGAACAATGACTTGTGATACTCAAATGTTTCTCCAAGCATAACTTGAAGACGGCGCAACATGGTATTTGGAAAATCCCTACATGGAATTTTTTTGGCGTTAATGACAAAAATACGTGACGCGATTGGATTGACATTAAATGTCAAACCAAAAATCCAAGCATTGCAACAGAAAGAATTGAAGAAATATTAACATCTCCCAAAAAAAAGCTCTCACAACGGATAGATGGCGAAGGCTCCCAACTAATTAGAGAAGGCAAAACCTCTCGACAAATGAGATAAAACATACAATATAACGAGAAAGACAAGATAATGATTTTGTCCCCATAAAATTACATATTAAATACAAACAAAATCAATAATACAATTGTTTGTAATTTCTACACGTTGAAATTAAAAAAAATCTGTCTTGCTGGATAATTAAGAAAGACGTGTTGGGGATTTGGGGGGGGGGGGTGTCTCACACCCACTATCCATACTAGCAATCATAACTTCATGAAGAAACAATGAAACACACACGCAGATAATAGGATGAAAGAAATAACACAATAATTTGCTAACCCAGTTCACCAACACATAGCTACATCTAGGGGCGATAACAAACCTAGATATTCACTATGATCAATATGTGATGGTGTTTATAATTCTCACATTCAATCAATAAGATCTAAACATGGCCATTCAATGTAAATTGCTGTCCTCTCACCTATCTCCCCCCGTTAGAAGAACTTACACAACTCGGTCATGGCTAGGGGTTATAGGTTTGCCCCCATGGCTATCCAAGCCCCCCTTGACTCGCTCTTGTGATTCTCCCTCGTGTATCCTAGATCTCTTCGTCAAACACTCCAAATTATGGTCAAAACTATGTTTATATAAGTGTACAAAAAACCCTGAACCTTGTACAAGAAGAAACTGAGCGTAGCTTCAACATAGCAACAATGGATTTCCCAATGTTCTGGATCACCTCCACTTAAGATTCCCTTTGTAAGTACCCCAATCTGGGTCGTTAATGTTCCGTTAGCCCAAATTAATGATTTATAATCATCTAGAGGCATTTTGGACATTATTTAGACAATTTGAACGAGGAAGGACCTTTTAGGAATAAAAATATGGCCAAGGACCTCGCTAGAATCCATCATTTCCAAGAAAAATCACATTTTTGACCAAATAAGAAACAGCCAAAACTGCTTTTCTGCAGTTTAGGCACGCCAACAATCTTGTCCTCGCGGATAAGATTGTCGCTCGATCTTGTCCACGCGGATAAGATTGACGCTCCAGACAACTTATAAATTCAGTATTTCTCCTTCAGTTTTGACATCAACAAACACCTTTCCCTACTGTTATGATGTCGAAATTCCTCCTCAAAACAGCCTTAAACACTCCCACAACTCCAATTCAACACCAAATTCAACCTCAAATCCACTACCAAACCATACCTAAGCCTTTGAATCCTTCAAACCCCAAACACAAACCCAAGAATCATTGGTAAACTCTCACTCCCCCTACTCAAAACTCCTTTGTTCATGTATGAATTTCATTTCTCCATGATGTGATTCTACTTGCTTTTTGTTCATCCCCCTTTCCCTTTGTCCTAGGATCCAAGAGGATCTCCATGGAACTCATTTCCATGGATGATTCTCTACAAGGATCCACACTTTAAATTATGTATTTCCCTTGTCCCTTTACATTAACTAGCTCTTGTTTGTTACTTGATCTCTTGACCTAAAATGTGGTCATCTTGGAGTTCATCTTCATAGATGATCACATTAAATGGTCCACATCTTTATTTTCATGCCTTTTTTTATTATTAGTCTTTACTTGCCTACTTGACCCAAAATGTGGTCATCTTGGAATCAATTTCCATGGATGATCATATTAAATGGTCTAAATTGTTTACTTCATTGTAAATACCCCTTCCTAGTCTAAGATGTTCACCTTGGAAACCTTTCCTTGGATGAATATCATCTAGACTTACATATTTAGGTCACACAAGATGAATAAGATACACTTGAGTATAGATCTCAAGGATGGTCTTCTTATGACCACCTTAGAGATCTTCCTCTAAAGTTGATACATCTTGACCTAACTCCCTTTTCAACTTACTTTTTCATGTCAAAATCCCCCTTCCCAAGCAAATGAAATGCTCACAAAGTCCCAACGTACCCCCGGGATGACTTGATTAAGTGGATTCATCACTTATGACCACTAATCAAAGTCTAGGGAAAGAGAGGACAAGCATGGATGCCAAAATCCAAACACCCCCTTTACTTTCTGTCTTTCCAGTTACAATTCCAGTTAAGTCCTGTAAATCCAGTTAACTTTCTGGAAATTACAGTGACTAAACTGGAAACTGTAAAAATATTGACACTGCAGGGCTATCCGCGCGGATGAGATTGCACTGCAGTCTTGTCCACGCGGATGACATTGTCATCTGCAAACAGTCCCTCAATTTTCTGTTATTTTTAGTTTAATCACTGTTTTCAAACTGTTTTTCACTTCAATCCCTAGAATTTCTGTTATTTTCAGAAAACTTCTTTTTTTAAGAAAATCCTTTTCAATAAACACACACACACAACAAAGAGTTTCAAGTGAGGAAGACTCGTCATACAAGGCATTCCGGGTGAACACCAACGTTCTTCCCGGAATGTAATGTGACCCTTCGAACCCACTTCTCTCATTTTGAGCATTTTTCAAAGTTTTGGCCCTAAACTAAAATGGCATGGCGACTCCGTTTGAACATTAAAGTCCGCTAGATTGACCCGAGTTCATTAGTTACTTGGAAACTCCAAGTTGGCGGGCCCAAATCGGATCGGGGATATTCATAGTGGCGACTCCACTGGGGACAGTCCATAAGCTTTCTTTTTTTTAATAAAAATAAAAAATGATACTTGGTATATAGGTGGAAACCATTAAGCTTCCCGTTATCGCCTCCTAACACGAGTCTGGGATAAACTATGGTTTAACAAAGGCACGTATCGGTATCATTTCAAAAAAAAAAAAAAGGCTTTTGTGGGTCAAACTTCCGTCCCAACACTTGAAACTTTTTGTTGTGTGTGTGTGTATTTTTTCCGCTATGCTTTGTTGTTGTTTTGACCGTCCCGGGGAAAGTCAAAATTTTGACTGTCAGACCCGTTTCCTTAACTGTTTGAATTTTATGTGCTTATGTGCTTACTTGATTTCAAAAATATTTTCGAAAATATTTTCAAAAAAAAAATCATTTTCAAAATCTTTTGCATGCATCATGCTCTTAAGACACATGTGAAAATTTCTATTTTACTCAGAAAAATAGCTTAGACTGCCCGCACACTACGCGCACTTGACCTTACACTGCACACTATGTCCTTAACCCGGGAAAATCCCAGTAGCAACCCGTTTGGCCTTACTACGCCTCTCGGTGCGAGCACGGGACGACCCAAACAGCCATTGGTTTACCCTCGTGTCGACCCTGCACTTGTCCGTGACACACTTTTTTCCGAGACTCGGTTGGTTTTTGGTCCGGTCCGTGTCAAACTGTGTCAGTGCATGCCCCGTGTAGGTCAAACCCTAGTCAACGTGCCAAGTAAGGATCCCCCGCGTACCTAACTCAGTCGGAGTCATGCCGGTTTTTCGTCATGAACTTTGACTCGATCTTGACTGGGCTCGGACTTTGACTTTGACCTGCACGGCTCATATATTGGCTCCCGGTATGACACCGAGTCATCAAGGATTAACGCTCAGTCCATGTTTAATTACTGCTTAACCAACGACGAGTCAAGATCCCTTGTGGATTTTTATCAGTCGTAGTCATGCCGGTTTTTCGTCAGGCACTTTGGCCCGACCTCGATTCTCAACACTGGCTTCGCCGGTAATTTACATCGAGTGCGCATTAAGGCTTTATGATCCGCCAGACCTTAGGTTCATTTTCCTCTTCGGTCGGTGGGACCCGCTTGCCCTACGGAACCCTTGTTCGGGGTTACAGGTTGAGGGTCCGCAGACGTAGTGATGGGTCCCACTGATCCAGGACTCAGAGTAGTAAAAGAAAAAAGAAAAAAAGAGCAATCTTTTCCAACCACTTAGGGTTTAAGAAAACATGTTTTAAGTAAATTTAAACGAATAGTCGCATGTTGCATGAGCCCTAAGCCCAAACACCAACCTGTTTCGCTTTCCCGAGTCTGAACCACACCCTTTTGTGCCTTCCACAATAAGCAAAGTTTGGATCAAGATCCCGGGTCATCGTTTGTTCAGCTCAGTCATTCCGGAATCAGATACTTCATCGGTGTCTTCCTTCGCTTCAGCTCAGAGTTTCGTAATGGCGGCTCGAGAGGAGAGTGGGGACGTACGAATCCGCACCCCGAAAATCCGCAAAATGCCGAACAGTGGAATCAGACGTTGGAACAGATAAGACAACATCAAGAGGCTCATATCAGTCAGTTATTGGAAAGTGTCAGAACCCACCCAGGGACTAGCAATTGTTCGCAACCCTAATGGAACCTTTACGGTTGATACGGAGATTGAAGCTAATTACCCTCCCGGGCATGCTGATTACCGTCAAATGCCTTGCTCCCTTTCGTGTGGAACTGCTAATGGGCCAAGCATCCCCCGGCCTATAACTCAGCCTGTCTCTCAGCCTCATCAAATCGATACTCCTCAACAGTCCGATCTTGGTCAACCTGCCCCCGGTGCCTCTCATGTCTCACCACCAGGTTTGAATCAGTTTGCTTTCGCCCCACAGCTTGGAAGGTGTCAGTTCACTACTTCACAACCTCAGTCTGGTTCGGGTCATCAGCTCGGAATGGGTCAGTTCGCAACTTCTCAAGCCCAGCAGTTTGACATGGCTCCGCAAGCCATTTTGGGTCAGTTCACAACTTCTCAAGCCCAGCAGTTTGACATGGCTCCGCAAGCCATTTTGGGTCAGTTCGCTTCTCAGGCTCCACGGTTCGGACGGGGTCAGCTTGCTTTCGTCAATTCTCAAGGCCCATTTCCCCCTGTGATACTGCAAACTCACATGGGCCACCAGGCTTTTATCACCACTTCATCAGGCTCATCGCATTCACAACATCCTCCAAGCTCTACCTCGCCCCTTCAGTTGGGAAGTCCGACAAGGCCAAATGGTCCTCATCCAATTCTTCACCCAGCTGTTATGCAAGCTACTCCTGCTCATCAAGTACAGTATGCACATTACTCTTTTAGTCACGTTCCTCAGTGTGGTCAAGACACGTTCAGTCCTACTATTACGATGCTTCAAACCTCAGATCTTCAGCAGCTTTTTGGATCCCCACTCACTACTCCCGGGTATCCAGCCATTACGAGCCATATATCCTCATCTTCGGCAGCTGGCAGGCCTTATGAGGCCCTTTATAAGCCTCACCTCCCCCGATCCTGTGGTCCATATTATTGTGCTTCAAGTTTGACTTATGAGGAGGGTTACGGTCACGCTTTTAATGCTCAGACTGTCATTCCTCCCACCAGAGTACTTCCTACTGTGGTTTCGTTTGCTAATGCCAATCTTATGGCGGGGTCGTGCAGTCCTAATGTTCCTATTGACTCGTTCGAAGGAATATTGGCAGAACCAATTAAGAAAATACAAGAAAAGCCTAGCAACGAGAGTATCGACAATCGCTCGACTCGAGCCATCTCACCATACCAATCTCGCGTATCTGACACAAAGGAGTTTTACACAAAGTCAAAACTCGACGCTTACATCGAGGGTTACGTCAAAAGGGTTCGTGTACGGGGAAGCACTACTGGTCTGAACATGTCTCACCGCTATAAACCCTACCCTTCCAACACGGTTGCAACATCCAGTAAAGGAAAGAAGGCATTGTGTACAATTGACGGCATCCAAAAGGAACCAAGAAATGGTGGTCCTCTAAGGCAGCGAGAACATTTTGATGATTTTGGGATACCCATGGGCTTATTTTTCAAGGCTTTAGCAAAGGAAGGCCTTCTAGAGCCTCTCAGGGACTACCATCCAAGGAGCTCAAACGCACCCCTCGACATGAGTAAGCATTGCACCTTCCTTAGTCGTTATGGCCACACGACCGACGACTGCACAGCCTTGAAGAGAGCGGTTCAAGGGTTAATCGAAGCGGGCAAGCTTGAGCGCCCCAGTGGACCAAACCCAGCAAACTCTGTTCAGAATGGTGACCAAGTCGATGACCAAAGCTCGAATCAAAGAGCACTAAGAGTTTATTCCCCCCAAGGGAGAAACCACATCCTGAGGATTTGGGTGTTCCGTTAAGCAAAGTTTTAAATAGCTTGCTAAAGTAGGGTCTCCTCGAACCCATAAGAAATTATCAGTCCAAGGACCCCAAAATCCTTTTAGACACCACTAAGCATTGTGCTTTCCACCAGTATCACGGTCATACAACCGACAACTGTACAACTTTAAGAAAGGCAATTCGGGGGTTAATTAAGAAGGGCAAACTCGAGCGCCTCAGTGATCTCAACACTGCCAATGATCATTTCCCAAACAACACGAGTGTAAACATGATTGAGTTTTACGATTCAAGCTCTGTGAATTCAATAGACTTTGACATTTACTTTAGCAAGCTAGATGATTTAGTCGCAACAAATGTTGAGAATGGCTGGTTTGACTGCAACAAGTATGTGACCGTGGCAAAGCCGGATTTGGTGAAATGCTTTGAACTCTCGCCCTTCGATAAGTTCACAACTGATGCTAAGGGAAAATGGGATGATAATAATCTGATGGCAGATAAGGCAACCGTCAGGGCCGGTAAGCAAGGAATTCCTGAAGTTACCAAAGGCGAGCATAATCTGTCATAGCTTCATGAGGAATTTGCTTCCAATCTTTGAAGGGTAGGCGTGGTCCAACAACAAAGAGTAGCTAGACTAGGGGCTACCCATCCTTAAATTAAATTAAAATATTAAAACAGTCTTTTAGTCAACCTTCGTAGGTTCTAGTACTTTCTTCGTTCAATCAAGTCCTCCTCGGACATTGTAGTTAATCTTAAATTTTCTATAAAAGAGTCTTTTTTCTTTTCTTGCTAGACTCGAGACATTATTTGCACACCTACATTACATTTAATGAAATGATCACTCGCATTGCTCAACAAATAATCTCTTGAAATGATTAAGATTTTAATTAGTTGGTGTGAGAAAGTCAACTAATGCCCTCCCTATACACTTTCCTTACCTCACAAAGGCCTCCATCAAGCCATACACTTTCCAAAACATGTCCCCACCATCACCTTGACCAAGTCAACGACGGCGGCAACATGAAGGAACACAAAAAGGTCATTCAGCATTAGAAGATCAACCTCCTGACGACGACAACTTAAAGGCTTGCCTTCGCCCTCATGTGCATCAAGAAAGTTCAAGCAGGGGCTAGCCTTTGTCCTCAAGTACTTCAAAAAAAAGGGGGGCTCAAGCAAAAAAAAAAAAAAAGCTCAAGCAAAAACTTCAAAAAAAAAAAGCTCAAGCAAAAGCTTCAAAAAAAAAAAAAAACCCAAGCAAAAGCTTAAAAAAAAACTCAAACAGGAGCTTCAAAAAAAAAATGAGGCCAAGGACCCAGAACCGCCGATCAGAAGCTTGACAGATGGGCAAATTTAAAGCTCGAAGAATGGAAATTGTTGATAACAAGGGAGCAGTTAAGGCAAAGACAAGAGCATATCATAAGCCCTTAAGTTGTATCCAAATTCTTTCTCCCCCGATGAAAGACGACGATCAAGAAGCAATGGAATCGCTGAAAAAATAGCTGTCAAAAACAACTTGTCAAGGAATTATCTCAAGGCCTGTGCCTCATCATCCAACCTCCCTATCCGAGCCTTTTCACCAAAGGGACCACAAATATTTATACCCTTTCCCAAAGCCAAACACAGTTCAGCCCGAACTACGTCGACCTGAGCTCCTTATATTAAGGGGGGAACGTAGGCAACCAGAAATGGTCCGGTCATAAACACATTCAAATCCCAGAAAATTCGATCTCATCAATGGCCTCTCTTATACACAACCTCTCTTCACCATTCGCCAACTTCGACTCTTGGTATCAGTTGACTTTCTCCTCTTAATTAATTTAAATGTTTGTTCATATCGAGATTAGGGTTTGAATAACCCGAACATTAATAAAGGGTTTTAAGCAATCTTGTGATCATTTCTGAATAAAACATATTTTCAGATGTCTCGACAAGTCTTCTTTTTCTACACTATAGGAAAAATAGAGCCAAACACTGATTTTCTGTCAGCAGGGGCTTCCATACACTTTTACAAACCTTTCTACACTTATGCTCTCTCAAAAAAGTCAAACCCAAAGTGAGTTCTTTTGTGCCTTCATCAAATGAGGCCATTAAATAATACAAATCGGAAATTCGTCCCCACTCTTTGAAAATATGCCCCTTGCAGGTATACATTTCTAAATTGTCTTTCTTTTACATTTTCTTCCGGTTGACTGATTGACTAAAGAAAATAATAAAGTAAATATAGAAGGATGGGTTGCCTCTTTTGCTACATGACAATTCAATTTGCATTAGAGCTGTACTGGACTCTTTAAGGGAGGACTTTCGTCAAGCCATTTCTTTAGAGTGGGGCTTCTCTGGTCATGCCGGGTCCACGTTGGTTCTTCACTTCGCTACAAGGTAGGTCGGGTCTTTGTTTAGACTCATTTCAGGATCAGTTTGCAATGCCTATCAGGTTGAAGCCTCATTAATTATGTTAGATTCACAATCATGAGGCTGAGGCTTTACCAAGTCGCTTCTTCAAAATCGAGACTTCGCTAAGACATCTCTTCAGACCAAGGCTTCGCCAAGCAAAGGGAGATTTGATCGCCATATTGGCCACTTTAGAATTATGGTTATGGGCTTGTCAAATGCAGTTCTTTGATGTCCAAGGTTGAGGATGAAATTTTAACCAGAACCAGGGATTCAGTATGATGTCATGGCTAACAGTGGAATTCGAGTCCATAAAACTCTTTGTACCAATCAGAATGAGGTTTTGATGATCATTTAATGATTGCCCTCAGCCCCGATGGGACTTTCATGGTAGAAGAGGAAGGGGTCCCCATCCTTCCCTTGGTCAGATAAACTACTGCCGGATGCCACCACCTTCCTCATATGGAACCTCCACCGTGTAACGACCCTAACCCTAGGCACTATTTTAGTATCATATTATATGCCTTTTTATATTATTGTTGACTTTATGTGTTCATTTTATGTCTTTGATTTCCTATGTTAGGATGAGATGGTTGGGAAATGATTTAAAAACCTTAGGGTTAAAAGGGAAATAAAATAAAGTATCTTGGGGGAAGTATAATAATAGAAAATAGATAAAATATGAAATGAGGTCAAGATGTGTGGGGTAAAGAATTGGAGTAGGGGGTTTAGTTTTAATACCATAGAACTTGGGGGGCTTGATGGTCTATTATTGAAAGATACAATTAAATGGGAGTATGGGGAGGCCATACTCCTACCCCTTATTTTCCTCACCCTTCCTTGACCTCCCCATATTCCCCTCATCATTCTCTTCTTACTTCCTCCCAAAATATCCATGGAAGCTCTTCCATGAAAACCTCCCCTTCCAAGTTCCTAGGGCATTCAATTCTTCTCCATTTGGCAATCCGATTGTACTTTCGTGTTCGGGGCAACTAGGGGAGCACATCAAGCTAAGAAAATCCTTAATCCATCTCATATTGCTAAGGTGAGTTATTATGACTTTCCTTCATATAAATGTTCATGAAATATTTGATGTTAATAATGTTGTTATAAATGTTGTTTGAGATGTTAGGACACTTTCTTGGAGTAGAGAAATTGTTTAATGAACTAGATACAAGATTGATGTTCATGGAGGTTGATAAAAAAAAAAGAGTATGGTTTAAATGGAAATAGAAAGGTTAAATATGAAATGGGTAGTTTAAGGAGTAAAATAACTAAGTATTAAATAGATTAAATCTATCTTATGTGATTAGGAATGATTTAGTATGAGATTGGTGAAGTTAGTAAACCTTCTTGTGTTCACAATTTAGAGGAAGCTTGGGTTGGATTTTGGTTTCTTGAAATATTGAGTTAAAGTTGCTGCTGGTACCTGAATCTGGCCGTGGCACGAGTCGTGCCCATGGCCAACTCGTGGAGACGACTCGTGGAATTGAGGTTAATTCGTTCTATTCAATTTGGGCTGAAATGGCACGAGTCGTGCCCTAAGGCACGAGTCGTGCCCTGTGGAAATAACGAGTCGTGCCTTGCTAGGGACGCATGAATCTGGGAAGGGTCAAAGGGGCACGAGTCGTGCCCTGGGGCACGAGTCGTGCCTTGACCTGGTGACTTTGAACCAACTTTAGAGCTGTTTAAACCTATTCAAACTAGAATCAAAATGAATCCTCTTTAACCTAGATTAAAGTAGAATACTTTGGCTACACAATGACATCTTAATTGATAAAAATGGAATTATGGAAGTACTTTAAATATTGCTTGGAAAACGCTTGGTAGCCTTGTTTAGTAACTTAACCATTGTGACTCAAACATGGTAAATTGAGCTTGGGTCTTTATAGAGGCCTTGTATTATTGTATATTGATAATTTAGGGTTGGTTAATGATACCTTGTTACCTTACTTGTATACATATTCATTGATTGTGAGATGCATAGTGTATTAAGTACTTGTTGCACTATGATATTGATTGAACATGAGTATATTTTACCATGTGGCTATATTGCTCATCCTTTTGTGAATTTTATTTCAAGTAACTATTATGTGCTTGAATTTGTGTTAATCAGCTGATGATTGGGGGCATAACATAATACGATCAATTATGGAAGTGTGACCTAATGTGATCGGATTATGTTATACACAGTGGCTGTCCTCACGCGTGACGCTGGGTCGGGGTTATAGCATCTGTATTGAGCCAAAAGCCTTACAGAGTTGCTACTATCTTATATGGTTTCCTGAAAAACGGGTCTTATAAGAAGTGAATAATGCTTAAGCAGTTCACTAAATATTGGGATTTTTATCTCCAATGTTGTACGACTATTGTTCAGACGGGAAAAGGTAAACCGAGGTAATGTAAAGTGTTTACAGCTTTTCCAACGTGTTATATGCAACTTGTTATATGTTTCATCTTATTTGGCATATTGGTTCATTCATAATAGCTTGCTGAGATTTATTCTCACCCCTCTCCCTTTAATGTTTTTAGATCCCGAGACAGGCGGACCGGCCAAGTAAGGGCGGGGAGGAGTTTGGAAGTAATATTTTGGGGATTGTCGGGGTATGTTTAGGTTGGCGTAGAAAGTATATTTTTGGTATAATTCCTTTATG
Source organism: Adenophora triphylla var. japonica (assembly GCA_022495995.1). Taxonomy (NCBI): domain Eukaryota; kingdom Viridiplantae; phylum Streptophyta; class Magnoliopsida; order Asterales; family Campanulaceae; genus Adenophora; species Adenophora triphylla. The sequence goes on from JAFEMH010002685.1 coordinate 317,641, forward strand.
GAGTTTGTATATATTTTAAACTTAGTTCTACGTTATAATCAAAATCTTTTGTAACTAAAACAGGTTGTTACTTTCAAAGTTGTTCAACTCTTACTCCAATGTGGAGAGGAGTGGAGTTATTTTGAAATGGTTATGTTAAGTATGTTTAAGTTTGTAAGTTAAATCAAAGTTTTAAAAAGTTTAGGTGATTTGAGTTAGTTTGTGGACGCTCCAGCTCGGGACACGTGTTAGGTTCCGGGTCGGGGTCCTCACACACCGGGCCACACTCATCTCAACCTGTGAATCAGCCATCCTTTCAGCCTCAGTCTGGTATACATTCACAGTTCAGTCTGGGACAGTCGTTTGGGGAAACAAATTGAATTTAGTCCGATTTGGGCCAGTATGGTGTGCCTCAGCGCTTGATCGGGGTCGGCTCGGTATGTCGCAGACGGTTTGGTATGCCTCGGCGGTTCGGTACGAGATCAGTCGGGGGCTTCTCGGTTACATCGGCTTGGAATGACTTCTCGGTTGGGTTTGGGAACGGCGGTCGACTATGGATCGGTTTGAACTTCTCGGCCCGGCTGATTTGGAATGCCTCGGCATGACCCGAGTCCCAAGACGGCGAGTCCCCGGCACGCACATGTCTCCACAAAATCCCTTTATGGCTTGCCTCCAGGGGACAATGAGCCCTAATCTCACTCTCGGTCGCCCGAGACTACACGAGAATGCCACCTTGACCCTCTATGATACTACTACGGAGCCTATGCTTCTCGATCCATGCCAAATCGACCAACTCCTCGACTACGGACTACGGACCCATGCGGTCGACAAGGCCAACCGGTTCGTAGTTCCTCGGAGGACAAAATCGGTACGGAATGTCTTCCCGTGGTTGGGGTACCTCGGAATGCCGCATGACAAGTTGGGATCCCACCGCGGTTTAGCATCGATCGGTCAGGACCTTCACAGCAGCAAGTTCGAGTGCCACGCAGCGGTTTGGAATGCCGCCACCACGGTTTGGTCTAGGGCGACGATCGGGGACCCCTCACCGAAAATGATGTTGGTTGTTGCTCCTAACACAGCTCACTTGAAACCATTTCTCACTCAAGGTTGATGGGCGTGAAGCCCCGATCCGGTCTCATCGAGAATCACCGGGGACCGCGGTACCCTCCAGGTTATACACCTCGCCGCGGCCGGGCATGCGGTTGAGCAACCGGGGACCACATCCCGCATTTAAGCCTACTTATGAGTCTCGCCCAGGAAACCCAAGCTACCGGCCACCTCGGGTCTACCGCGCCTTTACGCGGTGGAAGACAACATCGGCCGGCCCAGGTTCTATCCCTTTGCCCGAGACTCCTACCTACGCTCCCCGGGGTAATTTGGGCGAGCGGGGTTTACGCTATGCCAGGCCACCGCCATCCTTTTCACCGAGTGTGCCACAAAGGTAACCCCTCTCTCCCGGCACGATCACGGCTTGAACACTCTGGTTCCACCAGGACCCTCATCGCTTTGGTTCATGGAACGACATAAGGAAATGAAAGCGCGGTAAGCAGGCGACGGGGAAAGAGGCCGCCCTCAGGCCCATGAGATCCGATTCCATTATGCCTCTACCGCACAAGTTCGTGATGCCTAACACAGGCCTGTTTGATGGAGCTGCTGTCCCAAAATCCACCTTGACACACTCTGAAAGCCAAAGGATGCACAAACCGGCGGTTGGGCGGACCACTTGACCTCTCCTTAAAACTAGGGGCTCACAAGTGGTTTTTCGGTTGAAACCGAGTCCGGGGCCAGCTTGGGAACATATCACAACGCCTTCGCGAAAAGTACAAGCTTGACTGAAATGGGAGACAAATCGGGTAGACTTGCAAACAACTATGCAACGCCCTGGACTCGGGTTTCAAAATCAAAATTACCCCCGGCAGTCAAACGTAAGACCGAGTGCCCCGAGAAAGATAACGGATCCCGTATCTTTCATCAAAATTACCCCCGGCAGTCAAACGTAAGACCGAGTGCCCCGAGAAAGATAACGAGATCCGAAGTATCTTTCATCAAAAATCTTCCGGCGGTAAAAGCGTAAGGCCAAGTGCCTAGAAAGATAACGAGATCCGTATCTTTCATCAAAATTACCCCAGACGATCGAAGCGTAAGACCGAGTGCCACGAGAAAGATAACGAGATCCCGTATCTTTCATCGAAAATTACCCCGGCTGATCGAACGTAAGACCGATCTCCTCGAGAAAGATAACGAGATCCGTATCTTTCATCAAAATCTTCCAGGCGAGTCAAGCGTAAGGCCAAGTGCCTAGAGAAAGATAACGAGATCCAGTATCTTTCATCAAAATCTTCCGCGTGCATAAAACGTAAGACCGATCTCCTCGAGAAAGATAACGAGATCAGTATCTTTCATCAAAAATCTTCCCGACGGTCAGCGTGGGCCAGAGTGCCCTAGGAAAGATAACGAGATCCCGTATCTTTCATCAAAATCTCCCCGGAGTCAAAGCGTAGGCCGAGTGCCACGAGAAAGACAACGAGATCCAGTATCTTTCATCAAAATCTCCCCAGCAATGATCAAACGTAAGGCCGAGGTGCCAGAAAGATAACGGATCAGTATCTTTCATCAAAATTACCCCGGCGATCAAGCGTAGGCCAGGTGGCGAGAAAGATAACGGATCCCGTATCTTTCATCAAAATTACCCAGTGATCAAACGTAAGGCCGAGGTGCCACGAGAAAGATAACGAGATCCGTATCTTTCATCGAAAATCACCCCCGAGGCGGTCGGCAGTAAGGCCAAGGTGCC